>OY728137.1:1271076390-1271616390 GCA_963277665.1 Viscum album | reverse complement strand
AATTGAAAGAGAACAAAAAAGGATTTACCTCTTGAATTTCTCTCCTTAAGAACCTCCTCAGGAAAATTTATTTTGGTATTGTTTTGAGAACAATGGATCCTAGACATAGGGTATAGGTTTCATAAAATTATTTTTCATAAAAATTAAAATATTCAAGGCTTCATTGGTGTGAGTAGAAGAGGTGGGGAGGGGTTGTATTTATAGTGGAGGAGAGGGGTGTTTTTTATGATTCTAGTCATTAGTTTATTATTTTGGATCAAGAGAAGAAATAGTGATGATTAAATAAATAAATAAAGTATATAGATCATTTGAGATAGAAATAATTGTTCTTAAATCATCCATAAATCAACCATGACTCAATAATTCAAGTATTTAGATTATATTGTAAATTACAGTATTTTACTATTCACCAAAAATTCAACTATTTTAGAAAAACCCCAAAAATTTACTATACCCATTAATAAAAATTTATAATTAAAAAATTAACTCCATTTTATGAAAATAATTTTATAAATATGATAAATTTAATTTTTAATTCAAATAATCATTTACTCGAAAAATACTGATTTTAATATTATAACTCTTTTTATGGCACTTTGAAAAATTAATTAAGGTCCCATAAAATTATCTTATAATAATAAGACAATAAAATATTAATTTATGAATATATTTTATTAAAATAAATTTTCTTTTAAATTATTATATTTATTATAAAATTTTAAATAAACATTTATGTTTCACAAAAATACCAACACTTAATTTATCATTTTTTAAAAAAATTACTTATTACATGATATAAATATAAAATATTTTCATTTTTAAGATACCTAAATTTTATTTATACATTAATATATGAGTATACTATTAATAAAACCAAAATGATAGTTTTATAGAAATTGGGATTTTTTACTATTCACTAGAAAATAGATATTTTCATAAAATTACCAAAATTTCAATGTAAACTAATTTTAACATTAGTATTTTAAAAATAAAGTTTATTTTGTTCAAAATAATTTGTAGAAGTGTAAAAATTTAGTTTTAAATTAAGTTCACTATTAAAATGTGGTAAAAATACCTTTGATTAAATATATAATATATCAATTTCATTAATACTATTCATTCACACCAAATTAACAGCTAGGTTATAACAGATGTTTTAAAATAATGATATTTAATTGTATATCATTGTTTTTTTAAGATTGGTGTTGTTTGAAAACTATTTTTTGGAAAATTAAATTTAATAGATACACACTATAAACTCTAGGGGTGTTACAAAACCCCTCTTTTCCATTTTCTGGGTATTTTGGTATTAAAAATTGGTTTAAAAGGATATTTTGATATCTAAAAGTGTTTTTGGAAATGGGTTTAAAAGAATTTTTTTCAATGGTTTTATGATAAATTGTGAAAACATATAATTTTTTATTCATTATATTATATGTTAGAATTATATATAAGAAACAAGTGAATCCGATATAATATATATGATAGTTTGAATCCCATTATTGCTCATGATAAACTGGTGATCCTGATATATCTTATATGAAGGGTGATCTCCATTATAGATCTATAATTTATTGGGTAAAGGGATATAGTTGACTAATTATTTTCTTCAAATAGATTACGGAAATATACTTTGATGGTTATTCCATGTACAACTATGATGTTTATTTCATGTGTAATTGTGATGGTGACATCAATTATTCAAGTGTAACTATGATGGTTAATTTAATTATAACCATGATGGTTATTCCACGTGTAACCATGAGGGTTACTCTATATGTAAGAGTGATATAAAAACGATGATCCATGTTTCCTAAATGTATTATCTAGGCTTTCTATGGGTTTAAATGTTTTCTTTGAGAAAAATGTGTGTGGGATTTTAATGGGTAAATGATTTCTTCCATAAGCATAAATAATATTGAGATAAAGGTAAACATTTCATTTATTTTCATTTTTTGCACCATACTAACAAATTTCTTTGTTTTTTTTGTTTCCCTTAGTGATATTTTTGTGCTCATCCCACATTTTAAAATGCCTTCCATCTGGTTTAAAGATGATTATGGACAAGGATGAGGTCAAGATTAAATTTGTGAAAATATGTTATGAAAATAAAACTTTTTATATGTTAAATTTTTTTTATAGGAATAATGGTCACTAAGTAGAAGTGTCCCCTTTTTAATTTATGGGATTGTAATGTAGGATTTATGACCTAATTCTCTAAAACCATAAACTTGAAAGATATTTGGGAATGTGTGAATGTAAATTATTGTTAAAATTCAATATATGTAATTTATAAGCCCAAGTCTTAATATGTATATTGATATCAATATGTTTGATAGAGATTATAACACACCCCTTATTATATTGAACAAAACTAATTGAATTATTGATGCTTCTCTATGATTAAATTTATAAAAAATATACTTCTTATTTTTTCAATGATATTAAGTCCTATAGGGTTACATAGTTAGGCCTTTGGAAGAGGACTATGTTTATACAAAGTTTTGGTTAAAAAATTAATATATTTTGATGATATTGTATCCAAATTAAGTTTTGAATGGATTCACAAATAGTTATGGAGTTTTTATGAAGTGCCTATGGATTTTAGTGCAATTGGGATATTTTTGGTTATACACTAAAAACAAATAAATATGGAATATGTGACATAATATGTTGTACCCAAAATTATATAGGCTAAGTGCATGTATCAGCCACA
The DNA here is from genome assembly GCA_963277665.1 of Viscum album. Classification (NCBI taxonomy): domain Eukaryota; kingdom Viridiplantae; phylum Streptophyta; class Magnoliopsida; order Santalales; family Viscaceae; genus Viscum; species Viscum album. The sequence goes on along the minus strand of OY728137.1, from coordinate 1,271,613,674 downwards.
TTACAGGGTGAGTGAATGCATCTGCCATCTCACATGATGGGTGAGTGAATCTTCCACCATATTTCAATAAATTTTATTTTAGTTATTAATCCATTAATAATTGATTAATTATAAATTTAATTTACATTTAATTTTTTCATTAGATTCATCCAATGAGAAGTAAAATACACTCCTGATACATTGCATATGAATGGAATATTTAATTAAATAGATAGTTTCATGTTTTTAAATATAATGGGATGTGATCCTTTATATTAGAAGTGGTGAATGATAATCAATTTCATTAAAATATTTCTAAAGAAAACTACCTTCTCCAAATAATAATTCATCACATTCCAAAACAAGTTCTATCACACATTCACAAATTATGGATATCCTCATGTTTTGAACTTAGATCACGTGACATCCACAGTGTCACCACATGATATATATTTCATTCATTGATCATTTTTTTACTATTGTTTAGGGTGTATTTTTTTTTATTTTTTGAGAATTTTTTAGGACTCATAGTTTGAGAATGGATTTTCCGAACCATGAAACATTCATCTACAAGTTGAAAATATGTTTCTAGTAGTATCAGTATAGTATACAAAAACATACATCAAAACCATAAAACCCATTAAAATATAAATAATATTTCTTTTATAAATCTTAGTTTTAAATTATTCAACCTCCATTTAATCCCCCTTTCTTTCCAGAATCCACTAGGAATCAACCCCCAAAATTTTTCGTATGTCTCTGATAATTTTGTTGGTGTTTTCTTACTAATGGTAAGTGATTTCATAATATTTCTTCATAAAATCTAATCCTCACCTATTCTTATCTCTTATCCTACCATATTCATTCCCCATAATGTTCCTGATGAACAAAGGTTTCATCTTACAAAAATTTACCATGGGTTATCACCATCGTAGTGATTATAATGATCTTCCAAGGATTTATCAATCCTTTTTTATAATAAAATCATTAAACAATAGGTTCATAAATTACTAAAATATGGATCATTAATTTTTTTAAGACTATGTATTATTGACTCTGTAAAATAATGTTTCCTTGATTATAAAATTTATATTGATTTTTTATGATTTACATTTGTTGATTCTCATTATTTCTCTAAAAAACAAGATATGGAATCAAGGCTGTTTCCCCTTTGAGAGTGGATAATTATATTTTGGTGAAGTTAAAAAATATAGGTGTTTAATGAAACTACATGGGTGGTTTTATAGTAAAATGTTTGAAATAAATTCAATGCATGACTCTTCCATGACTTTTAATGGTTTTATGAATGGGTTTGTGTACCTTAAACCTTAGTAAAGAGAGGTGTTTTAATAATCAAAGATTTTTCATAGGGTTTATTGTTTTCTATAAAAAGGAAATTTATTATGTTTAAAAATTAATTTTGGAAAATTAATTAAACAATTTCATTATATATATCTACCATTTTAACATGACCCTTGGATATTTTGTTGTGTGGTAATGTCATATTCGTGACTTTATTTTGAGATACTCCTTTTTTTTATTTTTTTTATTTATCCCTTAGTTTTCCTAGGTGTTCTTAGTGAAAAATATATTTTTGGAACCGATGGAAGTTGGTACATGGTTGGTTCACAGTTAGGGAAAATCATGCACTAGTCCAGAAGAGACTGCGCACACCCCCTAGGAAAATTATGCACCATTAAAGCCCCTTATCCCTTAGTTTATTCCCTCTTCTTGGGTCCTTATCCCTCCATATTTGAGTTCAATCTTCTCCAATGGATTGGATTCCCTAAAATGGGTTTAATAATGGTTATTTGGGGTTTAATCATGGATATTTTTCTTTGACATTTCCTTTATAGGGTCCCCTTGTGGTGCAGTTTTGGTTTTCCAAAGGATTTTAGATGTTTCCAAGATTGAGGTAGGTGATTCCATGTTTTAAAATAATTAAATGATTTTGGTTTTATTTCTTTGATTCTTAAATGTGTTCTGTGTATTGTATTAAATGTTTTAATTGTGTTTTAAAATGTATTTGAGGTGCGTATTTGTTAAAAGATAGTTTTCTAAAAGAAATTGGATGTGTTTCATGTGTGCATACTTCTTGCACCTCTTAAATGTGTTTTATAAATTATTTAAGTGGTGTGAAGTGTTTTTTCAAATGGACTTGGTGTGTTTAGATTTGAAATATGTTTTTATTATGAATAATGGAACTTTTCCTTATGTTATTTAATTTTTGGATATATGCGCATGTGAAGGAAGTAGTTTATAAGACATGAGAAATGAAATTGAGCACAAAGGGAATCCAAGGTATCTTGGTTTCCATAATAATAATAGTACACTAGTTAGATATGTGGGGTAGAGACCCAGTTTCTTCTCGAAGGATTGATACTAAAACACTAACTAAACTATGATGATGATTGGAGATCACTAGATCTTGGGATGTGTTCTCGTCTAGTGGATCATGCATGAGGATGTTGTGGGTTATGGTTTATATACCATGATTCATAGAGACAAGGTTCCTAGGTTCCCACTAGTTCTAATACCTTTAGGTATTACCCATGGTTCTCTTGTGATGTGATACTTATGGTCAGAATACGGTGGACCTTTCATGCATTTTAGTTTCATAACATGCTTTTCTTGAAAATTTATTTTTTAAAAACTTTTCTTTAAAAATTTTCAAATTTATTTTTTGAAACTATATGTTATTTTTCCTTGTAATGTTATGTAATGGAATCTCATTTGGGTGGAATAAAACTAGGATTTGTCTCACACCCTATATACATCATTAGGTGTATATATAATTTTTTATGTTTAACCCAGGTAAAGGAAAGATGTCCCATAGTGGTGTTGGAAGATTCTGTTTCTATTTTTCCTCTATTATAGGTGTTATAGGAGATGGCTTGAGGGTGATAATCCCTCATTTCCTGAAGGTTTTGAGATATTGTCTTGTTGGTTCCCCTCTAATTTTTGCATTTTTTGTTTTTAGTTACAGAAATAATTTTTTCAACATGAATTGTTATATCTCTTTCATTATGGTTATTAATATTTGTGTGATGTTTTACTTTGATATTTGGTTATGGATGTTTATAATTAGTGAAATCATTCCCAAAGGTGCATTGTTGATACCCAAGCACTTGTTTCCATCCTGTGGGGATTGAGAATTACCTTTGGGAAATTCCATGGGCCTGGTCGGGTGTCGGGTTGGATGAAACCTCATCTTGGTTTGTGACAAAATGGTATCAAAGAGTGTTTTGGACCTTTCTTCGGGTCATGTTATTTGGGTAAGTCTAGATAGATTAAAGCTAGGATTTTTGGGGTTTTATGTTCTGGTTGCGAGTAGGTGTATGGCCAACACACCTTGTAAAATACCTTAGGTTACCATGGGATGTTGGGATTTTATTTTACTTCTCCTCTAGGTGAGTCTTATGGGCTGAATACTGTGCATGGACACCAAGCTTGGGTGAAGTGTTTTGGCTCATTATTATGATGGATGTGGTTTTTTTGACTTATATAAGTGTTTGAGATTTTTTATTATTATTGAAAATTTTCACAATGGTGTATTGATGGATTTTATTATGGTTATTGCTTGTTGTAGCAAGATACCTCTCCAGAGACTCCATGTGAAACCACAAGAAGAGTCTAGAGAGAGTTCTCCCTCACCAATTGATTAAAGACTGGTGGAAGTTGTTGTTTGGGATGTCCATTCTTTGGGTCAAGTAGTAAGCTCTGGTCTTTCTCATGTTAAGAAATCCAAGCTAGGTTCTAGAATGGACAAGGCTCAGGAATTCCTCAAGAATAAATATCTTTCCTTTCAGGGTAGCACAGATCCCCCAGAAGCGTGGGATTGGCTTGAGAATATTGAGAGGATGTTTGGGTTCTTTGATACTCCTAGGTAGTTTTGGTGAAATGTGCATCGTTCTTGTTGGAATTACCCAGTAAGAAATGCTGGGACTCTATGGTTCATGTTGGGAAGCACGATTTGATGGGATGGAAGGAATTCATGGTCATATTTGATGAGATGTATTTCCATGAGACCTTGTACCTCTCTAATACTCGAGAGTTTTAAAATCTCCACCAAGGGGATTAGACCATGATGGATTACACCAAATGATTTACAGAATTGAATTAGTTTTTTTCAAAGGTAGTATCCAATTAATAGTTTAAGGATCAATATATTGATATGGGGTTGTAGCCAGATATTCTATTCTAGGTTTCTTATTCACGTTGAAGACTTATACTAAGGAAATTGATTGTTCTTTAATGGTAGAGATCGATCATATTGGAAAGTATAGTTTCTTTAGATCAGTGTCAGTAGTGGTTTATGGAAGTGTAATTTCATCTAAAAAAATAGGAAGTAGTTAAAGTAGTGGAAGAAGGTAGGTGGTAGATTAGGAAACCCTTCCAAACATTTTTTGTCCATGTATTTAGATGCTAGATCAATTCTGTTCCATTAGTGTGGTAAGGAAGGGCATATGCGCTCGATGAGTGCAGCTCCACCTTGACCTTTCCATTGGTGTTGAACTATAGGGAACATTAAATGGTTATTCAAGGTAGCATTCCCATATTAGGGTGGTGTAGGATCTTTATCCTCCATAGGTATGTTAACCAAGTTATAAGCATCTAGGATAGTGGGATCTGGATTCGATGGTCATGACAGTGGGGTTGGATCCACTTCTATAAAGATCCAGTTAAAGGAAGATCCTCATGCCAGCGGTCATTCTCGTGATTAGGAAGATATGAGGCATATTTATACTCTATATCAAACACCAGCGGGATCTAATGTAGGACCTATGACAGTTAGAGTTGCCGTTTTTATTTCATCTTTTATAGTTGTTGATTTTTTTATACTGGTGCCTCTGTATCTTTTATTTCTACCCATCTTGTGGATGTGTTGAAATTTTCAACTAATCTTATGTCGTGTGAAATGGATTTGATGAAACCTCTTAGTAAGAAGTGAGATAAGGGTTTCAGGTGTCCGTCCTATGCACTCATCTAGTCATGGGTCAAGCTAGAATGGGTTTTCCTAGTATTGGAAATGGACCTCTTTGAGGCGATCCTTGATATTGATTAGATGGATCACTTACAGGCGTACATTTATTATTATTGATGATGAGTGAGTTTTTTGGCACCTTATGAGATCCATTAGGTCTTTCAAGTTGAATGGGATCCTCGTTTAGGACATGATGGACCTCTAATTTCAGAGCTGAGCATTCACATTTTCAGATCTTATCACACATGCTTGAGGATGATGGTAGTAGTACTGATCATGGATTACCTACTATGGTGGATGGGTTCCATGAGCTATTTCTTGAATATTTCTCAGGTTTTCCTCTTGAGTGAGATATGGAGATCACCATTGATTTTGTGATAGTAACACAAACAATATATCTTCCCTCATACTATATTGATTCCACCGAGTTAAGGGAATTAAAGATATAGCTAGATGATTTAGAATCCAAAAAATTCACTCACCTGAGTGTCTCACCTTAGACCACCCCATTTCTATTTGAAAATAAGGCTGATGGATATCTTCAGTTTTGCATCAATTACCAGATGTTGAATAAGGTGAAGATAGATAAAAAATATCACTTCCCAATATTAATTACCTTTCTGATCAGCTTAAGGGGAATGGTGGTTCTCTAAGATTGATTGGCATTCTGGGTATCATAATATTAGAGTCTGAGAGTTAGATTTTCAAAAAAAACTTTCCAAATAAGTTATAGTCATTTTTACTATTTGGTGATGCCTTTTGGATTGATCGATGCTTCAATAGTTTTCATGGGGCTCATGAACTAGGTATTCTATCAGTATCTTGATTCCTTTGTTGTGGTCTTTGTGGAAGATATCCTAGTTTACTCCAAAACTGTGGAGGTGAATGAACGAAATTTGAGGATCATGTTGGTAACTCTTTGATATCATCTTATCTATGAGATTTTTTCTGAGTGAACCTTTTAGATTAGGGAGGTGAAGTTTTTGGGTCATCTGATTTTGGAATGAGGGGTTTCGGTGCACCCTGATAAGATTAGTGCAGTGATGTCATGGGAATAGTAGAAGAAAGTTTTTTAATTTGGATGTTTTTATGCCTGGAAGGGTACTACATGTGATTTGTTTTGGGTTTCTATTGGATCACTTATCCTATGAAGACACTTACTTGAAAAGGGGTAATGTTTGAGTGGAGACTAGAGTGTTAGGTTTCCTTTGAGTAACTTAAGCAGTTATTGTCCAAAACCCCTATTTTGATCTTTTTGAAATCTAAGAATGGATTCTTGGTATACTGCGATTCCTTGGGTGTTGGTCTTGGATGTGTGATGATCCAAGATGACCATATGGTGGAGTATGGTTCTCAAAAACTTTGAACACATGAAAATTATTACCCAACCCACGACCTGGAGTTTGCGGTAGTGATGCATTCCTTTAAGAGGTGGCGTCATTATATTTTTGAAGATAAGTTTGTAGTCTATTATAATCATAAGAGCTCGGACAAAATTATTTCCCATAATGAACTAAATTTTAGGTAGATTCATTGGGTTGAGTACCTTCAAGGGTTCGATTTTGATATCATCTACACCACAGGTAAACGTAATGAGGTAGCTAATTCTTTGAGCAGAAAAGTACTAGTACACACATTGAAGGAATCGAATGATGAGTGTAATTTGAAGGGTATTTTTCCCAGATGTATCTATAATCCAAGGAAAACAGTGTAGGTGTGCTCTTGCCTAGTGTTATGATAAAACCTTCCATTATGGAGTTGGTTTAACGAGAATATCCAAGTGATGAGTTGTTCTAGAATTCTATTAATTTCCTAAATAGTGGGGAGGTGTTGTGTGAATGGTCATTGTCTCCTTAAGGGGTTGTCTTCTTCCATGGTCACTTCATGGTGATTTTTTCATTATTGATGGTGGTGATGCAGGATAGCCACTAGTCTCACTAGTTTTTCATCCTAGTAACACTAAGATGTTTTATTATGTACGACATTAGTTTTAGTGGTCAGTCATGAGGTAGGACATAGATAACCTTGTGTCTTAGTGTTATACTTGTCAGTAGATCAAATTAGAGAACCTGAGACCCCCCGGTTTTCTTTATCCCTTACTCATTCTTACTTGTAAGTGAAATAAGTTTTCCATGGACATCATTATGGGATTACCTCATGCACCCCGGGGAACAAATTTTGTTTAGGTAGTGATTGAGAATCTGACCAAATCATACCATTTTATTATAATCAATAATTCAGACATGGTGGATGATTTGGGTTGGTTTTATATTCAAGAGATAGTGAGAATTCATGGTGTTATATTGACTATCATTTTTTATAGGTATCCCAGTTTTAACTTTTGGTTTTGGGAAGTCCTTTATAAGGTGATGGGTTCGGAGGTCAAGTTGAGTTCGACATACCATCCTCAAATGGATGATCAAATAGAGTGGGCGAATCAAGTCATGGAATAAATGCTCTGGTAACGTGTTATGTATTTTGGAGGTTCATGGGATAGCCATATAGGATTGGTTGAATTTTCCTATAAAAATAGTTACCATTATTCAATATGAATAACTCCATTTGAGGCGCTCTATTCTTGAACATGTCGGTCTTCTTTGTGTTAGTATAATGTAGGTGAGACCAAATTTTTTGGGATAGAAATTGGTGTAAGAAATTATTGATAATGTCTACTTGATCAAGTACTTGTTTTTGACTGCACAGATCTGCTGAAAATCTTATGTCTATTAGCAGCTCTGAGCATTTTAATTCTCAATTGTTGAATATTTTTTTCTGAAAGTATCCCCACGTTTAGGTCACCATAATTTGGGTATGCAAAGGAAGCTAACACAGAGGTATGTAAGACCTTTTGAGATTACTAAGAGAATGAGTAAGGTGGTATAATAGTTATCCTTTTCATCATAATTGATGTCAATTCATGATGTGTTTCATGCATCACAGCTGAAAAAGTATAATCTGAATTTGTCTCATGTGTTGAATTTGGAAGAGTTGGAGTTGGAGCCTAATTTGTATGTGTTTGAGTGGCTAATAAATATTATTGATTAACATGAGAAAGTGTTTCAAGGGAAATCCATACCATTGGTTTGAGTTCTTTAGCAGCATGATAATGATCAACATAAGAAATTAGAGTATAAGTATTGGTTTGAGGAGAAATATTTGTTTTTGTTCTCTGATCAGATTTAAGGATGACCTTACAAGTGTGGAAAGTTTTCATGGTGGGGAGAATTGTCACATACTTGATTTTATTTTGAGGTATTTTTTTGGGTCTTGTATTTATACATTGGTTTTCATGGTAGTTTATGGAAAAAATAGAGTTTTTGGACCCAATAATAGGTGGCACACGGTTGGCACCTGGTTAGGGGAAACCATGCACCAGACTAGAAGTGATCATGCAGCTTGGATAATGGAAATTCCTAGACCACATGGCCATAACACCATTGTGCACCCTCCCTAGGAAAATTGTGTGGCCGGTTTCCTCTTGGACAAAGGAGACTGCACGGTTTGGAATACCGTGAGGGATAACCATGTGGTATTTTGAGGTCATTAAAAATATGAAAATTACCTTTCTACCCTCCCTATATTTTAACCCAAATTCACCCCATTTCATCTCAATTCAGGGTTTTTAGCCATAGGAGCTTCCTACCCTCCACTTGGCTCCCTTGGACCATCAAATATTGGGTGGTTTTGGATTTTTATTTTCAAGAATCATCAAGTAAGACACTCATCCCTTGGTTTCTTCCCTCTTCTTGGGTATTTCTCACTCCCTCTTTGAGTTCACTCTTCTCTAGCAGGTTGGATTCCCTAAAATGGTTTGAATCATGGTTCTTTGGATTTAATAATGGTTTTTATAGTTATATCATTCTTTTATAGGGTCACCTTGGGGTGCGGTTGTGGTTTTCCACAATATTCTAGAAATTCCCAAGCTTGAGGTAGGTGATTCCATATTTTAGCATTGTTATATGATTTTGGTATGCTTTTTTGATTCTTTAATCCATTCTATAGATTGTGTGAATGTTTATAAATGTGTTTTAAAAATGTTTTAAGGTGAGTATGTGTTGAAATATTTTTTTAAAAGAAAATGGTTGTGTTTTATGTGTGCTTCCTCATTGTGCTTCTTAAATATGTTTTTATAAATCGTGTTAGTGGTGTGAAGTGTGATTTAAAATGGATTTGGTGTGTGTTTTGATTTTAAAGTGGGGTTTCTTATGAAGAATGGTGGTTTCCTTGTGATATTTGATTGTTGGATGTATGTTCATGTGAAGGAAGTGGTTTATAGGACATGAGAAATGAAATTGGGCACTAAGGTAAGCCTAGGTATCTATCTGGGAAGACTAGGACAAGTATTCTATTTGAATCAGTGAGGTGAGGCCCGATTTCCTCTAGAAATATTGATGGAATAATAGTAACTAAACTATGATGATTATTGGAGACCACTAGACCTTGGGATGAATTCACCTCTATTGGCTCGAGCATGAGAAAACCGTGGTTTATGGTTCTTATATCATGTTTCACCGAGATATGAGGTTCATAGAGTCCCACTCCTACTAGTGTATTTAGGGATTACCCATGGTGATATAGTGATTTGGTACTAACCATCAGAATATTTTGGACCATACTTTTATTTCAGTTTCAAAATAGTATTTTCTTGAAAATATCTTCTTTAAGATGTTTCTAATTTCTTTCTTAAAACTGCATGATATTTTGTCTTGTAATGTTATGGCATGGAATCTCTTTTGGGTGTAATTATACTAGTATTTGGATTATAACCTATATACACCCTTGGGTGTATGTATAATTTGTTATCTTTGACCTAGGTAATGATAATATTTCAAGTAGTGATAGTGGGGGATCCATTTTCTAGTGTTCCTCTCTTGCTGGTGTTTTTGGAGGTGGAATAAGGGTGATGACCCTCTCAATTCATGGAGGTTTTATGATGTATTCTAGTTGGTTTCCCTACCATTATGGTATTTTTTGTTTTTGGTTAAAGATGTAAAATGTATAACTTGAATTTTTGTATCTCTTTGGTTATGGTTATTCATCTCGATGTGATGTTTTATTTTGAGATTTGGTTATGATTTTTAATTATGGTTGAAATCATTCCCAGAGGTGCAATGATGATACCCAAGCACTAGTTACCTACCCTTGGGGATCAGGAATGCCCTTCGATCCATGCCATGGGTTGGGTTGGGTGTCGGGTTGGATGGAACCATGACTTGGTTCTTGATAGGTACTTTGATGTCCTATAACATGATATTGGATTTCAAGACATATCATGATATTAATGTGAAAGGGGTTGTTTTATTGAATTTTTTTAGAGGTGATGAATTAGTATTTACATAACTCTCTTGGTTTATGTAATGGCCCGGACCTCTCCGGTCCATTAATTTGTGGAATTTTGGTGTTGGAGGTGTTCTGGGAGGCCAAGGGGACTTATCCCCAACACTTTGCCAATTTTCCAGTTCTGTGAACAGTGTTTCCAGTTTTATGAACAGTAACAGATCAGTTTCACAGATCGGTGTGACAGATCAGTTTCACAGATCAGTTTCACAGATCGGTATGACAGATCAGTTTCACAGATCAGTTTCACAGATCGGTGTGACAGATCAGTTTCACAGATCGGTGTGACATATCAGTTTCACAGATCGGTGTGACAGATCAGTTTCACAGATCAGTTTCACAGACCGGTTTCACAGATCGGTGTGACAGATCAGTTTCACAGATCGGTTTCACAGATCGGTGTGACAGATCAGTTTCACAGATCCGTTTCACAGATCGGTGTGACAGATCAGTTTCACAGATCAGTTTCACAGATCAGTTTCACAGATCGGTGTGACAGATCAGTTTCACAGATCGGTTTCACAGATCGGTGTGACAGATCAGTTTCACAGATCAGTTTCACAGATCGGTGTGACAGATCAGTTTCACAGATCAGTTTCACAGATCGGTGTGACAGATTAGTTTCACAGATCAGTTTCACAGATCGGTTTCACAGATCGGTGTGACAGATCCGTTTCACAGATCGGTTTCACAGATTGGTGTGATAGATCAGTTTCACAGATCGGTTTCACATATCGGTGTGACAGATCAGTTTCACAGATCAGTTTCACAGATCGGTGTGACAGATCAGTTTCACAGATCGGTTTCATGTACAGTAACGGTGGGTGAACAGTGTTTCTAGACTCCTACAGTTTTGCCCCTTTTTACGTTTCCATTGACGTAAAATACTTTTAAATCCTTATTTTAAGGGTTCTTAAGGCCGTTTCAAATGCCTTAAATCCTATATTAATTATTCCTAAGGCTTGGAATGTTTTACTTGGTCAAACCACGTGGGTTAATGCGATCCGTTTTTAATGGAGAATTAACCGGATCTTAAACCGTCGCCCCATTTAATCTTAAAAAGGGACGAGATATCATTCTCCCTTGTTATTTCTCTTTGTTCTCGGCTAAGAGACACTAGAACCTTTCAATCCTTTCCGTAAGAGTTGCACAATCAATCTTTACTCCTAGGATTGGTTCCGCTTTGTTTTGATGCAACCAAGCTGTGTCGATCAATCTTCGATATAAGGTATGTTGTATCGTCGTTCTTTTGGGGTTCATCTTCTCCTATCCTCCTTTCAATAATTATACCATGTATTCTCCAAGATTCTAATGGGTTTTCTTGGGGTTGGTTGGTACTGTCGTACCGCAGCATCCTCCGGTGGATGCAGTTGTCGCGAGGGGAGGATCGTGACCTGTTGTGTGGATAAAGAACGTGAGGAACTGTTTGAGGTAGGTGATTCATGGCTTCTCTAATCGTGTATGTGCAATCATAGAATTAGCATGATTTATTCCTTTGGATCACAATGAAATTGACCTAATTAAATACTTGAACCGGATTAAAAGAATTGGTTGATCACATGTTGTTTCTTTATACCGTGATAACGGTTTGCCTCATGTTTTCCTAGATATAGTGATATCTATGTTTCTTTGATTCGTTGTTCGTTCATGATAGAAATTGATAACGAACGTAAAGCCGGAATTAATTGTTAATTAATTGGCTAAAGATAAAGAGGCATGTAAATTAATCTGGTTTTTGTCGTTGTTGTAGTTGTTCTAATTTGAGGATAATCAAATTAGGGAAGTAAGCATGGTTATTTAATTGTGATAGCTTACTGATTAGGTATCCATGATTGGAACCTACGAATAACAAATCTGTTAATTCAATATGGATTAGAGAACAGATTATGTGCGAATTTCTAAAAGGGTTCTGAGTTACCCTCTTGTTTGTTAAAGGGCCGAGAGCCCATTTTGTGATGTTTGTTTTTCCTGCCGCTTGTGCTGTGATGTGAGCCTGGATGGCTGTTGTGATATGTGGAGGCATGGAGACTTGTGGTTGTGGTAGCGGATGACGCCTAGTGTGGCGAGATGCATCGGTTTATGCATATGGGTGTCGGGGAGGACACCAAGGGTGATGGTATGAGATGAATGTGATGGTTTGATGTTGGTGGTTTGGTTTGGTTGTTTATCTTCTTTACTTTTCCCCACTGCTCAAGGTAGCTGGTCTTGCTTACCCTCTTTCTGAAGAAGGCGAAGACACGCGGGGTATGCCACGTGCTTTTCGTGTTTAGCCTCTCGATGGAGGATGGGTCTATGCTCTTTCTATAGGCGGCAAAGACTCGACGGGTAGTATATCTACTCACCGTGTTGAGCCTCCTTTGTGTTTAGAAGCATAGGATGTTTTTCTAGAATGCCTGGGAATGTGGAAAAGTAATTCTGTAAGGAATGTTTGATTAAATGGTGAAAATCCATGGGGATGGAGATGCTGGAATTTAAAGGTGATGTGAATCTTAAAAAGGAGCAGTTGTTTTTGAAAGTGATGCCATTTCAGTTTAATGTGGAATTGTTCATTCTTAATTAATGTTTAAAGAATTAATTAATGTACAGTGGAACTGATAAATGAGAATGGAGTAATCTAATAAAGGTCTTCATTGTTTTTGTGCTTATAGGATACCTAGTCTTAGAAGTAGCAGCCTGGAGTCTGAGAGACGTTAGCTGCAGTTGTATCTAAGACTAGGTAATTCCCATAGTGTGGATGTGAGTTACTTATATATTCTGTACTTTTTGTGTTTCTATACGCTACTCCACCCTGTCGGTAAGGGAAACTGACACCCCGAGGATTCTGAGCCCTGGGGGGGTGTTTTCCCCAACATTCTGATGGGAGGTTGAATGGCTGACTACCCCATTTGGCCCCGCTCTCTTCTCTTGGTAGATCCTTGTGCTGGTAGGCACAGTGGTTAGTTTTACCCATATATGTGTGTAGAGGGCTGTAATGGCTTGTGGTTATTTCACACACATATATTCTGGATATAGTATCCTACGGAATACTATAGGTGTAATGTGTATAGGCTGTGATGGCTTGAGGATCCTTACTCGGCGTATGGGCTGTGATGGCTTGAGGAATAATACTCGACGTATGATACACGTTATACGAGCTATGGTGGCTCCCGGAAACTACCTGGTTACTTTGGTTGTGAGGACAGTGTGGTGCTTCGCCCAGGTGTCTGCGGGCAAGCCTTTGTGGTGCACGAGGTACAGATTGTGGAGCTTAGCCCAGGTGTCTGCGGGCAAGCCTTTGGAGAGAGATGCACAGGACGTATGTCGTTGGGGCAAAGCGGAAAACCGGTGGGGAAGTAGTAGCGGGGTACCCTTGATATTATTTACTATATTCTATATTCTTGTATGCGTTACTTGGTGAGAGTAGCCATGGTGAGGTTGGGAACATAGTATACCTGTTTAGGTGATGAGTTAGTTTCACTTGTTGTTCACTGGGCTTTAGCATGCTTTCTTTACCTTTGCACGAGAGGCTTGGGGAGGATCCTACTGAGTATACTTTTATACTCACCCTATGTACATATAAACTGTTTTTCAGGTCACTTGGAGCAGGTTGGAGATCAAGCGGGTTAATACTAGCTTGTGGTTGGAGGAGGAGCTGTTCGGGCTCGTGGTCTCTGCCATTTTTCTTTCTTTTGGGTACTTTTAGTTTTCCCTTTCAGTTGTAGTACTTTTGCATGACATTTCATATATGTACTTGTTTTCTTTTTTTTATATTTCAGTTCTGAGTTAGAGTTGGTTGAAGTCTATTCTATCTCTCTCTTCTGCATGTGTTCTCTTAGAGGGTAATGCCTCCCATTTGTATGTTATTATACCCTCGGTGCTAGTCGCCAGCCCGGGGCCTACTGGAGGCGGGACTCGGGGGTCATTATCTCCCTTTTCACATTACCGGCCCAGGAGGGGTACACTTTGTGGGGAGGGGGTCATGACAGAGTGGTATCAGAGGTCTGGTTGAGGGATAGGATGGAGTTTGGAGTTAGGCACAGGTGAGGATGCATGGGATGGTAGGGCAACAGTGTCATTCATGTTTAGCAAGTGGGGTAAACACTGGAGACCGGCAGAGACATAGGCGTTCAGGGCCCCCTATGATCTGTTGCACGGACCTTTAAGTTTTCAATGGCTACTAAACAAAGTGATACTTGTTGCAGGGTAGAGACCTAGGAAAGGATCATGCATCATTATTCTTTGCGCCTGTGTTTTAATGGGTAGACCTTGGGATAGGTAACCTAAAATTAATAAAACAAAATAATTAATTAATTAATGTTGAATCTTCCATATTCCAGGCTTAGGAGCTCTAACGGTTGTTATTTTACAGGTATGGCTCCAGGTCGGCGTCCCCGTCAGGTTTGCGCAGAAGGTGCCCAGCAGGCTGTTCCAGCAGATCGTCGCCGGGTAGAGGTTGACGACGATGAAACTTGGAGGAAGACACTCTGAGAGTTTCAGCACCAGAGTCTACAGAAGTACGAGGGCTCCGTTTCAGATGCAGTCACAGAAGACTGGTTGGAGGAGGTCGAGATAGGCTTCAGTTCGATTCGTGCTCGGAAGGAACACTGGGTGTCCTTAGTTGTGACGATGTTGCGTGGAGCAGCGAGACAGTGGTGGTTCTTGTTCCTCGGGGATCGTGAGGAGTCAGCGATCTCATGGGAGGAGTTTCGAGACAGGTTTAGAGTCGAGTTTCTTTCTTCGACTGCGAAGGCATCCAGTCGCCAGGAGCTTCTTACCCTTCGACAGGGGAGCTCCAGTGTTCGGGGGTTTGGAATCCGTTTCAGGAACCTTCTACGATATGCTTCAGACCTGTTACCAGATGATGAGGCCAGGGCGAGGCATTTCGAGGAGGCTTTGCATCCATAGATCCAGCGCCAGGTCACCCCATTTATGCTGAAGACATATCTTGAGGTGCTGGCAAGGGCAGAGGTTGTTGAGAGGACTTTGACCAAGACCGGATCGTCACGAGAGGGGAATCGTCATGATTCCTCACGAAGCAGAGATGTGGTCCAGGGTTCCCAATTTTCAGGACAGAAGAGTTTCCGTTCACCTGGGGGTAGGTCCCAGCCCTTTCCATCTCGTTTCTCTGGAGGTAGCAACTCTCAGACCTATGCCAAGGGAACATGCGCTTGTTTTTCTTGTGGTGGTCGTGGTCATCAGCAGCGGGAGTGCCCGACTTTTCAGAGCAGTCATCGTGCACCAGGTGCTCCACTCCAGGTTCCTCCGTTGAGGCAGTTCTAGCCGAGGCAGCAGCAGCAGGTGGCAACTACTTTAGATCACCAGAGGGTAGATGGAGAAGGCAGAGGACAGCCCCATGATGCTCCCTGTCCTCAGAGAGCAGAGCGCGGCCGTGGTGGTGGTCGTCATCAGGGTCAGAGAGGCCGTGGAGGTGGTCGTGGTCAGCTTCATGCTCTAGCGTTGCCAGCCCCAGGCGAGCCAGACGTCGTCCGAGGTACCCTTTGCTTGTTTTCTACCTTGGTGTATGCCTTGTTTGATTCAGGAGCGACACACTCCTTTATATCCCCTACCCTTGTCCACGCTTTGGGACTTGAGGTAGAGAGGATTCCAGTTCCCTTGGCGTTGACTACGCCAGTTGGAGGTCGAGCTAGCTTGTTTGAAGTATATAGAGACTGTGAGCTAGTGTTGGTGCAGCACCGCTCTTGGGGAGATTTCCTATGTTTGCGAATACAACCGTATGATGTCATTCTTGGCATGGATTGGTTGTATTCGGTGCAGGATGTTGTGGATTGCTACAGGAAGAAGGTCGTTTTCTTTGATGAAGATGGAGTGAAAGTGGTGTTTGTTGGTGAGAGAGATCCTCGGATGAGTCATAGACGAGTTTCATCCTTATCATCCATGATGGCTGGGATGATGTTGAGTTCTTCAGAGGTTCAACAGCTGGTGTTTCCTAGGGTCGTATAAGAGTACCCTGATGTCTTTCCAGAAGAGGTTGTATCCTTACCCCCTCGACGAGAGATCGAGTTTGGGATCGAGCTACAGCCGGGAGCGTCTCCTATCTCTATGTCTCCGTATAGGATGGCCCCTTCTGAGTTACGAGAACTACGTATACAGCTCGATGGTCTGTTGTAATGTGGTTTTGTTCGGCCAAGTGTGTCACCTTGGGGTGCACCAGTTTTGTTTGTGAAAAAGGCTGATGGCAGTTTGCGGTTGTGCGTCGATTATCGTCGGTTAAACAAAGTGACAATAAAGAACCGCTATCCTCTCCCACGGATTGATGACCTATTCGATCAACTGAAGGGTGCAAGTTGGTTTTCAAAGATCGACTTGCGGTCAGGATATTATCAGATGTGTGTAAAGGATGAGGATATCCCGAAGACTGCTTTCCGCTGTCATTATGTGCATTATGAGTTTGTTGTAATGCCATTCGGCATGACAAATGCTCCAGCTATTTTCATGGGGTTGATGAATGCTGTGTTCTGTGAATTCCTGGACAAGTTTGTTGTGGTTTTCATCGACGACATCCTTGTGTACTCCACATCTGAAGAGGAGCATGCAGAGCATCTACGAGCCGTTTTTGGAGTTCTTCGCCTACATCGGTTGTTTGGGAAGTTGTCCAAGTGTGAGTTCTGGGCTCGAGAAGTTCGTTTCTTGGGACATGTTGTGTCCCAACAGGGAGTAGCTGTGGATCCTTCGAAGATAGAAGCAGTGGTGTCTTGTCCAGCCCCCAAGACCGTGTCAGAGGTGCGAAGTTTCCTTGGTCTCGCAGGATATTATAGGAGATTTGTAGCCAATTTCTCCCGAGTTGCGACTCCTCTGATAGCTTTGACCAAGAAGGATCAAGCGTTCATATGGACTGATCAGTGTCAGGCAGCTTTCGAATATCTAAAGGAGAAGTTGGTAAGTGCTCCAGTCCTTTGTCTTCCAGCGGAGGGAGTCCAGTTTGATGTTTTTTGTGATGCTTCACATCTGGGGCTAGGCTGTGTTCTCATGCAGCAGAGGTCCGTTGTTTCTTATGGGTCTCGGCAGTTGCGTCCCCATGAACGCAACTATGCCACCCATGATCTTGAGTTGGCAGCCTTGGTGTTTTCTCTGAAGTTGTGGAGACATTACCCCGTTGGTGATCACTTTGTGGTTTTCACCGATCATAAGAGTTTGAGGTATGTTTTCTCCCAACGTGACTTGAACTTGAGGCAGCGTCGGTGGATGGAGTTCTTGCAGGAATACGACTTTGAAATATCGTATACACCTGGAAAAGGGAATGTTGTTGCTGATGCACTGAGCCGAAAGTCACGTAATGATGTTGTGCGTGAATCTGGTGATTCCTGGAGAGTGATGGAAGAGCTATCAGCTTTGCATCTTGATATGGGAGAAGTTGGGGGAAGAGGTTGTCTTTTCCAGATGACGGTGCAGTCATCCCTGATGCAGAAGGTGGAAGAGTCTCAGTTGGGTGATCTAGAGGTGGAAGTTTGGAGAGACAGAGTTGTATGTGGTGAGGCCCCTGATGGTTGGTCGGAGGATAAACAACACCGAGTGTTGTATCATGGCAGGCTTTTTGTTCCCTTGGCGATGCGCGAGACGGTTCTCCAAGAGTTCCATAGTTCACCCTTGGCAGTACATCCTGGTGTGACGAAGATGTACCGATCCTTAAGGAGTCAGTTCTGGTGGCCTGGGCTAAAACGTATGGTTGTAGAGTGTGTGTCTCGATGTTTAGTCTGCCAGAAGGTGAAGGCCAAACACCGTGTTCCTGGTGGTCTTCTCCAGCACTTAGAGATTCCTCAATGGAAGTGGGAGGACATCTCAATGGACTTTGTTACAGGTTTACCTCAAGCTCCGGGAGTACATGATGTTATATGGGTGGTAGTGGATCGTTTAACTAAATCGTCCCACTTCATAGCAATCAAGGAGTCGAGCTCAGTGGAGGTTTTGTCGAGGCAGTATCTGGAGGAGGTGGTGAGGTTTCACGGAGTTCCTAAGAAGATCATTTCTGATCGAGATCCTTGTTTTACCTCTAGGGTGTGGAGAGGTCTCCAGCATGCTTTTGCCTCTCAACTGTGCCTTAGCACTGCTTTTCATCCTCAAACGGATGGTCAGACAGAGCGAACCATCCAGACTCTTGAAGATATGTTGCGCTCTTGTGTTCTTGATTTTGGAGGTTCATGGGTGAAGCACTTACCCTTGGTATAGTTCGCTTACAATAATAGTTTTCACTCTACCATCGGTATGGCGCCGTTTGAAGCCTTGTATGGCCGGCCATGCCGTTCTCCGTTGTGCTGGACTGGGGTCGGAGAGTCAGCAATTCTCGGACCAGAACTAGTGCAGAATACAACAGAGATGGTTCAGGTGATTCGTGAGAGGATGAAGACAGCACAAGATCGTCAGAAATCATATGTTGATCAAAGAAGGAGACCGTTAGAGTTTAATGTTGGGGATCATGTGTTTCTGAAGGTGACTCCCCATCGTGGGCAGCGAAGGTTTGGTCGTGGAAGTAATATTTCTCCCCGTTTTGTTGGGCCTTTCGAGGTGTTAACTCATGTTGGAGCTGTGGAATATCGAGTAGCACTTCCCCCTCAGATGAGTCGGATACATGATGTTTTCCATGTATCACAGCTCCGTCGTTATCTTCATGATGAATCTCATGTTATCGATTGGGGAGGGATCGATATTGATGATGATGCAACCTTCGAGGAGCGACCTGTGGAGATCCAAGACCACAAGGAGAAGGTGTTGCGTGGGCGTTCTATCCCCATAGTTCGTGTCTTGTGGCGACACGGTGGCATGGAGGAGAGTACCTGGGAGCGTGAGTCACAGATACGTGCT
Source organism: Viscum album (assembly GCA_963277665.1). Taxonomy (NCBI): domain Eukaryota; kingdom Viridiplantae; phylum Streptophyta; class Magnoliopsida; order Santalales; family Viscaceae; genus Viscum; species Viscum album. The sequence continues at coordinate 1,271,594,578 of OY728137.1, read as the reverse complement.
CAGTACCCAGAGTTGTTCAATGTTTAACTCCTTTCATGTAATTATGTTTCCTCTCTGGTTAAATCTTTCATGTTTTATTTATGTACCTTTGATGTGATGTTATGTTTTAATTGTTTGGGTATGGATTGTTTGTTCCCATACTCCCGGATGTCGTAGTTTTGTTCCAGATTTCGAACAACTCATGGTGGTTTTCCCCTGAGAGGTATCTTATGGGGTGGTTGTTTGGACCCCTCTTTTCTTCTGGGCTGGTTTTTAATTCTCGAGGACGAGAATGTTTTGAGAGGTATCTAATGTAATGGCCCGGACCTCTCCGGTCCATTACTTTGTGGAATTTTGGTGTTGGAGGTGTTCTGGGAGGCCAAGGGGACTTATCCCCAACACTTTGTTAATTTTCCAGTTCTGTGAACAGTGTTTCCAGTTTTATGAACAGTAACAGATCAGTTTCACAGATCGGTGTGACAGATCAGTTTCACAGATCAGTTTCACAGATCGGTTTCATAGATCGGTATGACAGATCAGTTTCACAGATCAGTTTCACAGATCGGTGTGACAGATCAGTTTCACAGATCAGTTTCAAAGATCGGTGTGACAGATCAGTTTCACAAATCAGTTTCACAGATCGGTGTGACAGATCAGTTTCACAGATCAGTTTCACAGACCGGTTTCACAGATCGGTGTGACAGATCAGTTTCACAGATCGGTTTCACAGATCGGTGTGACAGATCAGTTTCACAGATCAGTTTCACAGATCGTTGTGACAGATCAGTTTCACAAATCAGTTTCACAGATCGGTGTGACAGATCAGTTTCACAGATCGGTTTCACAGATCGGTGTGACAGATCAGTTTCACAGATCAGTTTCACAGATTGGTGTGACAGATCAGTTTCACAGATCGGTGTGACAGATCAGTTTCACAGATCAGTTTCACAGATCGGTTTCACAGATCGGTGTGACAGATCAGTTTCACAGATCGGTTTCACAGATCGGTGTGACAGATCAGTTTCACATATCGGTTTCATAGATCGGTGTGACAGATCAGTTTCATAGATCAGTTTCACAGATCGGTGTGACAGATCAGTTTCACAAATCAGTTTCACAGATCGGTTTCACAGATCGGTTTCATGTATAGTAACGGTGGGTGAACAGTGTTTCCAGACTCCTACAGTTTTGCCCCTTTTTACGTTTCCATTGACGTAAAATACTTTTAAAGCCTTATTTTAAGGGTTCTTAAGGCCGTTTCAAATGCCTTAAATCCTATATTAATTATTCCTAAGGCTTGGAATGTTTTACTTGGTCAAACCGCGTGGGTTAATGCGATCCGTTTTTAATGGAGAATTAACCGGATCTTAAACCGTCGCCCCATTTAATCTTAAAAAGGGACGAGATATCATTCTCCCTTGTTCTTTCTCTTTGTTCTCGGATAAGAGACGCTAGAACCTTTCAATCATTTCCGTAAGAGTTGCAAAATCAATCTTTACTCCTAGGATTGGTTCCGCTTTGTTTTGATGCAACCAAGCTGTATCGATCAATCTTCGATATAAGGTATGTTGTATCGTCGTTCTTTTGGGGTTTATCTTCTCCTATCCTCCTTTCAATAATTATACCATGTATTCTCCAAGATTCTAATGGGTTTTCTTGGGGTTGGTTGGTACTGTCGTACCGCAGCATCCTTCGGTGGATGCAGTTGTCGCGAGGGGAGGATCGTGACCTGTTGTGTGGATAAAGAACGTGAGGAACTGTTTGAGGTAGGGGATTCATGGCTTCTCTAATCGTGTATGTGGAATCGTAGAATTAGCATGATTTATTCCTTTGGATCACAATGAAATTGACCTAATTAAATACTTGAACCGGATTAAAAGAATTGGTTGATCGCATGTTGTTGCTTTATACCGTGATAACGGTTTGCCTCATGTTTTCCTAGATATAGTGATATCTATGTTTCTTTGATTCATTGTTCGTTCATGATAGAAATTGATAACGAACGTAAAGCCGGAATTAATTGTTAATTAATTGGCTAAAGATAAAGAGGCATGTAAATTAATCTGGTTTTTGTCGTTGTTATAGTTGTTCTAATTTGAGGATAATCAAATTAGGGAAGTAAGCATGGTTATTTAATTTTGATAGCTTACTGATTAGGTATCCATGATTGGAACCTACGAATAACAAATCTGTTAATTCAATATGGATTAGAGAACAGATTATGTGAGAATTTCTAAAAGGGTTCTGAGTTACCCTCTTGTTTGTTAAAGGGCTGAGAGCCCATTTTGTGATGTTTGTTTTTCCTGCCGCTTGTGCTGTGATGTGAGCCTAGATGGCTGTTGTGATATGTGGAGGCATGGAGACTTGTGGTTGTGGCAGCGGATGATGCCTAGTGTGGCGAGATGCATCGGTTTATGCATATGGGTGTCGGGGAGGACACCAAGGGTGATGGTATGAGATGAATGTGATGGTTTGATGTTGGTGGTTTGGTTTGGTTGTTTATCTGCTTTACTTTTCCCCACTGCTCAAGGTAGCTGGTCTTACTTACCCTCTTTCCGAAGGAGGCGAAGACACGCGGGGTATGCCACGTGCTTTCCGTGTTTAGCCTCTCGATGGAGGATGGGTCTATGCTCTTTCTATAGGCGGCAAAGACTCGACGGGTAGTATATCTACTCACCGTGTTGAGCCTCCTTTGTGTTTAGAAGCATAGGATGTTTTTCTAGAATTCCTGGGAATGTGGAAAAGTAATTCTGTAAGGAATGTTTGATTAAATGGTGAAAATCCATGGGGATGGAGATACTGGAATTTAAAGGTGATGTGAATCTTAAAAAGGAGCAGTTGTTTTTGAAAGTGATGCCATTTCAGTTTAATGTGGAATTGTTCATTCTTAATTAATGTTTAAAGAATTAATTAATGTACAGTGGAACTGATAAATGAGAATGGAGTAATCTAATAAAGTTCTTCATTGTTTGTGTGCTTATAGGATACCTAGTCTTAGAAGTAGCAGCCTGGAGTCTGAGAGACGTTAGCTGCAGTTGTATCTAAGACTAGGTAATGCCCATAGTGTGGATGTGAGTTAATTATATATTCTGTACTTTTTGTGTTTCTATACGCTACTCCACCCTGTCGGTAAGGGCATCTGACACCCCGAGGATTCTGAGCCCTGGGGGGGTGTTTTCCCCAACATTATGATGGGAGGTTGAATGGCTGACTACCCCCTTTGGCCCCGCTCTCTTCTCTTGGTAGATCCTTGTGCTGGTAGGCACAGTGGTTAGTTTTACCCATATATGTGTGTAGAGGGCTGTAATGGCTTGTGGTTATTTCACACACATATATTCTGGATATAGTATCCTACGGAATACTATAGGTGTAACGTGTATAGGCTGTGATGGCTTGAGGATCCTTACTCGGCGTATGGGCTGTGATGGCTTGAGGAATAATACTCGACGTATGATACACGTTATACGAGCTATGGTGGCTCCCGGAAACTACCTGGTTACTTTGGTTGTGAGGACGGTGTGGTGCTTCGCCCAGGTGTCTGCGGGCAAGCCTTTGTGGTGCACGAGGTGCAGATTGTGGAGCTTAGCCCAGGTGTCTGCGGGCAAGCCTTTGGAGAGAGATGCACAGGACGTATGTCGTTGGGGCAAAGCGGAAAACCAGTGGGGAAGTAGTAGCGGGGTACCCTTGATATTATTTACTATATGCTATATTCTTGTATGCGTTACTTGGTGAGAGTAGCCATGGTGAGGTTGGGAACATAGTATACCTGTTTAGGTGACGAGTTAGTTTCACTTGTTGTTCACTGGGCTTTAGCATGCTTTCTTTACCTTTGCACGAGAGGCTTGGGGAGGATCCTACTGAGTATACTGTTATACTCACCCTATGTACATATAAACTGTTTTTCAGGTCACTTGGAGCAGGTTGGAGATCAAGCGGGTTACTACTAGCTTGTGGTTGGAGGAGGAGTTGTTCGGGCTCGTGGTCGCTGTCGTTTTTCTTTCTTTTGGGTACTTTTAGTTTTCCCTTTCAGTTGTAGTACTTTTGCATGACATTTCATATATGTACTTGTTTTCTTTTTTTTATATTTCAGTTCTGAGTTAGAGTTGGTTGGAGTCTATTCTATCTCTCTCTTCTGCATGTGTTCTCTTAGAGGGTAATGCCTCCCATTTGTATGTTATTATACCCTCGGTGCTAGTCGCCAACCCGGGGCCTACTGGAGGCGGGACTCGGGGGTCATTATCTCCCTTTTCCCATTGCCGGCCCAGGAGGGGTACACTTTGTGGGGAGGGGGTCGTGATAGTTTATTATTGATATCAATATATATATATATATATATATCGACTTGATTTCTCACCTCTCGTGATGTAATGTGAAACCTTGGTTAGTTAAATGGGAGTTTGAAGAATATTACCACACAAGATGACATTACATAGTAGTTAGTCTCCCTATTGAAGGATTATGCTATGCCTAGGGTTGTTTTCACTCAGGGAGCCTAAGAGAGAGAGAACCATGTGTAAGTGTATTTTATGATCGTTGGCCTGTGGTAGGATTATTATAATGACCCATAATTTTATGAATGAAATTTAATTTATTATAATTATATCATGTAGTATAAAGCACAAACATCAAATAGAGAAACCAAAAAACATTATTCTCATAAATGATGAATGTTAAATTAGTTATAAAATAAACCAATAAGAATTCAAAATATTACAGTGGTGAAATAAAAAGAAATTAAGATAATAAGAATAGGAAAATTTGGATCTTCTTGATCCACCAGAATGACCACACACACGAAAAAAACTGTAGAAAAAAACATCATGTTAATAATAAAATATTCATTTCAAAGAAGAAAAAATATATAACCTTAAAATAAAATATAATTGAATGAATATTGAATGAAATAAGTTGTATTTATAGAAATTAAGTAACCTATATGACCTTTATAAATCTGACCATATGAATTGTAATCTGATTGTAACGACCCGGACACGGCCAGCCACCCGAACAGTGCCGAACAGGTCAGGTGTTTCTACCTTAGGCGCACCTCCCCTGAACGTCAAAGACTTCCGACTAGAAGCGAGGGTCTGAATAGGTATAGTGGGGAGTCTATACCCTCTTGGAGGAATAGAAATGGTACTGGTCCGAGTATAAACTAAAAAGATGCTGCAGAAATAAAGGACTCAGTAGACTCAAACCAGACCCGCATAGCGGAAGCATATCAAATAAAAATAAACCAGCAGAAACACTATGGAAACAATAGCAGTAGAAATTAAACAGAACATCATGCCATTAATCAACTGCAATAACTGCTAAAACAACTAAGAATGCATCCAAGAAATTCATACAAATCAATATATATATAATGGCGCCAATGGATAACCAGTAGTAGCTACAATATAAAGTAAACATGCTGATGCAAGAAAAAGAATACTAAACAAGTAACACCAGTACGGTACGACCTCAAGGTCCATGCCAGTCTCCAAGTCAACAGCACTAAAGTCCAGCTCCTGAGGTTGACCCTCTACCTGCACGCAATTTCATAAAGTCTACACGCGTCGCGAAGGGCCCATGTAGGGTGTGAGACAAGTCTCAGTAGGATACCACCCAGAGGTTCGTACCTAATATAAGTGTTTAGGAAGACATGCTTATATAAGAAAAACAGTAAACAGTGCAATGCCCAAAAGTAAACAAAGACTTCACTGGTGCTCAGCATCCACCAGGAAGTGTCACCTGCTTCGGCCAACACCAGAATTTCTGATCAGTATCCCAACACCTCATGCCACCTGACACCATGTGTCTCAAGTATCGACGTCCCGAAGGCACTCCCAACCATCGTAACCCAGCTCGGAAGCTCCACCTGCCCATGGCACAACATCCGGAGGAACAACGATACCTGTCCTCATAAGATAACCGGAGGAACAACGATGTCTGCCCTCAAATCATGGTGAGCCTCTGCCCCCAACCTGAACACCTCAAAGCTGTCTCCCGAAGGCTCCTCACCTTCCACATGGATTCCTATGGAAAGCACCCACAAACCAAAAATACCTAACTGCATCTACCGGGGGCCTCTACCCAGAGAGTGGTCGTACCACCTCATCTCAGAGTCTATCTGTGTGCACACTACTCAAAAATACCCGGTGAGCGGTAATCACCTCATTATGTCCCAAGCCACAGCACCTCTAACACCTTGTGTCCCTGTAAACCTGTCGCTCAAGTCTGATGCCCTCTCCATCCAAGTATCTCGGGCCAAGCCCAACCTGACAGTCCAACTTCCTCAACCGATGTCCATAACGCCCAATCTCATGGTAGAAACCACCCAAAGTAACCCGAGCAAAATCCCCAACCTGTGATCCCCATCACTCAACAAATATCCGGGCCACGCCCACCACAACTCAACAGTTCAGCAAGAAATATCACACATTGCATAATTATACACAGAAGCATCACTTTAAACAGGAAATTACTAAACAGTCAAAATGCACTAACTTGTGCTAATCCATACCAGCACTTAAGGTCTTAAATGCCTTAAACAATTTACTAACATTCTTTAATAGAACAACTCAACAATTTAATCGATCAGCATCAAAAGTAGTCTAAAACCAGCAGTTTAAATATTGGTCCAAAACATACGCATTTTGGAACCCCGACCAAATTGCCCCAAATTGAGATAGGGCCTCTCACCCGGCCTTGCTCAATCACAACAAGGGTCAGGGAATTCCCCGAGGCATCCCACAATGCAGATAATTAAAGAAAAATAAATAAATAGGGTCTCTCTCAACACCCGACGTTTCTTCCAAAGGTTACAACCCCCAAAAGTCTACGAAAACATGAAAGAAGGTATGCACCACCCACCTCGTACTCGTACGATTCCACTCCTTTGATTTCAGCCTCTGAATCAGACTGAATCACGGTAGATCTGCGTTTCTGTCAAATCTGGAAATTTTGTTCGGAAGGAATCTGCGGAGAAATAGGTGAAGTATCAAGGATGAATAAGGGTGCGCGGGGTTAGCCTCTCCGATGCGGTCCCACTGCCACCGATGTATCGAAGAACGGAGGTCGTACGGAGATTCTCGAAGGGTTTGAGTTTTTCGGTTTCCCTCAGACGGATTGTTCGTCCAAAGGGGAGGAAGAAGGTGTTTCCTGAAATAAGACGTGATGGTGTCTTCGACGATCAATTAAAAATAAAAGTACATGACATGTATTTCCAAAGTACACGCCGTGTAGTTGTGTTTCCGTACTCCGACTTAAGCAGAGTCCATCACATGGCTTGGACTGAGTACACGGTCAACACACAGCCAGGGACCCGACCGCTACATGGAACAATGGTACATGGCGTGTTAAGAAAGACCACACACCGTGTAGATGGAAATTTACACCTGGACTCCACACGGTAGGTACTTGGCCTTGCATGGGTAAGGGATACACGGTGTGTCCATAAGTACACGCCGTGTAGTAAGAAACTTTTACACGGTCTTAAAACGGCATGTACTCGGCGAGCACACGGCCGGTCACTCGGGTAACTCATACACGGCGTGTAATTAAAGTACACGGCATGTAGTCTGGAAATTTCCAGAAACCGCCCAAATTTTCCAGACTTCCCAAAAACCGGTCAAAAGTTTAAACAGGGTCGAGTTTTGACTCGTTCCTAAAAACTCGGGTTCTTACAAACTCCCCACCTTTAATGTAGCTCATCCCTGAGCTACCAAACGAAACCAGGATATGGCACCGAACACACCCATCCCAGTTAAACAACCCGAACCACCCCGGTCTCAAGTTTCTGGCTAAATTCCTAAAAAAAGGGCTCCAAAACTTAGGAATCGCCTACTTGGTTTCAATCCGAACAAAGATCAAAGCAAAAATATAAACAAATAAGGCCCAACGACCTATTTCCCGGACCCATGGTCCTCCCGTGATGCATTGTCACCCCTGAACCTCCTCGGTGCTCACGTGTCGCTTTCGACACCCAACGTAACTCTCATCGCATCGGTGTCCTCCTCCCTGAGGTCCTGCATCTAATAGATGCTCAATTAAAACCCGGTTCCATGCACCTCAAGTAACCCGTATCCATGATGCCCCGATTCCCACGGCACCTCAAGTAACCTGCATACTTGATGCTCCTGATGCCACGCATCTCAAATATATAAATAAAATATAAAACGCATCTGATATGATACCAATCCCACTAACTAGCATCTAGTTAGTCCACAAGTATCTTGTACAGTCTGTGAACTCAACCAGACATGCCTCAAGAGGCCATGCCAAAAGAAGTAAAGAAACTCACGGCCACACCCGCGGTGTACCTGCCACCGTCGTCGGCTCTCCAGCCTGCTCAATCCCTGGTAGCTCCACAGCGTGCACCTGGCCTGAATTCCGACTGCCTGATGCCTGACCTCCCTACGGTGCTACTCCAGTCACTGGCCACTAGCCCCTCAGCTGAATCCCACTATCCCGGTCACGTTTTCTACGTGCAGCTGACCCTCGACTACCCTCTCATGGTACCGAACCTGAACTAGCTCCTGACGCCATAGTCTGTCCTGGTCCCTGCCTGCCGATTGTCTGAGAAGGATGCCTGCAAAACCTCTCCAGATGCCCGACCTGTCCACACGCCCGACACTCCTTCAGGGGCCTATCGCACTGAGCCCGAACATGTCCCGGTTGTCCACACTGAAAGCAAACCACCGCTGAACTGCCACGAGGTGGTTTAGTTGAGTCCTTAGCCTACCCACCCTTCTGGAACTCATCTCTCCCTCGCTTCCTACTGTCCGAACCATCACCTGGGGTTGTCACCCTACTAAAATGAGATTTCTCTCTCTCGTTGCCCTCGGCTATGAGCGCCTGATTCACCGCCTCAGAGAAGGACCCTAGCTTGAAGATGTTAACCTGGACCCGAATGGCATGTCGTAAGCCATCCTCGAAGCGACTCACCCTAGTTGCATCATCTCTCACCATACCAGGTGAAAAATGGGACAACTCTGTGAAGGTAGTTGCGTAGTCCATAACGGACATGTCTCCCTACTGAAGACTCAATAACTCCCGAGCTCTCTCTGCCCTCAGCTTCTCCGGATAAAAGTGCTTGAAGAACCTGTCCTCTAAGTCCTTCCACGCCAGTCCCTCGTGCCTACGAGCATGTACCTATACATCCCACCAACGCTTCACTGGTCCTCTCGGCATGTACATCGCCAGTTTGACCCTCCACCCTGGAGGCGTCTCGAGGTGCTCGAAGATCATGTGCATACTCTCTATCCAGTTCTCTGCCGCCTGTGGACCACCCTCACCCTGAAAAAGTGGCAGGTGCTGCAACTGGAACTCTCGCGTCAGATACGTCATAGAAGGCTTTGTACCCTGCGCACCTCTGTCAATCCCCTGCAAGACGCGTACTAGGCTAGCTCGGAGCTGCTCGTCAAGCCACGGTCCGAACGGTGCCAAACCCGGCTGCTACTCTGCCTGCACTGGATCCTAAACCCGATCCCGTCCCTGAGCCTGTACCTGCGGCTCATGCTCTGCCTGCACCGGATTCTGAACCTGATCCTGCGGTACCATATCCTCTCCTACCTGTCACTCCATCGTGTCGTGAATAAATAACCCACTGAATACCATAAATGTTTAGACAGTCCACATATATCTATAACAATATATTCTACGCAGATAAGGAAAGCAGTAAAAGGTAGTGCATAACAACCACCCTTACTCCCCCCTCACCGAAACCCATGCCCTTGGCATCCTGACCTCACGGCCTCCTTACCCGCCCTCAACGGAGCCAAGTATCAATAGTACCTTAGGTCGTTCCTGTCCTGACAACCAACATTGCCTCAATCTTGACGACCAAGTCACCCAATCCTGATAGTTACACTACCTCAACCATAGTACCTGCCTGCTCTCATAAGATCCAGACCCATATATCCTGCACATGCAATTCTACAAAATATAAAGTATGCACTACAACAAATGCCGGTCCTAGCGGTGGTTTTTTTGCCGTTTAGCGGCGGTTTAAACCGCCGCTATATTGTGTGGCGGCGGTTTACAAAAACTGCCGCTAAGTTTGGCGTCGGCAATCTATTAGCGGCGGTTTTTTCGATTCCGCGGCGGTTTTAGAAATGTGTCATAGGTCCTTCATTTAGCGGCGGTTTCTCTTCATTTAGCGGCGGTTATATGGGAAGCTTATTCGCGGCGGTTTTAACCGCCGCTAAATTCAGGCGTTTGATGCGCCTATTCTGCGGCGGTGAATACCGCCGCGAAATATCAGCATAATAAATTTAGCGGCGGTTAAAACCGCCGCTAAATTCTGCCCAGTTCATCATTTAGCGGCGGTTTTAACCACCGCTAAATGGTTCCTTGTTATGTAGCGGCGGTTAAAACCGCCGCTAAATGTTCACAGGTATGGCATTTAGCGGCGGTTAAAACCGCCGCTAAATGTTGAACTGGAAAAAAAAATATATTGGATCTGCTCCACCACTGCCCTAAATTTTCCAAAACTACAGCCACATCTCACCCATCAGCCCCACATAATATCACATCCACACATATTTGTAATGTACAACAGCTTACAACATTATTACATCATCACCATTTCATATTCCATCACTAAAAGAATACTACCACAAACCCCTACACACAAAAACCAACATCCTCATAATAGTGACCATAACATCTCTTACCATAATAAAAACCAACATTAAAAATGGACACAAGTCACACATTAGTGGTAGCGGTCACACCGTGCCTCGGATTGAGGCGGAGTTGAATCTTACACGTCACATTTGACCCATGCATAGTTGTCCTTAAGTTTCAATAGAATCCCAATGTGTTTGGTCGGTTTGTCGTATGTCAGTTGTTGATTTCACTTAAAATTAAGTCCATTTTTAACAAAACAGTGACACTGTGAGTGGTGTCGGCCACACCGGGCCTCGGATTGATGCGGTGTTGAATCATACACGTCACACATGAGTCATTGATCATTGTGAAAAAGTATCAATGCAATCAGAAGCCGTTAGATCAGTTTGGCGTATGTACGTAAAATATTGTCCATTTTAAACTAAATACATACACTTGGAGTGATACCGGTCACACCGCGTCTCGGATTGAGGAGGGGTTGAGTCGTACACGTCACATATAACCCATGAATCGTTGTCCTAAAGTGTCAACACAATCCGAAGGCGTTTGGTTGGTTTCCCGTATGTCAGTTGTTGATTTCTCACTTAAAAATAAGTCCATTTTGAACAAAACAGAGGCACTTGGAGTTGTGTCAGTCACAACAGGCCTCAGATTGAGGCGGGGTTGACTCGTACACGTCACATTTGAAGGTGAGTATGCATACACGATAGTTGACCTTCTTAGAGAAGGGTTTCTGGAAGAGTATAAAAGACATTAAGCAATGAAGATCATTAGAGTGTTGGAGCAAATGTGGTTGCTACAAACAATGTGGAAATCGGCTTGTGCAAAGTGACCTAAGTTACAACTTGCAGGTATTGTACTCTATTTTTTTCTGGAAGGTTTCAGTTTAAATGCATTTTGGAATGATCATTGCTAGCCATTGTCTTTTAGGTTTTTTTGACAGCCGAGGGGAAAGGGTGGGGTCTGAAGACATTGTAGGATATGTCGAAGGGTGACCGCTACCACCCAAAGAGTCGCTCTCTTGTTTAAAATGGACACCACTTTAATTGGAAACAAAAACTGACCTACGTAAAATCTGACCAGACGCATCCAGATTGCCTTCATCCTTTAGGAGAAGGATCCACGGGTCCTTGGTGACGTGTACGAGTCAACCCCGCCTCAATCCGAGGCACGGTGTGACCGCTACCACCCAAAGAGTCGCTCTCTTGTTTAAAATGGACACCACTTTAATTGGAAACAAAAACTGACCTACGTAAATCTGACCAGACGCATCCAGATTGCCTTCATCCTTTAGGAGAAGGATCCACGGGTCCTTGGTGACGTGTACGAGTCAACCCCGCCTCAATCCGAGGCACGGTGTGACCGCTACCACCCAAAGAGTCGCTCTCTTGTTTAAAATGGACACCACTTTAATTGGAAACAACAACTGACCTACGTAAATCTGACCAGACGCATCCGTATTGCCTTCATCCTTTAGGAGAAGGATCCACGGGTCCTTGGTGACGTGTACGAGTAACATGCAAGAATGATGGACCACATTTCTTTGGCCTTTGGACAAAAAAACCAGTAAAATCTCCAAAATACCTTCATATCACGCAGTTCTGAAAAGAGTCACTATTTAAAAGAAAGTCACAAATTTAGATACATCTCGAGATAGTCAGTTTAAAAACATTTTGAGGGACACTACTAAAGACATTCTCAGATATGCACACATCCCCCACTTTTAGATCGTTGTCTACTACAATGATCTTCCAAACAAGATATGCATTAGAACGCTCATGATACATAGAGCAATTCACTGGCCACCTTCGAGAATGATCTGAAGCACAAACCATGACAACATTATGTTTTTAACTTCAGCACCTCAATTGAGAACGTGACACCTTTCAGGACTTGGCGCCATTGTATTTCGTTTTGTCCACTGAATGGGTCTATCCTTTTATTTAATTTTTTTAACTTCAGTCAAATATTCTAGAAAGATGTCGCGGCAGATCCTTCACCATTTTGTTTTGCTGAACATCTCATTACATTGTTAAAAAAAGCAGGGTGTCTTGCATGGGCAATACGTTCCTGTATTGAAGATGATGCACTCCCATTTATTCGAACCCACAAAACCACCCCACGGCGCGACGGTCATCGGCAGGTGCCTGGGTTCCTCCCCGCCTTCCAGTAAAATATGAGTCCCTGTTTTCTCATATTTTACTGGAAGGCGGGGAGGAACCCAGGCACCTGCCGATGACCGTCGCGCCGTGGGGTGGTTTTGTGGGTTCGAATAAATGGGAGTGCATCATCTTCAATACAGGAACGTATTGCCCATGCAAGACACCCTGATTTTTTTAACAATGTAATGAGATGTTCAGCAAAACAAAATGGTGAAGGATCTGCGGCGACATCTTTCTAGAATATTTGACTGAAGTTAAAAAAATTAAATAAAAGGATAGACCCATTCAGTGGACGAAACGAAATACAATGGCGCCAAGTCCTGAAAGGTGTCACATTCTCAATTGAGGTGCTGAAGTTAAAAACATAATGCTGTCATGGTTTGTGCTTCAGATCATTCTCGAAGGTGGCCAGTGAATTGCTCTATGTATCATGAGCGTTCTAATGCATATCTTGTTTGGAAGATCATTTTAGTAGACAACGATCTAAAAGTGGGGGATGTGTGCATATCTGAGAATGTCTTTAGTAGTGTCCCTCAAAATGTTTTTAAACTGACCATCTCGAGATGTATCTAAATTTGTGACTTTCTTTTAAATAGTGACTCTTTTCGGAACTGCGTGATATGAAGGTATTTTGGAGATTTTACTGGTTAATGCATGATATGAAGGTATTTTGGAGATTTTACTGGTTTTTTTGTCCAAAGGCCAAAGAAATGTGGTCCATCATTCTTGCATGTTACTCGTACACGTCACCAAGGACCCGTGGATCCTTCTCCTAAAGGATGAAGGCAATCCGGATGCGTCTGGTTGGAATCTATGTGTCCCTTCAGCGACAATGAGTTTGTGTCACCATTATAATTTTGGTAACTAGGTGAGGTGGTGCTAAGAATTTTGGGCCATGAGTTGTGGAGAGGATTGGAACAAAGGTGTTCCGATTGGCTCTCCATAGGGTAGTGTAGTGCCTTATCGATATCCTCTTGTGCGGTGGTATAGTAACATTACCTAAACCTTTAATTTTCATTTTATGTTGATAATAAATAGTTGAGAGATGAACTTTAGTCATTTTTATTAAAAATACACACTATAAACCTATCAATTATCCTTGAGAGATGAACTAGGGTATTAACTAGACCATAAACCAACTTTAAAGATATAATCAATTTGACGTGTCATGACAATGTGGTCAGTTCCTATTGGCGAAACCAAGGGGATCGACACTACAATGTAGATTAGGAAACCCTAAGAGTGGGAGAATCCATAATGGGAGATTTCGGAACCATCCTCACAATAAAATACACAAATCAATCACCATTTTCCATGATTAAAATTTCATTTATTCACTTAAAATAGGGAGTTAAATTACCTATATGTTGTTGTCGGTGCTTCCCATCATTAAATATCTTAATCACTATTCGATGATAGAAAGTTGACTCAATTTATTTACTTTATTCTATTTTTAGATTAATTATTTGGGAAATACACCTCACCCTATTCATTTGAATGGTCATGGAATAAAATCCCAACCATGAAAACTATAAAAAATACCCCATTAAATCATCATATAATCATTCTATAATCACTGATTAATCATAACACCACTTGTTCACACCAGGCTTCCCCACACTACTGAAATTCTATCACATCAATGTCTGTACTTGTACCCACCAAAATGAAGTGTGAGCTGATCACTAGATGAATTTACCCCCACCCTCTTACATGTTTCTCCATAATTTCTAGATCTCCCACAATATCTCACCCTAGTGGATTTTTATAGACCACTTTACATGGTCAAGATGAAATTTCCCTTGATTTCAACCCCAGATGAACACTCTTACCACATTGATATTTTATTATTATCCCATTATATTATGATATACATATGAATTAAGATCCAAATCAACCAACCTTATCACCTATTTACAAAATCACCACCTTAAATCATTAGTACGAGTGTATCCATTTCCTAGAATTCTTTCCTTACACCCCATCTGTGAATCACCTTGAAAAGGTTTCCTTTTCCCAAAACCCCATTAATATTGAATGTATTTATATTTTTTACTCATATATTAGTGTATAATTTAGTTATCAAGACTTCCATGCATTCCAACCATGCTTCTAAAAACTTACAATCATCCTAATTTCCTTATGAGTAAAATAATTATGCTAACATGAAATCCCTATCTCAAATGAATGATAAGTATCTTATCAAAGGTCACTTTTTCCTAGATTAACTAACCTTTATAAGGATTATTATTGATAACTATCCAATTATTATTTCACCTGGATGAATCATTTTTCCAAATTATCCAAATCATCCCAAGACTAGGCTGAATATGATTTTACCTTGCAACCCCAAATCAATATCCCTATTTTTCAACATCTGAGAATAAATACATATTGAATCAAACCCAAGTCAAGTACCAAATCCCTTAAAAATCCTGTAAAAATAAAAAACACAAATCATCCTAGACATATCATAAGTCCTCACCCCTATCATAGAACTAACCTTCAGTGATAATAACACCCTCACCATAGGTTTCACCAGATGGTCGGGTCTATGGGTACGATTCATGGATCATAAACTTGGTCATTATATCTAGTAAAACCTATAATACAACTTGAAATACATTTAACTTTTATATAAAAATCACAATCAGTCACCCCCATCAATATAAAATAATACCACAAGGATAGTCACACTTATATACATCGTATATCTAGTATATTATGAAGTAAAACTCTTAGATCTTGGCCAACTAAGATATCAATGATCAACCTCTTAATTCATTATCAAGTGATCATTGGTGATGTTTAATCCAACTAACATAACCCTAATCTATAATTTACCCTAGTCTATTAATTAACTTTACACCAATTAATCATTTAATTCCAAATTAATTACTAACCAATAACTTTTAATTAATCCAAGACTATTCTCATTTTCATTTAAAAACACTATCGTATCATCATAAAAATAATGCATCAACATTGTATCCACACAAATAATTTTCTCATTATGAAATTTTATATGGTACATGAATAATCACGAGTATGTCAAGCAGTAGACATAGAGAAAACTCACTTTGGGGCCGAAGTCGAAGCGAGAAAGGTCGTCGGGAGAAGGGGGTCGCGGGTTGCCGGTCGCAGGCACCGCCGGAGGAGGTCGCGGGGTCGCCGGAGGAGGTCGTGGGGTCGCCGGAGGAGGTCGCGGGGTCGCCGGAGGAGGTCGCGGGGTCACCGGAGGAGGTCGCGGGATCGCCGGGGGGTCGCGGGGGGCTGCGGGCGAGGGTTGCAGGGAAGGGTCGCAGGGGGCTGCGGGCGAGGGTTGCAGGGAAAGGGGTCGGGGTAGGGAAGGGTCGGGGTTTTTTAAAAAAAACAAAGGTTTAGCGGCGGTTTATTAAAAACCGTCGCGAAATGTATTTCGGAAAACGTTTAGCGGCGGTTTTGTGAACCGCCGCCACAAAACCGCCGCTAAACACTGTTTATTTTGTAGTGATGGCACATCACATTGCAACTAACAGGAAAATCTATCAGGAATATCACCTATTCCAGTTTTATAAGCACACAAAGCATGGAAATTGATTTTTATTCACATGGTATTATCACTTCACAAGGCATACGTGCAGTTATGAAATTGAAATACCCTAAAATGTGCCTATCAAAAGCCAACAATTAAGCCTTGCCATACTGGCCAAGTATTTCATGTCATAATCAGTAACATCACACAAAAAGTAAGCCACCAAGGTGGAAATCATAGAAACTGTAATCTGAGCAAAAGCAAACAACAATTCCCACCCCCCGACAACTCAATCCATCCCTCATACATGGGGCTGCAGGAACCCAAGCACAAGTTCAAAAATCAAGTTCCAATAACAACCTATCTCTAGTCTACCATATCACAAATAGTAAAACCAGCAAAAAATAAAAAAAGAAGTCTCAAACTCATTAGTATCCAGCAAAGAAATTCTACTAAATCCATGTCAAGAAAACCTGCCCCCTCTGATACCACTTTGTAACGACCCGGACCCGGCCAGCCACCCGAACAGTGCCGAACGGGTCGGGTATTACTACCTTAGGCGCACCTCCTCTGAACGCCAAAGGCTTCCGACTAGCAGCGAGGGTCTGAATAGCTATAGTGGGGAGGCTATAACCTCTTGGAGGAATATAAATGGTACTGGTCAGAGTATAAACTAAAAAGATGCAGCGGAAATAAAGGACTCAGCAGACTCGAACCAGACCCGCATAGCAGAAGCATATAAAATAAAAATAAACAAGCGGAAACAATATAGAAACAACAGCAGCAGAAATTAAACAAAACATCATGCTAGGAATCAATTGCAATAACTACTAAAACAACTAATCATGCATCCAAGCAAGTCATAAAAATCAATATATATATAATGGCGCCAATGGCTAACCAGCAGTAGCTACAATATAAAGTAAACATGCTGATGCAAGAAAAAGAATACTAAACAAGTAACTCCAGTACGGCACGACCTCAAGGTCCATGCCAGTCTCCAAGTCAATAGCACTAAAGTCCAGCTCCTGAGGCTGACCCTCTACCTTCACACAATTTCATAAAGTCTACATGCATCCCGAAGGGCCCGTGTAGGGTATGATACAAGTCTCAGTAGGATACCACCCAGAGGTGTGTACCTAATATAAGTGTTTAGGAATACATGCTTATATAAGAAAAATAGTAAACAGTGCAATGCCCAAAAGTAAACAAAAACTTCACTGGTGCTCAGCAGCCACCAGGAAGTGTCACCTACTTCGGCCAATGCCGGAATGTCTGATCAGTAGCCCAACACCTCATGCCACCTGACACCATGTGTCTCAAGTACCGACGTCCCGAAGGCACGCCCAACCATTGTAACCCATCTCAGAAGCTCCACCTTCCCATGGCACAACACCCGGAGGAACAACGATACCTGTCCTCATAAGATAACCGGAGGAACAACGATGTCTGCCCTCAAATCACGGCGAGCCTTTGCCCCCAACCTGACTGCCTCAAAGCTGTCTCCCGAAGGCTCCTCACCTTCCACGTGGCTTCCTATGGCAATCACCCCCAAACCAAAAATACCTAACCGCATCTACTGGGGGCCTCTACCCAGTGAGTGGCTGTACCAACTCATCTCGGAGTCTATCAGTGTGCACACTACTCAAAAGTACCCAGTGAGCGGTAATCACCTCATGTCCCTGCGAACCTGTCGCTCAAGTCTGATGGCCTCTCCATCCAAGTATCCCGGGCCACGCCCAACCCGACAGTCTAACTGCCTCAACCGACGTCCATGATGCCCAATCCCGTGGTACAAACCACCCAATGTAACCCGAGAAAAAGACCCAACCTGTGATCCCCATCACTCAACAAATATTCGGGCCACACCCACCACAACTCAACAGTTCAGCAAGCAATATCACGCATTGCATAATTATACATAGAAGCATCACTTTAAACAGGCAATTACTAAACAGTCAAAATGCACTAACTTGTGCTAATCCATACCAGCACCTAAGGTCTTAAATGCCTTAAACAATTTACTAACATGATTTAACAAAACAACTCAGTAGTTTAATCGGTTAGCATCAAAAGTAGTCTAAAACCAGCAGTTTAAATATTGGTCCAAAACATACGCATTTCGGCACCCCGACCAAATTGCCCCAAATTGAGCTAGGGACTCTCACCCGGCCTTGCTCAATCACAACAAGGGTCAGGGAATGCCCCGAGGCATCCCACAATGTAGATAATTAAAGAAAAAAAATAAACAGGGTCTCGCTCAACACCCGACGTTGCGCCCAAAGGTCGCAACCCCCAAAAGTTTATGAAAACATGAAAGAAGGTATGCACCACCCACCTCGTACTCATACAATGCCAATCCTTTGATTTCAGCCTCTGAATCAGACTGAATCGTAGTAGATCTGCGTTTCCATCAAATCCGGAAATTTCATTCGGATGGAATCTGTGGAGAAATAGGTGAAGGATCAAGGACGAAGAAGGGTGCATGGGGTTATCCTCTCCGATGCGGTCCCGCTGCCACTGATGGATTGAAGAACGGAGGCTGTACGGAGATTCTGGAAGGGTTTGAGTTTTTCGGTTTCCCTCGGACGGACTATTCGTCCAAAGGGGAGAAAGAAAGTGTTTCCCAAAAAAAGACGCAATGGCGTCTCCGAAAATCAATTAAAAATAAAAGTACACGGTGTGTATTTCCAAATTACACGCCGTGTAGTTGTGTTTCTGTACTCTGACTTAAGCAAAGTCCAGCACACAGCTTGGACTGAGTACACGGTCAACACACAGCCAAGGACCCAGCCGCTACACGGAACAATGGTACACGACGTGTCAAGAAAGACCACACGTCGTGTAGATAGAAATTTACACATGGACGCCACATGGCAGGTACTTGGCCTTTCACGGGTAAGGGATACATGGCATGTCCATAAGTACATGTCGTGTAGTAAGAAACTTCTACACGGTCTTCACACGGCAAGTACTCAGCGAGCACACGGCCGGTCACTCGGGTAACTCATACATGGCATGTACTTAAAGTACACAGTGTGTAGTCTGGAAATTTCTAGAAACCGCCCAGATTTTCCAGACTTCCCAAAAACCGGTCAAAAGTTTAAACAGGGCTGGGTTTTGACCCGTTTCTAAAAACTCGGGTTCTTACACTGACCATTGGAATAGTATCTTGACCATTGGAATAGTAATCTGACAGTTAAGAATAGTAATTTGGCCATTAGAATAATAAAATCACGTATGGATGTGTGAAAAAATATTTAGGTATCTTTTAAATTAAAATATCATATATTTATATCATGGAACAAGTAAATAAATGTTATAAAAAATAAAAATTAAGTGTTTATATTTTTTAAAATCATAAAAGTTTTAATCAAACTTCTAATAAATATAAAATTATAAAATAAATATTATTTACATAAATTGGATTTAAAAATTAATATTAATTTTTCTTATAATGATATGATAATTTTTTAGACCAAAAATAATTTTTAAATGGGCCATTTTGTCGAATATAATATTAAAATCAATATTTTTCGAACAAATGATAATTTTATTTTATAATTAATTTTATCTTATTTATTAAATTATTTTCATAAAATTGATTCCATTTATGAAATATTCATGTTGAAATATGGATAGGGTTATTTTTTATTATTTTTCAAAAATAGTTTAGTTTGAGTGAATAGTGAAATACACTAATTTATGGTATTTAGCATTTTAAGCCAAATACCAGAATTTTTAGGTCATCCATGATGTAAGAACCCATTACTTAGAACTAACATGAAATAGTTACTGAATATATTCACAAGAATCAATAATATTGATATTCGTGAGCCAAAATAATAATAAAATGAATATAATAATCAAAACACCCCTATCCTATCCTTAAAAATGCCACCCCTCCCCACCCTTTCTCCTCACACCTTCTAAGACATAGAGATTTAACATATTATACCAAATTATTATCCCAATACTATTACAAACACCCTAGTTTTCATGGTCTCACCAAAATACTAATTCTAATTTTCATAAGGATGTTCTCAAGGAGATGACATTGAAGAGGTAAAATCCTCCATCATTCACTTTTAAATTCTTTCATTCATTTTCCTTATCATCACCTCAATATAAAAAGGGAAATGATAACCCCAGTACCATATATATACTATAATTTTATTGTGTTAATGGAATATCCACCATCAAATCCCTTCTATTCTCATTTTATTGAAAAAATGAAAACACCGTATGTAATATGTCAGTTCACCACCACCATGGACGACGAGTTTTCATTTTCCATTACAACCTTCAGGGATGTTCATAAAATCATTATTATGGATCAATTATATTATAATATGCATATTATAACTTACTTAGTGTCATGGAAAAAATTTATAGATATAATATTAAATAAAATGATACTACTTCATGACGGTTGTAAAAAACCAACAAAATAAACTAAACATTTTTTGTTAACATTTTATCAAATGAACCATTCAAATTTATAAAAAATAAAAGATAAATATGACCATTTTAAATTTTCTATGTGCATGAATACCATATAATTTTACTTATAGATTAATATTCCCATTTTACGAGAACATCTATAAATATTCACAAGTTATCCGACCATGAAACTGTGAAATGAACACTTCCGTAACGACGAAAGTAAACCTTTTAACTCATTGAAATGGAAAAAAATGAACTTAATAAAATTATAATAAATAAAATATATGTATAATAGGTTCTAAATTAATTTTTTTATTAATTTAACTATATTATATATGACATTAATTGAAATTCTAGAACACATTCAGATATAATGTAAGGGATCTCTTTGAGCCTCAATTTTTTCATTTGGGTTACACTTTCTCACTCTTTACCCCAATGTATTTATTAATTATAATTACATACATCTTATATATTATATTTATATATTCCAAAAATATGTATTTAGATCAATTCATAATTATTTTATTGGTAAATAAATGTTTTAAAAGGAATCCTTCTTAATTCCTCTCAATAGGAAAGCCCGATTAAAGGGAACTTCTTTGTTTCTTACCCATATTCAAGTAAACTCCATAGTCTATTTAAATCCACCATTATTTTTCTAAAATAAAAATTTTTATCATGAGAATATAAATTATTCAATTTCATGTCTTATATAAACAATTATTACTTTTTTATACTTTAAATACTATATAACAGTTTCCCTTCAACCGCACTAAAGTGGCTCATTTCTAAAGTATCGTAAACACTATTTTTCTTATATTCACTTGAGTTGGAAATAATTATTCATTATATATAATTATTTTTATTTATGATTTTCCAAAAATTATTTAATCCCATATTTCATGTATATCAATATGATATACCATTTTTTTCCTTATGACATGATTACAATACCCATTTCTTTTAATGAGTAACCATTTTGTTTATTCCTTATGTTGGATTCTTCATGTGGAACACATATTCATAAGCATGTTATACGGTTTGAACCAAATAGAAATCCAATACATTGGGTAATGTTTAGTCTCATTATACTTCATATATGGGATTATAGAGTAAACTTAATCTATTATTGGACTTTGTCCACCATGTGATATAGTCTTATCAGTTAGCCTTGACTCATGTTTATGTCATGTTATATGTTTCTTCCAAATTCCAATATTTCCATGATTATATGAATCCATGTTCTATAAGTTATGTTTCCATATGTTTATTTATGATCCATGGCTTTTATGTTATCATATTATTCCTTCTAACTCATGTTCTATGATTTATTCCCATGTTTATTCACTTACTGGGAATTTTAACACATCCATTTTGTATATTTATTCCCCAGGTTATCCTATATAGGCGAAGGACCTCATAGGAATTTAGGAGAACATTTTTGAGATTAATAAAAATATATTTAAATCTGGTTCCATGTTTTCTAATTATATACCCAATACTCCATAGTCACAAGACTATTCGATCCCTGGTTTGTATTATTCTTAATATAATTTAATATTATGTGTTTATGTCTAGGTTATATATAGTTTGTATCAGATAATGGTTTAGTAATTTTTTTGGGATTAATACTATAAAAATTTAGTTATAACCCTAGGGATAATTCTATCACCATGTATATCATAGATTGAATCATGGAGAATCATGTGTGAGGAAATAATTTTCAATTATATGTTATTCCTTATATGTTCATAGTTTTCTTTTTATATTCTCATTATCTAAGTATTCAAACCCCCTAATTTTATATTTTCTTTTCTAGTTAATGGATATAAATAGGGGAAATCATGATAAAAACCAATGAGATATGAAATGTGATGATTTTCCCTAATTAGAGTCTAAATAATATGGGAACAAGAGTTCAAAACATAATGAAAGTACCAGTTCAACTGGATCAAGTTATGAATAATAACTTGAATCATGTGTATTACCCTCTTTCTCCTAAGAAAGAGAGAGTTTAAGTGGAATATTTTATGTGAAATAGGACTCCTATAATTAGTGTATCATCTAATCGCCTCATCACAAAATAATGATTAACTTCATTAAGAAGATATTATTTGTCCTTCAATGCTTATAGTAGGTGAAAGTTGTGTTGGTGGTCTATCGTTTTGATGGGGAAGATGAAAAGTGGTGGAAAATAATCAACAATACAAATTATATGGAGGAAATTGATTCCATGGATTGGAAAGGATTTGATAAAAAAAATTCAATAAATATTTTACACAAAATCTCAGTCTTATGATAGAGAAGGAGTTCCATGAAATGAAGAAAAAGGAAGATGAATATCTTAGGGTGTATGAGGAAAACTTTACAAGGTTTTTATGATATACCTCCTATTTTTTAATGAACACCAAAATCAAGGTGAATCTCTTATTTAGTGGATTAATTCCGAGTCTATGAAAATAATTCAGGATTTGAGACTTTTAAAGTTATGAGGAGATTGTCAGATTTTTTATTAATGTTGAAATGGAGATTGGTGACTTTTAGTTGTTTTAGGGACTGAAGACAAAAATAGAAAAATGGAATTTATAATGGTATAATCAACAGATAAATCCAATGAAGAAAATAAAACCCAATATCCCATTTTTTAAAAGTGTGCGATGAAGCATCCTAGGATTTGTATAAAGGGAAGTAGGTGAATCTTCAAATTTGGAAGAGAGGGGTATCATGAGAATTATTATTTAAGGAATTTGAAGAATCCCAATAATTAGGAAAAATAAAGGCAGGTTCAGATCAACACTAGGCCCGTAGTGTAGTGTCTCAACTCTAAGGAACATGGGAATTATGTGTGCCAATGCCTTAAGAAAAGTGTTTTTGGAGGAAATCAAAAACAAACTCCAAAGAAGAAAGGAAGATAATACGCTATCACTACTACTGAGTTAGATTCTAACAAAGATATTGTGATAGGTAGGCTAGTTATTAGCTCAAAAATAGAAAACATACTATTTTATTTTGGTTCTATCAATTCTTACATATATTGAATGTTTAGTGAAACTATTCAAACACCACTTGAAAATATGAACGTTGAGTTATTTTTGGGAACAAAAAATGTGGAAATTATTACATCTAAAGTATATAACTCCTCCCCAATTAATGTTTGTGTACTGAACCTCCTATAAAATATTGTCTTAATTCATTTAGTAGAATTTGATTCTATATTGGGAATAGATTGGCTATCATTATACAAATCCAACATCAAATATTAGGAAATGAATATCAATCTTCACATCCATAGACATCCTCCAATTATGTACAAGTTTAAAGAGGAGGATGAATATCCTTTATAATCATCATATAAAATTTTGATATTATTTCCTTATGAGAAAGAATATCTTGCTCAAATGATTGAGATAAATGAGAGGACCGTTCTCGAAAAAATTCTTATTATGAGGGACTAAATTGAGGTATTCCCTGAAGAATTTATTAGTCTTATCAATTTATTACAATTCTATAGGACTTATCACTTGATAAATATGCATGGATATATATTAGAGAAGTGGTGGTGCTAAATGGAGTACCATTATAAATTGTATCTGTTCAAGATTCTAGATTTAACTCTTAGTTATAGAAAATTATCCAACATTTCCTAATCACTATGTTAAAATTTAGTATGGATTATCATCCCCAGATGAATATCCATTTTTATTGAGTCAATAAGGTTTCTTTATAAATTTTTCATTCCTATATGTTTTGAAAATTAAAAACACATTTTCTTAAGGAAAATTATATTTTTCTAAGAATTATTTTCTTATGGAAAATTTTCCTTTCACTAAAAAGTTTTTTCCTTACATTGGCTTTCAATGACTTATTCAATGTCTTCTCAAAACGAAGTCTATTTTTTTACGAATTCAAACATTAATATCTTTATCTAAAACCTCAGAATCTTATAGTTCCTTGGATATTAAGTCTTTTTGAAATTCAGACTCCGAATTCTCTGCAATTCAGAATTTTAATTCGTTGAAATCCAGACTCCGAATTATATAAAATTCAGTCTCCGAATTCTCTAAAATTTAGAATCCGAATTTTATAAAATTCAGACTCTGAATTCTCTAAAATTTAGACTCTGAATTCCTTATAAAATAAAATCCAAATTCCTTATAATTCAGACTCTGAATTCATTATAATTCAGACTTCAAATTCCTTAGAATTTATAATATGAATATTTATTTTTCTAGAATCTTAACATTCATATTTTTAGACTCCAAATTCTATATTTCTTAGATTCTGATTTTTTATATTTTTTTAATCTACTTTATTTTTTCTAACATATTGTTCCAACTTTATCGGATCCTATTTTACTTAAGTTTCTTAAACTTAATAATATTTTTCTTACATGATAAAATTTCTTTACATGTGTTTTTTTATAATAAAAAGATTTTGTACAATTTGTTTCTAATTAACCATTGGTTGAGTGACACATGTATAGGTACCTTTGAGATTCAAGGAAAAATATGAACATTAGAGGAGGGAGCAGACCATTGAAGTTTTTCCTATAAATAGGATCTCATTTGAATGAATTATTTATCTATTGATTGATGATTATAGAGATTACATGCTGTGAAGTGATTTATAGAGAGTGATATAATCTCATGCCTTGTGAGATTTGTGAACATCTTGTTCAGTCATGAACAACTTGTTCAACTTGCATTTTGTGACTCAGATTGTTACTGTGTACAATCGAGTGATTTTGGGGATAGGAAGACAGAGGTTCTGACATCCTTAAAGTTCGAGGGCTTCCAGGGATAGGAAGATAGAGGTACCAACTACCTTAAATTTTGAGGACTTGCGGGGATAGCAAGAAAGATTCCGATATTCTTATCGAGGGATTACCTTGGTGTGAGTAAGACAGACTTTTTTAAAGTATAAATCAATAGACCTTTATCCAAGGTTTTTGTATACCCTTATCTTTGGGTTAAAATATTTCCTACTTGTTTGCTTGTTTATTATTACAAGTTTTATTTCTGCTATATTTTGTTAAAGAAATAAAGTATACCTTTATTATAATTTTTTATATTTTTATACTCTGATAAATAAGATTCTATACACTTTAAGGTAGACTATTTCCTTAAGATAAACTTGGTTAAGTTTCATTAAGTTTAACTTGTTTAAGTTTAGGTTTCTTATAATTGGACATGGGCCCTTACAATTATCCCTTTAATTAAGAACCAAAGAGGGTTTTTGAATTTACCTTGTTTAACTTTGTTAAACATAGATTTCATTAAGGTTAAAAGAGAAAGTTTTTAAACTTACAATTCACCCCTATTGTAATTGAGAATCTACATATTATATTTTTATCCTATAATTGGTATTAGAGGAGGTATCTAAATACTTATACTTACATATAATTTTTCTTGCTAATTTTTTTTTTAATTTTATTTCTTAACTTTTCTTGCTCAAGTTTTTCTTAAATATTTTTATATTTTTTTATAAACTTTTACCACTAACAAGTTTTGTGGAAAATATTTTCCTTACTGAATGGCATGTATAAATGTTGGTTCTATAGACAACCTTAATCCTACCAGACCACCTATCTATGATGGTAATGATTATGATTAATGGAGAGATAGGATGAAGAATTTTGTCATTAACACTAGAGTAGACAACTTTGTTATGCTCACTGGAGATTACAAAATTCCAGACAAAGAAGTCAGAACCTTCACCAATCAAGAAAAACTAGAATATCAATTAAACTACAAGGTATGCAATACTTTGTTGTGTTCTATGACCAGGAATATATATAGTCAGATATATTATTATGAAGCTTCCAACTACATTTGAAATAAACTTGAAGTTACACAATTTGGAACTTCTAAAGTGATATAAACTAGAAGAGATGTGTTAAGAGATGAATATCATGAATTATTATTTTCTTATGGAGAACCTATTTGGAAATCACAATAAATATTTATGACCATTGTCAATAGTATTCAATATATGGGAGAGAAAGGTCTTGATGATGAAGTTATTATAGACAAAATAATTGACATTATGCCTAATGAGTATGAATAAAAAAGGACAGTTATATATGATAATAGAAAAGTATCTAAAATTACTATTGATGGGTTATTTGGAACTATTATTCAGATTGAAATAATAATGAAGAGAGATTATGATTTCAATAAAAATAATAATGGTAATGGAAGTGCATCTTTCACTACTACATCTAAAGTCAATACTATATAAAGGGTAACTAGATACAAAGCTAAGAAAGTTTTTGTTATATAAGAATAAAGTGATAGTGATCAGTCTAAAAATTAATTATCCAATCTTGATCAAAGGATGAATAAGATTATGGGAAAGAAATATTTTCAGTACATATATAAGAAGAAATATAGAAAGGACAAGAAAGATTCTGAAATAACCTATTATGAATACAAAAGGACTTGACATATCAGACCTGATTATCCTATGATTAAGAGAAAAGATAGGAAAGAATTTTTTTGAAATAAACATAAAGAAGTATTACAAATATAAGGCTAAGAAAGTCTTAGAGGCTAGTGACACCTGGAGTGCCAGTGGTGGTGACTCTTCAGATGAATATTCAGAATATGAATCTTCTAGTCATAATAATATTGGTCTTATAGCTAGAGTACCCATTGAAAATCATTGTCTAATGGATAAGGTACACAATACATAATCTTTAGCCAATATTTCTTTAAATTCTATTTTTTCTAAGGAATAATATTATGAATCTTCAGATTAAGAATATTCTTCACCAGAAGATAATACCTTACCTCCATTTGAAGAAGTTTCTAGATTTGATAAATTACTTGAAAAATAGAACTATAAGATAAAGAAGAAGTTAGAGAAAGAAAATTCTAGAATTTATGTTTAAAAAAAAGAAGTATCGGATCTTTCTAAAGATCTGGATAAAAAACTCTTTATTTTGAAAGTGTTTCTAAAAACCTTAAAGAAGTTAACTCTGAGAAGGATAAAATTTATAAGGATCTTGAAAATATTATTTCTAAGAAAAATATTTTAGAGAAGAACTCAAGACCTAAAACTAATGACTTTGAGGATAGGAATTTGGTCATTAGACTAAAATCCAAAATTTTCTCCTTGAAGAAACTTTTATCAAATTTTACTTCAGGAAGGAAGGAATTTGATAAAATGTATTCACAAATTCATCCTTTTAGGAATAGTTCCAGAATTTTTTATACTCATTCAAAACCTATTTTTAGTCATAATTATTTTATTCCCCAAAGTGACCATTTTTGAACCAAGTGTAAATGTGGTGGATATTGGGAGAAAAATTGTTCTTTAAATAAAATTCAATCCTTAGGTTTTTCAAAAAGATTAATTTTCTAAGAAAATTTGGATTCTTAAGATTTTACATTCTAAAATTTCCAGATCCAAGAAAGTTTGGATTCTCAAAGTCTAACTATTTTTTTAGGAAAATAAAGAAGGTACCAACAACAATAAATGGTACATGGATAGTGGATATTCCTAGCACATGATTGGTAATAAAAACTTCTTTGAAAATATTATCAAGATGAAAGGAGAAAAATTAACTTTCAGAGAAAATGCTCAGGGAGAAATTGTTGGTATAGGTAACATTGTTCTTCTTGGAGAATCTTTAATTTAAAATGATTTATTTGTTAAAGGTATTAAGAACAACCTCATTAGCATAAGTCTATTATGTGAATAAGGTTACCTTATAAATTTTACGAATGATAAATATCTAGTATACAATTACAAGGAAGAGTTTATTCTTTCTTCTCATAGGCATGAGAATGTTTATACACTAAACTTAGAAGATATTAGGAGCCATGATCTACCTTGTCTTAGTGTAATGGAAGATCAATCTTGGTTATTTCATAGAAGACTAGGACATTGTAACCTTAGAATCTTATGCAAACTCTCAAAGAAAAGACTTGTTAAAGATCTACCATAGCTTATATTGGATTGTTAAAAAGTTTTTGATCCTTGTAAATATGGAAAGAAACATAAGTCAAGATTTAAATAAATCAGAGAAGTCTCAACTTCTGATTCTTTAAATATAGTGTATATGGATCTTTTTGGTCCAACACAAACTGGAAGTATTGGAGGAAAATACTATGTATTTGGTTTAGTATATTATTACACCAGATTTACATGGGTCTATTTTCTAGAAAAGAAATCTGAAGACTTTTCTTTTTCTAAAACTTTTAGATCCCAAGTTAAAAATAATAAAAACCTTCTATTGATAATTATTCATAGTGATCATGGGGGGTAATTTTAAAATTCATATTTTGAAACTTTTTTAGTAAGAAAGGAATTACTCATAACTTCTCAGCTCCAAGAACTCTTCAACAAAATGGTGTTATTGAAAGAAGAAATAGAATTCATCAAGAGATAATTAGAACCATTTTGAGTGAATATTATATTGCTAAACACTTTTGGGATAAAGCTGTCAGTACTGCTTGTTATACTATAAATCGATTTTTAATCAGACCTTTTTCTTAAAAAAACACCTTATGAATTGTGGATCGGTCGAAAACCTATACTTTCTTACTTCAAAGTATTTGTATGAAAAGTATTCATCCTGAATACTAAAGATAAATTACATAAATTCACACCCAAATCCAATGAAGGAATTTTCTTAGGCTACTCCACTACTTCTGAAGGCTTATAGATTTTTTAACAAAAATACTTGTACTATTGAAGAAACAATGCATGTTAAATTTGATGAAATTGAACCTTTTGTTTTTAAACCACCCCAACCTACATCCTCATATGTGTTTTCAAAAACTGATTATCAACCTTTGATGGAAAATTATTCTAATAAGGAAAATAATCAAGAAAATATTTATGAAGGATTTACCCCATAGGATTTCCTACCTTATGTTGATGAACATGATTTTCAAAACCCAAATCAGTTGTTTCTTAAGAATCATCCCAGTCATAGTATCATTGGTGATGTAAATCAACCTATAAGAACTAGAAGTTATTTAAGAAATAAAGTAGAACATCTATCATTTCTTTCCCAATTAGAACCAACAAGAACTAATGAAGCTTTAGGTGGAGATGATTGGATTAAAGCCATGTAAGATGAGCTAAATTAATTCAAAAATAAAATAGTGTGGACCTTGAAGAAACATAAGCTCCAGTAACTAGACTTGAATCTATTTGTATTTTACTTGCCTTTACAACAATCTTTAACTTCAAAATTTTTTAAATGGACGTGAAGTGTGATTTTCTTAACAGATATGTTCAAGAAGAATTTTATGTTGAACAAACTCTTTTTTTTGATGAAAAAAATATCCTGAACATGTTTTAAAACTTACCAAATATTTATATGAACTTAAACAAGCCCCAAGAGCCTGGTATGTTAGACTTACATGTTTTTTTGTTACAAAATGATTATGTCAAGGGAACTGATGATCCAACTCTATTTATAAAGAAAGATAAGAAAAAAAAATTATTGTTCAAATTTATGTTGACGACATTATATTAAGATCAACTCATAAATATTTAACTGATTCATTTGCAAATCTTATGAAATATGAGTGTGAAATGAATATGATGGGTGAGTTAACATTTTTCCTAGGTTTTCAAATTTCTCAAAAACAAGAAGGAACTTATATATCTCAACAAAAGTATATTAAATATATTCTAAATTATGGATATGACAACAAAAAAGGTATAAGTACTCCAATCAGTACCTCAATTTCTCTTGATCTTGATGAAGCTGGTAAACCAGTAGATCAGGCATATTTTAGAGGTATGATAAGAAGTTTATTATACTTAACATCTATTCATCCAAACTTAATTTTTTCTATATTATTATGTGAAAGATATCAATATAATCCAAAGGAATCTCATTTAAAATAAGTGAAAAGAATTTTTCTCTATTTAAAGGGAACCATAGATTTAGGACTTTTCTATTCTTCTGGAAATGATTTTATTTTAAATTTTTTTTCAAATGCTGATTTTGGTGGATGTAGAATGGATAGAAAAAGTACATTCAGAACTTGTCATTTCTTAGGAGATTCATTAGTTTGTTGGTCATGCAAGAAGAAACACCCAGTAGCACTTTTCACAACTTAAGCTAAATATATAGCAGTTGGAAGTTGTTGTGATCAAGTGTTGTGGATGCAACACACACTCACAGACTATGGCATAAGTTTTACCAAAACACAGATATTGTGTGATAATACAAGTGCCATTACTCTAAGAAAAAACTCTGCACATCACTCTTGTAAAAAACACATAGATATTAGGCATCACTTTCTTAGTGATCACACACTTAAAGGAGATATTGTTTTTCAGTTTATCAGAATGCAAGATCAACTTGCTGATATTTTTACAAAATCTTTATCCTCAGATAGATTTAAATACATTAAATAAAAGTTAGGAATGATAACTATAAGGTAATCTTCCATATTAACTTTTTTTTTAAATCCATGTCCTCACATTAAGAAACTCCCTTTTATAGGGGGAGTACACTTATTTATTCCCCAAACATTTTTCTTTCTAAAAATTTTTCAAACCCAATTTTTTTTAAATTTTTTCAAAACCTGAAATTTTTCCTTTCTTTAACAAAATTTTATGAATCAAAAAATTTCTTTCCTCAATAAAACTTTCTGGAATCTATGTTTTTTTGAAGAACCATATCAATACTGAAAATTCTTTCTAAGTAATCTGGAAGGTGTGTTTCTTTACTTAAATCTTCATAATTGTAATTTTACTGGTTGGTATTTATAACTTGTTTTAAGAAAACTCTTTTGGATTCATTTTCCTTAAATGCATTTTTTTCCTAAAACCTCAAAAGATCAGAACCTACCAAATCCTTATTCGGAATTCATCTCAACTGTTAGATCAAATCATTCTTATTTAAACCATTGGATCAAATCAGTAATTCAAACTGTCGCCTCAAAGACTATATAAAGGACCCCCCCAAATCCATGTCCCACATTGGTTTTTAAAATCTTTGTGTGTCGAAGCTCTTCTCCTCTTCAAATTGGTCGTTTAGTTTTCTAAGTTTTCTTACATTACAGATGTTGCTCAAAGTTTCCTCACAGAATCAAATGACTTCAAAGAAGGAAATCAAGTATTAAAAAATATATAGAGAAAGGTTTGTTGACCCAAATTTATATTCCAAGTATAATTCATTGATTAAAAATAATATCAAGATGAATGGATGGGAGATTTTATGTGTTGCTAACCTAAAGATTCATGATCTAGTTTATCCCGACCTTCTTATAGATTTTTATGATATGGAAAGTTTTTATGAAGAAGGGGGAAGGGAAAAGTTTTCATTCAATAGCTATGAAAAAACCTATTCACTATCTTTTAATATGTCCACAAACATTCTCAATATTTCTTATGTAGGTGAAGTAATCATTTTCTCTCACAAGTTTCCGGATAAGATGGGATGTTTTGAGAAGGTAAAGGCAATTTAATGCATTGGAATCAAGGGTGTAAAATCGCCAAATATCAACCATCTTTCAACAAACTTCATATTGTTAGCCTTATGGTTGCAGGGTTTTCTTATTCTGAGAAAGGTAGACAAGGATTCTATAAATAAAAGTGATATATTTATGATGGATTTTTTAGTTAACCATAGAAAGGTAAACCTGCTCAAGAAAATCCTTCTAAAAATCACCAACATAAAGAATGGAACCCTCAAATATCAGATTATCATGTATACAATGATCTCTTAGAATATCATCACGCTTTGTTTAGAATCCTTTAAAATTATCTACAGTTCAAATCCCAGAACCTTCAAGATCATATTGCTGAGTGATGACACACTTAGGAGGATAAAAGTTGGTTTCAATACCAAATCAGGAGATTTTTATGATCTTTCCTAGAGTGAAGTTCAATATTTAATCAATAAAGGGGAAGTAGAAGAAACTTCCAAGAAAACTTAGAAGAAGATAAAAGAGAAAGAACTGGAATCCAAAATAAAATCTACCATTACAAAAACTCAGTTAGCTCCACAAAATCCAAAAAATAAAAAAACATTCTCTGATGAAGTATTAGTAAAATAGAGAGAGCAGATGAAGAAGAAAAGGGAGAGAGATTCAAGCTTTGGTTTAGATCCGGTTGAGGCAAAGGCGTTGAAGATTTAGGCAGCAGAAGTACTTGAGAAATAAGAAAAAGAAAATAAAATGAAGAAGAAAATGTCTGAAGCTAAAATTTTATAATCTCTACTCAAAGATATATAGAAGGCTTCTGAACAGATTCAGGTACCAAAATCTTTCCTTCCAAATTTATTTCTAGTAGAAACTCCGAGAAAGAAAATTTTAATTCTTGAACCTATTGTGGAAGAAAAGATATCTCAGAAAGAAGAAGTAGAAGAATACTAAGAGGAAGAAGATGAAAGTGAAGATGTGATTAAACAAGTGGAATAATACCATGAGAAGGAAATTCCTTCATATAAGCTATTAATAATAACTTTCGAGGTTTAGTCAACCAAAATAATTTCTCAAGGTAAAGAGGATGATGGACATGATGAGGTTGATAAACCTTCTGATGATGAGAGCAGCAAACCTGATTTCATTCATCCTAATGTTGTTAAGGGAGATGATAAGAAAGAAGATATTGATGAAGATAAGATAATCCAAGTCTCAAATACTGAAATTGAAACTCTGAAAGTTAAGAAGGTAATATCTAGATCTGATAAAGGAGAGCAAGTGGTTGAGGATTTTCTCAAGAAAGTTGTGGTTCTGAAAGATAAGGAAGATGTTGGTGGAACATCTAAGAGGAAATATGAAGAGTTATACAAAGATTCCTTGCCAGAAAAAAAATCAGCTTCCAAATATTCATCTTCGTTGGGTTAGGATTTCATTGTTTAGTCTTTGAAGAAGTTAGTAAACAAAATTCATTTGTTTCCTAGTATTGATTCAAGATGTTAGTTACTTCAAAATTCTTTCAATCAGAAGTCATAATCGTTAAGCATTCTTATGGAAAAGTTCATCAAACTTGAAACAAAGTTCAATAATTTACATACTGGTTATGATTCTCATTGGAGACCATGTAAGGAAATAACCAAATGGTCTAATAGAATGATTTATGACATGAAAATCATAGACGGATTTTAAGATTCAGTAAAATTATTTTGATAAGTCATATGATACAATCAGAAACCTTACAATAAGTTTTTCAGAGAAGCTAAATCTTGAGAAAACTGCCCGAATGCAAGATGATAGAGATCTGAATGGAAAGTTTAATTCAGTTGTTATAAATTTAAAGAGATAAAGGAAACTCAGGTAAGAGTTGGAAGAAAAGTTCAAATAGCAAGAAGTGATATTAAAGTTCCAAGAAGAAATTATAAAGTGTCAAGAATAAAAAATCAAGGATCTTGAAAAGAAGAATCAAGATCATGATCAGCTGCTCAAGAGGTTTATGGATGATCACAAAGAGCTAAAGAAGTTAAAGGAAACTTTAAGGAAACTTATGTCAAAGGAGAAGAAAGATGAATTATTTTCATGTTCCTGTGATCTTTTGTTGTATCGTAACAAATTTTTCCAATCAATGATTTTTTTCTTTCATTACTTTGTCTTGTATTTTTCTAATCTTTGAGGTACATTTTTTTTAATTCCCTCCATTCATTTTTTAAAGTAAAAAAGGAGGAGAAAATAATTATCAAAAGAATATTAAGTAAAAAGAAGAGAATTCCCTAAGAAAGGGGGAGATTAAGTAAGGGAGAGTCTACTTAAAGAAGATTTTCTTATGAAATAAAAAGTAACTTCTCTATGAAAGACCAAAATAAGATCCTTAGGGATTTCAAAACCTAAGGGGGAATTAGTCGTATTTATCATAAGTCCTAATTAAAGGGAGATGAGTATTTATTTTAAATTTCAAAAAGAAAAATTATTATTCATTATATTCTTTTTTTAAAGGTTATTTGTGCATTCCAAAAAGGGGGAGATTTTTGAGTCAATAAGGTTTCCTTATTACTTTTCCATTCTTATATGTTATGAAATTCTCAAACACATTTTATAAAGGAAAATTATCTTTCTCTAAGAATTATTTTCTGAAGAAAAATTTTCCTTTCTCTAAAAAGTTTTATCCTTACCTTGGTTTTCAATGCCTTATTCAATGTCTTCTCAAAACCAAGTCTAAATTTTTTTACTAAGTAAAAATTTTAGATACTTATCTAAAACCTTGGAATCTTATAGTTCCTTGGATATCTAGTCTCTCTAAAATTCAGACTCTGAATTATCTAAAATTTAGACTCCAAATTCTCTAAAATTTAAACTCTAAATTCTCTAAAATTCAGACTCCGAATTCCTTAGAAATCAAACTCTAAATTATCTGAAATTCAGACTCCAAATTCCTCAGAATTCAGATTCTGAATTCCTTAAAATTCAGAATCAAGATATTCATTTTTCTAGAATTCGAGTATTTATATTTTTAGACTCCGAATTCTATATTTCCTAGATTCTGATTTTTCATATTTGTTTAAGCTAATTTATTTTTACTAACATATTGTTCCAACTTTATCAGATCTTATTTTATAAATGGTTCTTAAGCTTAAGAAATTTTTTCTTACATGATAAAATTTACTTACACATGTTTTTGCTACAATAAAAAGATGTCGTACAATTTGTTTCTAACTAACCATTGGTTGAGTGACATATGTATAGGTCCCTCCGAGATTCAAGAAAAAATATGACCATTGGAGGAGGGAGAAGACCATTGAAGTTTTGCCTATAAATAGGATCTCATTTGAATGAATTATTTATCTATTGATTTATGATTATAGAGATTACATGCTATGAAGCGATTTCTAGAGAGAGATAGACTCTCGTGCCTTGTGAGATTTGTGAACATCTTGTTCAGTTGTGAACAACTTGTTCAACTTGCTTTGTGTGACTCAGATTTTTACTGTATACAATCGAGGGATTTCGGGGATAGGAAGATAGAGGTGCTGACATCCTTAAAGTTCGAGGGCTTCTGAGGATAGGAAGATAGAGGTACCAACTACCTTAAAGTTTGAGGACTTGCGGGGATAGAAAGACAGATTACGATATTATTATCGAGGGATTACCTTGGTGTGAGTAAGACATACTTTCTTGAAAGTGTAAATCACGGGAACTTTATACAAGGTTTTTGGATAACCTTCTCTTTGGGTTAAAATATTTCCTACTTATTTACTTGTTTGTTATTACAAGTTTTATTTCTGCTATATTTTGTTAAAGAAAGTATAACTTTCTTATAGTTTTTTATATTTGTATACTCTGATAAATAAAATTCTATATGCTTTAAGGTAGAATATTTCCTTAAGATAAACTTGGTTAAGTTTCATTAAGTTTAACTTGTTTAAGTTTAGGTTTCTTATAACTGGACCTGGGCCCTTTCAATTATCCCTTTATGTAATAACCAAAGAGTGTTTGTGAATTTACCTTGTTTAAATTTGTTAAACATAGATTTCATTAAGGTTAAAAGAGAAAGTTTTTAAACTTAAAATTCAACCACCTCTTATAATTGAGCATCTACATATTCTATTTTGATCCTAAAATTTTGAGTGAACAATTCAGACAATGGAAGATATATTGAGAGATTGCTCGATGGACTTCAAAGGAGGACATGACCAACATATTCCTCTCGTCGAGTTTTCTTACAATAATAGTTTCCACTCAAGAATACAAATGGATCCATTTAAATATATTTTAGGGAATATATGTATAACACCTTCATACTGGGATAATTTTGATGAACATAAGCTATTGGGACTTTAAATGTTCGATGAAATGGTTGAAAAGGTGAACATCATTCAGCAACGCATCTGAGCAGCCCAAAATTGACGGAAGATCTATACAAAAAATCTTCAACATGACCTTAAAATTGAGGTTAGAGGGAATTTATTCCTCCTCATATCTCCATGAAATATAGTCATGAGATTTGGGAAGAAGGGAAATACAATTCTTAGGTACATCAACCCCTTTGAGATTCTTGATAATATTAGAGCTATGGATAATTGACTAGCACTTCCACTAGCCATGTTTCAACCTCATGATGTATTCCTCGTATCCCTCCTAAGGAGGTATATACCAGATCGATCACATGTCCTAATTCAGAGGCGGTATAGTTAGAAAAAATATATCTTATGAAGAGAATCTGACAATGATCTTGGACCATAGAGATGAAGTTTTATGCAACAAGACTAATCACCTTATCAAAGTAATATGGAGGAACTATAAATTCGAAGAGGTGACAGGGGAATTGGAAAAAGAAATGAATGAGAAGTAACCTCACCTATTTTCACCTTAGTATGTAAAATTAAATTTTGAGAGAGAAATTTAATAATGGGGGAAGAATTCAATGACCTAAAATTTTATCAATTTAATTTCCCTTCTTATAATTATGTCATGTAGTATAAAGAAAAAACATCAAATAAAGAAACCAACAGAAATTATTCTCAAAAATTAAGAATGATACATTAGTTAGAAAATAATCAAATAAAAATTCCAAATATTTATACCAGATAATAAATATAAAATAATAAAATGAGAATAGGAAAATTTTGATCTTCTAGATCCACTGAAATGACCGCACTCATGAACAAAACCGTAGAAATAAAATATAATATTAACAATAAATTTTTTATTTTGAAGATGAAAATAAATTTAAAATTGAGAGAAAATATAATTGATTTAATAATGAATGAAATAAGTGGTGTTTATAGAAATTAAAGAACCTATATGACCATTTTAAATATGACTATTGAAATAGTAATATGATTGTTGCAATAGTAGCATGAATGTTAGAATAGAAATCTCACAGTTTGGAAGAATAATTTTGCTGTCAGAATAGTAAAATCACTTATTAATGCCTTAAATAATATTTACATATCATATAAATTAAAATATGATATATTTATATTATGGTACAAGTAAATAAATATTTTAAAAATTATAAATTAAGTGTTTATATTTTTATAAAAGATAAATGTTTTAATAAATATAAATTTAAAAAATAAATTTTATTAACATAAAATGGATTAGGAAAATTATATTATGTTTTATTATAATTATAAGATAATTTTATTAGACCATAAATAATTTTTCAAAGGGCCATAAAATCGATTATAATATTAAAATCTATATTTTTTAAAATATTTTATAATTTTATTTAAAAATTAATTTTATCATAATTTAAAAAAAAAATTATAAAATTGAGTCTCATTTTTAAAACTACACATTGAAAAATTCATAGGGTGAATTGTTTTTATATTTCTAAAATAGTGATTTTTTGGAGAAAAGTGAAATATAGTAATTTATGGTATTTATCATTTTAAGACAAATAACTGAATTTTTGGGTCATGAATGATGTTAGAACCAATTATTTAAAACTAAAATGAAGTTGTTAGAGTATATAGTCACAAAAATCAATACTATTGAGAGTCTTGATCCAAAATAATAAACAAATGAGTATAATAATAAAAACACCCCTCTGCTCCTCATATAAATACCACCCCTGACCACCCCTTCTCCTAGCACCTTATAAGACTTGGAGATTACCAATATTATATAAAATTACTCTCCCAAGAACCTTGCAAACTTCCTATTTTTTTTAGTCTCACCAAGAGACAAATTCTAAGTTCTTTAAGGATGCTCTCTTGGAGAAGACATTCAAGAGGTAAAACTCATCATCTTTTTCTTTTAAATTCATTATTTATTCAACATTATCCTCACCCTCCTATAAAGTGTGACATGATAACTCCATAATCATATATATAACATAATTTTATTGTGTTAATGAAATATCCATTATAAAATATCTTCTCTCCTCATTTTATTATAAAAATGAAAAACACTATCCATAATATGTTGGTTCACCGCCTTCGTGGATGATGAGTTTCCATTTTCCATTATAGGCTTCAAGGATTTCCATAAAACTATTATTATGGTTAAATCAGATTATAATATGAATATTATAATATATTTCATGTTATAGAATTAATATATAGATATAATATTAAAAAAATGATACTAGTTCATGATGGTCGTAAAAACCACCAAAACAAACTCACCATTTTTCATTAATGTTTTATAAAATAAATCATAAAAATTTAATAAAACCAAGGATATTCATGAAAATTTAAAATTTTGGATTTCAATGAATACCATTTAATTTCACTTCTTAATTACTATTCTCATTTTACAATAACAACCATAAATATACAAAAGTTAATCGAACATGAAACCGTGGGACGAATGATTCCAGATTGACAAAATTAAACATTGTAACTCATTGAAATAACCATTAATTAACTTAATAAAATTATAATAAATAAAATATATTTGTAGGAGTTTCTGAATTAAATTTTTTATTATATATAATTTAATTATCTATTACATTTAGTGAAAGTGTAGAACACATTCATACATAAGGTAAGAGATCTCTTTGAACCTCCATTATTCCATTGGGTAACACTTTCTCACACTTTATCCTAATTTATTTAATCATTATAATTATAAAATTACTCTAAATTATGTTTATATGTTCCAAAATTATGTATCTAGATCAATTAATCATTATTTTATAGAGAAATATAGATTTTAAAATGTTCCCTTCTCAATTCCTCTCGATAAGAAATCCTGGTTAAAGGGAACTTTTCCATTTCTTACCCTTTTTCAAGTAAAATACATAAACTATTTTGAGCCACCATTATTTTTATAAAATCACTCATTTTATCATGAAAATATATCTTAGTTCATTTCTAGTTTTATACAAACAATTATTCCATTATACTTTTTAAACACTCCCTAATATTTCCCCTTAGACCGCACTAAAGTGGTTCATTTTTAATGATTATTAAACACTAATTTTCAAGTATTAATTATAGTTGGAAATAATTATTAATGATATATTATTATTATTATTATTATTATTATTATTATATGATTGTAAAGAAATTATTTATTCACTTATTTAATGGACATCATTATGAAAAACTGTTTGGTTATGCCTTATGATATGACTACGATACCCATTTCTTTCCATGGGTAACCCTTATGTTTATTCCTTATGTTTGATTATTTATGTGGCACACATATTCATGAACATATAATGATGGGTAAACCTAGATATATCTTCAATTTTTTGGGTAATGTTTGTTATCATGATTCGTCATGTAGAGGATTAGGGAGTAAACCAAATCCATTATGAGACTTTTTCCACCATGTGATATAGTCTTGGAAGTTAGCCCTGACGTATGTTTATGTCTTGTTATATGTTTCATCCACAATACAATATTTCCATGATCATATGTTTCTATGTTCTATATGTTATTTTTCTATATGATTATTCATGAGCCATTACTTTTATATTATCATTTTATGCCTTAAAACTCATGTTTTAGGATTCATTCCCATGTTTATTCCCTTATTGGAATTTTTAGATCATCCATTTAGTTTATTTATTCCTCAGGTTATCCTATTTAGGTTTATGAGCTCAAATTAATTTACTGGATCATAATTTAGATTAATAAAAATATTTTTTATTTTGGTTTCATTTTGACTAATTATGTACCTAGTCTTCCAAAGACACTATAACACATTATCCTTATTTCATATTATTATTAATATCGCATAACATTATGTGTAAAAGTATAGGGTCACTATAATTATCATCTTTATTTGTCTAAGAATATCCCCATAGTACCAAAGGTGTTACCCAGGATGATTGTTGATGATTACTTGTATGACCCCATTATCACTCAACTTATTATGGAGACATGATTTTATTATATTTGGTTATTAGTATTTTTTTTTCATGTTCTTATACACCCCTATATATTAGTTAATATTTTAAATGCTTAAGTTATATGAGTTAGATTCGTATTCCATTCTTATTCAAAAGTGTACTTTTATAGAGAGGAAATTTGTGACATTTGAGTAATGGTTTTTGAATGTTTTCAACAAAATTTATTATTTTATAAAATTAGTGTCTCATATTTTAAATAATGTATTATTATAAAGTATATATTGAACATTAATTTTCAAAAAAAAATTATTCTTTTTATTCAAGGATGATCCATTAGGTGAATCATTCTATCATTTAGAGATGTTTCACTTTTGTTATCGACTTTTCCCATTATCTGAATGGAGTGGTGAAATTATTATCCTCTATAATTTTAGACCTAATATTGGGAGTTACTCAAGGTGGTTTTAATTTTGGTGGTACTAATTTTAATGTGTGAAAGATAGAAATATCTCAAGTTTGGTATCCTTTAATAAGGAGAATGAAAAGTGATGGATCTATTGATTACTTATCGATGTTGATGTGATTTTCTCCTAAGTGAGTCACTAACTAATTTTTGAATGATATTTTTATAGGTGTAGATATTTTTTAAAACCTCAAATTCATTTTAAGTAAATATCTTTCTAGATTTTTGGGGTTCTCTATGTAAATAAGGTAACTTTTCTATGATCTAGTGTAGTTTGGTTTGGGATGTTGGATATTATTTAGTTGTTTATTATAACTATTTCCACATACAATTTCTGTATTGTCATTAGGGTTTCTAAGAGTTGTTCTACCAGAATAATACTCAAGGATAATCTTGGTTATGATGTTGTCTATTTTATGAATTTTTCTATGTGGAATATTAGTTTTTTTGGCTATGATCATTCTTAGTGAAAATTTTTCACTTTTGTATTTATATGATTTTAGATGTTTACACATTTGGGATAAGATTATGGATAGATATAACATGGGAGACCCAAAGTTATATGCTTAGGAAACTTGGAAAAGTGTTTCTTTATGTGGTTTGTAATGTGCATGTGACTATATTTTTTGATGGTATCATTGTGGGAGTGTTATTCTGTGACTTAGATCCTAGTTACCCATGTCCACTGTCATGATGTGGGTCTTCTTGGAAATTTGTTTTTTTATGATTCTTGTTTATGGTTTATTTACCCATATCATTTTTATAAAATATTTTTGTTTATTTTGTGTTTACATTAACTTATAGATTCTATATTTTTATTTTAGTATTCATTGTAGTTTTATATTTCTCTTGAAGTAATGAGTTATTTTTGGATAGTCGATTATGGTTGGTGGATGGTTTCTATTATTTAATGTTGTATAGAGGAGGAATATTATCTTTGGTGGTGTTTCTTCTTAAAATTGTTTCATATCATTTCACCTTTTATAAGAGTTATAAATAGAGGTTATTCTAATGATAAGTTTAATTTAATTTAATAATTCAGACATTAGTTATGTTTTGGTTGATGTTTAGAGTTTTTTAGGATTGTTCAATGATTTAAATTCCATTTCATGAGGATTTTTATTTGTATGATCTTAATGATGGATCGTTTTAGTGGTTCCCCTTTTCAGGATCCTTCCACATTTTTATTGACCCACCCACCTCTTATGTGAGGCTTGGTGGCTTTGTTTGTAATCACCTTATACACTCAACCAATAAAAATTTTGTGATGGAAAGTGGCATGGTAGAGAGAATTATGAAATCTAAAATGTCACTACACAATATATATTTAATTAACTGTTAATTTGGTGTCTTCCCTTAGTGTTTGGGGTTTCATATACAGGTTTAGAAGAACATTTCAAGTTTCATGGTTTTAGAATGGGTTTTCAAAACCATGTGACACTAACCTGTAAGTTGATTTTTTCCCCTAGTTTCATCTATAGGGTTTCCACACTGTTTACTAAAACATGCATCAAAACCACACAACCCATTAGAACCAAAAAATATTTTTTTTAATAAAACATTATTTTATGTGATTTAAACTCAATTTAAACCAAATTTCCACTGTGTATCTACCAGGAATCGATCCCTGATAGTTCTCCATTCTTTTATACCATTTTCGTGATGATTCCATACCAAATTTTAGTGATTCATCATGATTTTTCCATAAATTATTATCCTTTATTATTATTCTCTCTTCTCCTCCAAAATTCTTGACCTATAATGGTCATAATGACATAGTGTTTTGTCTTGCATAAATTTAAATTTGGGTTTCCCCATGTTAGTTCTTTTCATGGACTCCAAAGGTTATATCTCTCTTTTATTTGATAGAATAACATCATTTAACAACAGATTCATTGATTATTTGTAGGTGACTATTTAATTTTATTTTATTCATAAAACTATATATACTTTCATCCTCTAAATGACGTTTCTATGATTATAAAATATTTTTTTGAATTTTTTATTATTATCATGTGGTGATTCCCCTTGTTCTACTAAAAACACAAATGGAATTAAGTTTTATTTCAATATGAAAGTGTAAAAATATATTTTCATAAAAATAAACACTCTAGGTGTTCGATGAAATTCCTTAAATGTGTTGTCAATTTAATTTTTGAAATATAATATATGTATGATTCCTAAATGAGTTTTATATATTTTATGAATGGGTTTAAGTACCCTATCCTTTAGTAAATAGGTGGTTTTAATAGTCAAAGCATTGTCAAAGGGTTTGGTTGTTTTTTATGAAAAGGAAACTTCTTGTGTATTAAATGACCATTTGAAAAATGATGTAATTTTTTTCATTTTTTATAACCCTTTTTGACATGTTCCTTAGATATATTATTATGTAGTAATGTGATATGTTATGACATGAGATTGGAACACATGTTGTATTGTTATATTAATGTGAAGGGGATATTTCTTTTAATGTTGTTCAAAGGTGAGACATCAATATATTCTAAACTATCTAATCTTATTCATGACATAAATTTACACACACACACACACAAACACACATATATATATTGACTAGATTTATCACCTCTCTTAATTTCATGGGAAACCTTTTGTATTTTTATTTAAAAACAAGAGGGATGTAACTACAATAGTAGATATTATCCACTAGCTAGTGTCCCTAGAGTATGATTATACACCCTAGGGATATTTCCACTTGTGGAGTACAAGAGAAAGAAACCCAAGTTTAAGTGATGTTTATGGGCATCAACTAGCCATATGATGTTAATAATTACTTATTAGGGAATGTCCCCTTTGTAACTTTGACGTTTCTTTGGATGATTATTGATGATTACTTGTATGTTACCATTACTATTTATATTTTTATGGATACATGATTACATTGTATTTTCTTATTCTTATTACTTTACATTATTTTATATGCCCCTATATATTGTTTTTTGTAAATAAAATTGGATGTGGGTCATATTCTAATTATTTTCTTACTTAAAAGTGTATTTTTATGAAGAGGTAATTTGTGAAATTTAATGTATGGTTTTGGAATGTTTTTGTCACAACCCGACCTGTACTGGGGGCCTGAGCCACAACTACCCCAATCCTACCTCCATAGGACAGGGGGTGGTGACTAGCATTGAAGGATCAAAAAACATGGAGAGGGCTTTGCCTAAGTACCTGTACACACACATGCAGCCAACTCGATGCAAAAGTTCAGAGGGAAAAGAAATGTAAAATATGAAACCTTATATAAAGATAATAAACCATATATGCATGGAACACTAACACAATACGAGTACAATAATGTAAACATAAAGAAAAAGGGGGGGAATACACACCCAACCAGTATAGTGTCCCAAACTGGA
The DNA here is from genome assembly GCA_963277665.1 of Viscum album. Taxonomy (NCBI): domain Eukaryota; kingdom Viridiplantae; phylum Streptophyta; class Magnoliopsida; order Santalales; family Viscaceae; genus Viscum; species Viscum album. Next base: position 1,271,550,322 of record OY728137.1, on the reverse strand, counting down.
TGAAAAATGAAAGTAAATATGCTGAGGAAGCTCTGTTCTAGGAACCCAACTATCACCACCGCAAGCGGCCCAAACACCTATGATCTTGAGCTCCCTGACATCCTGATCAGACCTATCCATCATCTTCATAAATCATGATACGTGCAGAAAAATCCCATAAAGGTGTGAGTGTAAACGTACTCAGTAGGACAACCCAAAGAGGAGGGGGAGCAGTAAGAGATACAAAGGAAAGTAAGTACAACAAATAGAACAATAATACAATAAATGAGTGCATCTCAACCCAACAAAGAAGTTAAGTAATATCATCTAAATACAAGGATCTAGAAACGGTGAGAGGATGAACTTCTTACCGAGTCTTCACTACCTCTAGTAGGAGAGTAGAGTCGTCCAACCACAACAAGCTAGACACAGAAAGCATGTGGCATACCCTATACGTCTTCACCTCTCCTGGAAGGAGAGTAACCAAAACCCAAGGAGTGGGTTCCACAATAGGGTGTAAATATATATATTCATTCTTAAACAAAAGAAACCCAAATGAGAGAGAGGGTAAGGGGATCTCCTTCACAAATATTAGACTAGGTAAAGAGTATCCAACAGTTCTAAGAGTAAAAACCATTGATTCCCATAGTCCACATGTCTTCCTAGAGATGCAAGTCAAAGGGGATCAAACACCACACATTTATACTATGTGATTTGGATGGGTTTGTATCGTCTGCACAATTTTAGGTCATGTCACCAGGACACATCATGCTGGGAAAAGTGTACCACTCACTTGAGAGCCCAAGATAGTGTCAAAACATGCCTAATAATTGATTCATTGGTGAAAACCACTCCCAGCCCCACTTAAAGGTGATATGATGGAGGGTAATCCCTAAAGTGTAAATGACGAACCTCACTACCTAGCCCCACTGGAGGGTAAGTCCTGAAGGGAAAACAACAAACCTCACTACCCAACCTCGCTGGAGGGTAAGCTCAGAAGAGTAAATGATGAACCTCACTACTCAATCCCACTGGAGGGTAAGTCCAAAAGGGTAAACAATTAACCTCATTGCCTAACCCCACTGAAGGGTAATTTAGTACTGCTTTGGTGATACCAAAAACATCACTTCCATCACTGTCGTTATCAAACACTGCTAGATGAGAAAAAAGTTTGGAACACATCGCTTCATAACTCGAATGTCAAAATTGAGGTCATCATCATGTTCTATGCAGAAAAACACACAAGATAAAATATTTATTTACCCAAAAAGGATAATTGGTTAAAAGGGTGATTTTCACCACAAAACACCCAAACAGGTTAAAGAGGGCCCCGTATTCTGACCCCAAACTTCAGATTCTCAAAATTATCTCAAAAGGTCCATCTTAAAGAGTGGGAAATGTTATCACATATATCTCATCAAACAGACTCCCGATTTAAAAGTTACGAATGATTGAAGATTCTAGAAGGGGGTCCTGGGGCCAGTGGACCGACTCGCAGTTGATCAACCGACCGCCCTATGGTCGACTGACCAATCGTTGACCCTGTGGTCGACCGAGAAACCATGCCTCAAGAAACAACAGCTGTCGTGGTGGTCGAACACCACAATCGACTATGGGCAGTCGACCATAGGCCGACCCTGGGTCGACTCGGGTCTGACCCGACCCGACCCGCTGCCAACATCGGTTTCGACCTGTGTTTCGGTCATCACCAGAATCAATGTGGCCGACCGGCCACATAGGATTCATAGCAGCAGTTTACACCTAGGGTATCATGGTGCGACCTCGCCTGGCTGAAAGTTTGGCCACGTGGCACGACCACACCACAACACCACCGCTGTTGCGGTGCCGCTGCCACTCTGAGGACCGTCAGGATCAATCTATTTTACAATTGAAAAACCATCAGCATATCGGGGAACCTTGCGATGGTGCCTTCCCTACAATGGATTCAGATCATTAATACAATCGTAACGTTACATGCCCAAAATTCTTCAGTGAAACCTCATGAAGAACGGACCCAAAAACAAGGTTTTAAACATAGATCAGTGGCTGTGTTTGTGCATTTATCGATGATTGAGGTTTAGAGATGTAAAATTAGGAGGCTACGAATGAAAACTCAACAAAAATTGGAATTTAAATTCAAAAAATGATAAATCATATCTCATAATGGGCATTCTTCATTGGCGATACATCCACAGTGCTCCTACCTCGATCCGCTGAAAATTAAGCGAAGTTTTCTCCTCGATCCAGAAAAGAATGACGAGGAACACCTTTGATAGGAGAGAGAGAGATTTAGAGAGAGAAAGGTATTAGGGATAACCCTAATACTATATTCTTAAATTCTATTTATAGGGTCTCCAAAATAGCTTAGAATCTGAAACCATCATGCCCCCTCTTTTTATGTCGCGCCTAGGTAAAACATCCCATTCCAAAATCAACAGGGGTCTCTAATTTCCAATATGATCTTTCGTTTAAAAGTTATTTAGCTCAACCCCAGGGGTAAAATAATTATTTGTAATTACCTTTTTACCCCTAGATAGAATTTTCCAAAGGAGCCCCATGCTGATGAAAGTTATGCCCCACCTAGGACAAACACAACTAGAAATTAAGCCAATAGCCATGGTTTTGAACCATGGATATAATTCCAAAAACTGTGGCTATAGGTTATAGCCACGGTTTTATGAACTGTGGCTGGTATTGGCATAGATATAGGGCAAGACCTATAGCCACGGTTTGAACCGTGGCTAAACACCTAAAGCCACGGTTTGAAAACGTGGCTACAGCTTAAGGCACATAGGGATATAGCCATAGTTTAAAACCATGGCTATATGGTTTTCCATTTCATAAAAAAAACCACCCACCCCTGAAAAGCCCCCCCAACAACACCCCTTCCCCCCCCTACAACACCCCTTCCCCGATGCAAATCCCCCCCTCCACTCCCCCTGGACAGCCCCCCCTACACAGTCCCCCCCTGGACAGACCCCCCCCAAGAACAGTCCCCCTTGGAAATCCCCCCACCCCTCTAGACAGACCCCCCTGCACAGTCCCCCCTAGACAGCCCCCACCCCCTCTGGACAGACCCCCCCGGACAGACCCACCCCCCAAGACCCTGGACACCCCCTAGGAAAACCCTGGATAGGCACCCCCAGACCCTGGACACCCCCTAGACCCTGGACAACCCCCACCCCCTGGACACCCCCAGAAAGACCCTAGATAGACCCCCCATGACCCTGGACACCCCCTAGATAGACCCTGGACAGACCCCCCAGACCCTGGACACCCCCCAACCCTAGACACCCCTACCCCAGACAACCCCCCTGGACAAACCCCCCAAATCCTAGATAGACCCCCAGACACTAGACATACACCCCCCTACAACACCCCTTCTCCCATGAAAAGCCACCACCCCCCTAGGATAGCCCCCAGACCCTGGAACCCCCCAGACCCTGGACACCCCCCAAACAGACCCTAGACAGACCCCCCCAGGACATACCCTGGACCCCCCAGACCCGAGACACCCCCACCCTGGACAACCCCCAGGACAGACCCCCCAGACCCTAGACATCCCCACCCCTGTAGAACCCCTTCCCCCATGCAAATCCCCCTCCCCTTGGACATCCCCCAGACCCTGGACACCCCCCAGACCTTGGACACCCCCCAGACAGACCCTAGACAGACTCCCCCAGGATAGACCCTGGACAACCCCACCTTGGACAACCCCCCTAGATAGACCCCCCAAACCCTAGAAAATTCCCAACCCCTGCATCACCCCTTCCCCCATGCAAATCCCCCCCTCCACTCCCCCTGGACAGCCCCCCCAGGAAGACCACCACCCCCCAGGACAGACCCTGGACAGCCCCCACTCCTCCCTACCCCCTCCCTTCCCCATGCCCCTACTAGTCCCCCCCCCTAGGATAGACCCTGGACACCCCCACCCTGGACAACCCCCCCATACTCCCTTCCCCATGCCCCCTGACATTCCCCCCCCCCCCCAGGACAGACCCTGGACAGGACACCCCCACCCTGGACAGCCCCCCCACTTTTCCATGCCCCTCCCTTCCCCATGCACCCCCTTCCAATCCCCCCAGACCCTGGACAGACTCCCCTCCCCCCCAGGATAGACCCTAGACACCCCCACCCCCTGCAGCACCCCTTCACCCATGCAAAGCCCCCCACCACTCCCATGGAAATTATAGGATAAATCCATGATCTTAACAATGGTAATTTTTAACTACACCCATGGTTAAACCATGGATCTGGGTCCCTAATAACACTTTCAAACACAGTTAATAACACATGTAAATTTATTCCTACCCAACTATACTTAATCACCAAATGCTTCTATAATAACTTCACCTTATAGTAGTTACTCACATCCTCTAGCTACGAGCAAAAAAATACCACCTTCCAAATAAAACTGAACTCAAACATAATATAATATATATCATAATAATTAAAACTATATCCAATATAAACAATATAAAATTTCAATATCAATATCATCATAATAAAAATAACTATTTGATAAAATTAAATGTATAAACCAAGAATAAAATTTACATCTGAAATGTACCTCAATACCGGAATCACTATAACCATCATGAACCTCATCATCTTCTATTGAAACACCAACTTCATCATCAACTCCTATCAAACCACCACCACCACCACCATCATCATGATCATTGAAATATTCATTGATTTATACACCTAAATCAGTTGAAGGAGCGAAGAATACTGATAAAAATAAAGCATACAAATGAGAACACATTCAATTAATGAAAAAATTAAATGTTTATATAGTGATTCATATAATATCATTATGTTTCCAATAAAATAATCAATATAATTCATAAAAATGAGAACACATATAATTAATGAAAATCCCTAAAAACCATTCGTGAGGTCTGCCCCTAGCCTGCAGACATACCCATGCCCCCTACCCCCTACCCTGTAGACCTCACCCCTGCCCCGACCCTATAGACCTTCCCCTCCCCTACCCCTTGCCCCCTTCCCCCTGCCCTACAGACCCCCCTGCAGACCACCCCCTACCCCTGCCCCTTCCACCCACCCCTCCCCCTGTCTTGCAGACCATCCCCTGCCCCTTGGCCTACTGACCTACCCCCTTCCCCCTACCCCTGTCCTATAGACCTCCCCTACCCCCTGCCCCCTCCACCCACCCCTCCCCCTCCCCTACCCTGTAGACCTCCCCCCTACCCCTGGCATGTAGAACTGCCCCTTGCCCCTGCCCCCCTACCCCTCCACCCACCCCCATCCCCCTCCCCCTGCCCCCTACCCCTCCACCCACCCCCATCCCCCTCCCCCTTCCCTGAAAACCTCCCCCTTCCCTACAGACCTCCCCCTTCCCCCTCCCCCTTGACCCCTTTTCCTACCCCTCCCCCTCCCCTTTCTCCTACAACTGGTTCCAAAAACTATCCCCTAATATGGAGGACCCCCACTTTGAGTATGTGGGGTAGTGTTAAACTCCTAGAAAGAATATAGAAGAAGTAAATCCTGTAATAAATATGTTTCTAAGTTAGTATATAACTCTGCATAGAATTATGTGGAACCATTCCATGTCCCTAGAATATCTCTTATGGAGTACTTAACCATGTTCCAGCTCTAATAAAGTTGTCCAAACCTAGTAGTCTCCTTTGTAGGGAAAATAATATCAAACACTTTAAGATTCATCATAAAATCTATCTTATGTATAAGATGATCATACCATCATTCTCTACATATAAAATTACTCTGAATATAATATTTAATTTTTGGATGTTAACACATAGGTGATAAGAAATGTGAAACATAGGAAGTCACATAGTATACTTAATGTACTTTTCATAACATGGTTTTTGAGTCCCAGTAAAAGGCAAGGCATGTAATGTTTTCATATATCCATGTTGAGTTAACTATATAGTCTATCCCAATAGGGTACATGACATATGGGAATGATGAGTTACTTAGGTGTCTACCGCCATTATACATCGATCCAATCTAACCTAACATAAAAGCCATGTTTCTCCTTTACACACGGTGTGTGAATAATTAGGGTTAATAAGTGTTTCCTATTCTAATACCTATGTCATGTTATCGATATTATACACAGAATATACCCTAGAACACACAACATGTGTGTTCGGGTGCGAAATCAGGGTTTGTACACCTGTACATACCAAGTTATGTGGTTCAAAAAACACAGTATGTGTCCCCTAGGTACACGCCATTTAATATAACAAAGAAATTCCTTCAAGAATTATTATTATAAACTGATTCAAAATAAATAAAAAATACAATAAATAAGAACAAAATACTTGGTTTTATTTGGTCCCTTTAGATCCTATGTGCATGGAAACTGTAAGGATATATGTGGGGCATGTACGTTGAATTTTATTTACCTTATTTAATACAAAGGAATAAAATGTGTGATATAATAATTCTGGTCAAGCATATAGATTTTTCATGAGTAGTCTAAAATTCGGTAGATATGGGTCCCATGGTCTATAAACCCTCATGAAAATTGGTCTCGTAGAGGATGTAATCCCTCAATTCTATAATATATGAAATGACCTTCTAATCTACGGAGTATTCATTGATATTAATTCTTTTTAGGACCTCTTCATATGGGAATAAATTAAACTATGAATATATCCCTATAGCCTTGATGATTTGTACTTATTTATTTGGAAGATGTTAGATCCCAAAAAAATAAATTAAATATACAATATAAGTCTACATGGAGGAATCATGGAAGGATTTTTGGAATTTTTATGTATTAAAATTCATGTATACCCATCCCTACAACACATAGAATAGCTCAAAGATATGAAAGTGGAATTTTTCTTGTATATGTGATTTAGACACCAATATATATTTGGATGTATTAACACCCTTAGACAGATTGTTTTTAACACCTCCAGGAATTTCACCATCATAAATGTTGTTGACCTCACATCTATATATGATTCATGAATGGGTATTACATATATTATTTCCAATATGAAAAATAATATAGCAAGGTGGAATTGAGGATCTACATCACTAACTCATTGTCTTCGATGGCGGTGGATAGACAAGCATAATTAAGAAGGCACCAAAATAAAATTTAAAACATTCTTGAATTAAAGAGGCTAAGAGAGGGACCTTTTCTCCATCCACCCTCTGGACATATACACCTTTTCATATAAATAAGTATGCCCTAACCCCTATGTATGTGTCTTTATGGCCTTGAACATGCACAAGAGGATCCTTATATATATGCTCACATGCATAAGCCCATTATCACCCACACACCTTTGAATTTTCCATATATATACATAAGCACACCTAGCCCCTTATATGTAATCGTGATGCCATGAGAGGATATACATATAACGGCAGAACTTATTTCATATATGCTTACCTATGCATACGTGTTGAGTCGCCTTTGACTCTGGTTGTCGCAACACACACGAACGAGTCCCGAGAGACTTCAAAAAAATGTCAATGATCTGATTAATCATCATTAATGGAACCTAAAAATAAAAGTGGGAGAAACATGATTAGTGAGAAAGTCAATAATAGGATAGGTGATGATGATAACAACATCAACATGCAACATCATTAGAAAATGGAAGAAACCTTACCTGAATCTGATGTCGAACTCACTGCCTTCGATGGTTGTGGATAGAAACAACCTCATCATAAGAAACCACCTGCAAGTAAATAATGGGAAAAGAAGTGAGATATAATGACTTCTTATATATATGTGACCAGGGTGTCAATTTTACATGATAACTGATACATGACTCCATAACCAACAATGAAAAAAGAATATTCCGATTTATATGTAAGTGTAATAGAAGATTTTTAACCAACTATCACTTTTTTATTTTCACCTTTAGTGGTTCTTGATTTTCAGAATGGGGTTGATTAGATGCTTTCTGATTTGAATTCTTTGTCTTATCAAATTAAATATATTTAGTTTGATATATTTACACCTGTGGTTCTAAAATATTTCAAGAAAGATCTTTTGGATGAGTTCCAAAACACCATTGAAACTATTATAAAGCTTGAAGTTGGAACATACATATCCTTAAATGTCAATATGGGTTATCTTGAAGAATCTGTTGGTAAAAAGTTGAAAGATATCTTGGAAGTGTCTCAAAATATCCAGGGAATGATATCTAGGTATATTGGTCCCTTCTATGAAACCAATTACTATATTTTCTCCAATTACATCTAAGTATGTTATTACCACTGCTAGTGTTACAGTGTCTCAAACCTCTTCCAATGATCTTTAAGAGGTAGCTCAATTGCTGGCACATTGGATTAATAAAATGGAAAGTAAAGTAAAATCAATGAATGGAAGATTGGTCAGCATCCAAGGATCAGTTTATGAGATTCTAAAGAAGTTGTATCTTGACCTTCCAACTGATTCATGTAGTACTCATCCAATACCCTTGTTTAGTGCTCCTCAAAGTTTCACTTCTGGTTTGATTGAATATTTTAAATGAATCTTGAACAATGGTTTCTCATCAGTTTCTCAAATGTATAGACATGAATCTTATTATATCCCTGAGTTCTGCAATTTAGATATTATCAAGAAAATTTACATATGTGTAGATGATCTGTTCTATTTTAGAGGGATGAGGACTCTCTAACCAACCCCTCCAGATACCATTTGAGGTACCATATAGAGGTTTGATATAGTTTAAGATCCAAAAAACATATATAAAAATATAAAATCCAAATTATACCCACATATAAAATACATAGAAAAACTAAAGATATACGTATTCAATACTATAGAGGTAAACCTTGAAGCATAGTTTTTATTTCAATATCCAACAATGATAACACAATATATAGTTTCAATATCATAAATCTAAACATGCTCTACATCATAGTAATAAACATGCTCTATATAAAACAATAAAAATGCTTCACATTGTAGTAATAGACATGTTCTATGTCAAAGTTGTAAACGTACCCTATGGGAAAACAATAGACTGGGTCCATGCTAAAGTAAATAAACATGCACTAAAAGTAAAGCATATCGCACATGCTCACTATGAACTATTATAACACCATGCTAGTATGATAATAATAACCATGATGTGTAAACATGAAAAATTAGTTAAGCTATCCATAAATAAAATATAATAATACTACAATCAAACATGATAATCTCAATCCAAATGAAGAACGAGTATGAAATTTTAAATCTTTAATACATACTATGGAGATGTCAAATGAATTTATAATCATGTCATGAACAACAATATCACACATGGTATAGACAACACAAATGAGGCATAAACTAGAGACCACCTGTGGTGTTTGGAATAAAGTATCAAAACATTGCCAATAATCAGAAGTAAAAGGTTGTAAGGTATTATTTATCAGAAATGGGTTCGTTAAAGGTCCTTCATAAATGTTAATCTAGACTAATATTTTTTAAATCACCGCCTGATTAATTTAAGACTTCACTTTTTAAGGAAAAATGTATCTTCTATAGAAAACATAAGTAAATTATTTTTTAAGTTATAAGTGTTCATGATCTAAAAGAATGTTTGGAAACCAACTTCCTCAATCACTATTTTAATAGTGTTACAACTCATATTTTAGAAATCATTGGTTTAGAAGATAAAAAATAAAAGATAAAAATGGAAAAGGGGTGTGTTCATTGAAAAACAAATTTTGATAAAACATATAAAGGAAGAAATGAGTTTAACTAGGAAAATGTTTTCAAAAGGAATCAATAACAAAATGTGGTTTTTAATTAAAAATTCACTCACTTTAAAAATTATAAAAACCATTTTAATTATCACAAACCAATAAATAAGGTTAAAACCAAAACAATTAGGATTTTTAGATTAGTTAAAATCCTCACTTAATCGATCTAACCACTACATTGCCACTAAATCACTCAACTCTCAGTATGACACCTAGGATCCTGTGACTATAAGAAATGTTGGAGGTTAGTAAAAAATGTATATATTACATCTAAATCATAAGATACATCATCTATGCTAATTACACCTCTTAACACCATCCATGTGAATTCCCCCTAAATGGATAGTATTTATAGAGGTGCCTACTTTTTCAAGAAACCCACTAAGGCACTAACTGGGACTCAATATTTGAAAATAAAAAATTGCAATTTGGAAAACTAATTTAAATTTATTTAAAAAATAGACCAAGTAATTAAACCATTTTAAAAATGCCGTCCAGAAGGCCAAAACATTCTTAAAATTTATAATTTGTTTAAATAAAACCATTTGGAAGATAACCCAAGTATTTAGTGTATTTAACTTTTCAAAACACACTTAAAATATTTTTCACCAGGTAAAATCCATATCCACAAATTAATAAACATGAAAAACATAGAGGAGGATAATTTCATGAATCACAATCATTCTCCATGATTTATTTACCATGAAACATCTTGAATTGTTGCATGATGTTTGAAATATTCAAAGCTTTCTATTCTGCTGAAGTTTTACCATATCAAATGTCTATGTGGAATTACAAATAAAGCAATGTCTATGATATTGGAATTGTTTCATGATGTATTTCCTAAAGAAAAAATCCTCGAGTATTTTTATGATATGAAAAATGTTGTTAACAGGCTTGGTCTGAATTATATAAAAATACATGCATGTCCCAATGATTGTAAGCTTTATTGGCGAGAGGATTCAAGTAGACAGAATTGAAAAAAAATGTTCTTTTTCTAAATGGAAGTCAATGGGTGATGTTGGAAGTTTGAATCAACATACTTTCATGAATAAGAAGAAAAGGAACACACCTACAAAGGTTTTGTGTTACTTTCTTTTAAAGCCTCTATTTCAAAGATTATTCATGTCATCAAAAACCACCGAACACATGAAGTGGCATTCTGTAGATAATAAAAACGATGGTTTAATGAGACATCCATGAGATTCAAAATCATGGAATACATTTGATTAATTACATCCAGATTTCTCAGCTGATCCTTGGAATGTTTGATTGGGATTGGTTGTCAATGGATTCAACCCATTCAGGACTTTGAGTACTAGTTATAGCATTTGGCCAATTGTTTTGATCCCTTACAATCTGCCTATGTGGATGTGTATGCAACAAACATATTTTATCATTTCGATGATTATTCCTAGAAAAAAATACCTAAAAATGATATTGATGTATACTTTCAGCCTTTGATCAAAGAATTACAAGAGTTATGAAGCAACGGTATTGAGACATTTTATGCATCTTCTAAAACAATGTTCAAAATGCATGCTGCTTTAATGTGGACCATTAGTGACTTCCCTGGGCTTGGGAATTTATCTGGTTGGAAAATTTACATGGGTTGGATTGTCCAGTTTGTAACTTTGATTTTGAGCCCAAATGGATACCTCACAGTAGAAAATGGTGCTTTTTATGCCATCGAATATTTCTCAATTCATCTCATAGATTTCAGCTGAACAGATCAAAATTTAACAGCTTCATTGATCGTAGACCACCTCCAAAGTTGTTAACTGGTTTTGAAGTATTGTCACAACTTGAAAATGTTGAAACAAAATTTGGGAAGGTTCATCATTTGAATTATAGTGGAAAATGGGTTCGAAGTGAATCATCAAGTGAAATCAGAACACAACAATGGAAGAAAAACAGTATATTCTTCAAACTTCCATATTGGGAATTTAATTTGTTGCGGCATAATCTTGATGTGATTCATATTGAGAAGAATGTCTGTGAAAATTTGATTTTCACATTTCTTAATGAGAATGGAAAGTAAAAGGATCATATTAATGCTCACAAAGACTTACAAGTAATGAACATAAAACGTGATCTCTGGCCAGATGAGAATGAAAAGTATGATCTGAAAATTTTTGCAATGAAAAATAGGGATAAAGATACATTCCTTAGAATTTTAAAGAATGTGAAGGTATCTTATGGGTATTCCAGTAACATCTCTAGGTTTGTTGACTTGAAGAATTTTAAGTTACATGGATTGAAAAGTCACAATTCACATATTTTGTTACAATAGTTACTACCACTAGCATTGCGTACATTATTACCTGAAAAAGTTACTGCTGTTGTACTCCAATTATGCACATTTTTCTAAAAACTATGTTAGAAATCTCTAAATCCATGTCAACTTGAAAACCTCTAGGAGAGTTTTTTATTGACCCTTTGTGAAATGGAGATGATATTTCCTCCGTCTTTTTTTACCATCATGATGCATTTAACTATGCATTTGGTTGAGGAAGCTAAATTAGGAGGCACCATTCATTATAGATGGATGTACCCAATTGAGAGGCACTTTATTTATATGTTTTTCAGTTAAGTAAACAATTTTTGGAACTTAATTAAATGAATAATTTTTTTATTTTATTTCATAGATATCTTGGGCATTTGAAATCATCCATGAGAAATAAAGCTCAACCAGAAGGCTATATTGCTGAAGGCTATTTGGTTGAGGAGTGTATTACCTTTTGTTCTAGATATTTGGATGATATTGAGACAAGATTTAATCGAGTTGGATGTGTTAACTACACATCAAATCAATCTCAAATACATCATAAATCAAAAATATTTCCTTTTATTGGCCGATCAGTTGGGAGGACCTCAAATGCGACACTGACAGAATTGAAATTATTACAGGCACATAGATATGTGCTGCTGAATAGTGAAATTGTATATCCATTTATTTAAGAGTTTAGGATACAAACAAAGAGATGAATAAGAGGCCTAATGCGAAATGAGAAAGATATAACGAAATCTTTTAATAAAGATCTTGTAGAATGGTTTGCACGACGTGTAAGTTCATAAATATTGCAATAAATACGAATATTAGTTTGACACATATATTTTGTAAATCTAATAAAGCATATTTATTTTTTAGATCATTAATAATGACACTCGAGTAGATTTTTCATAAGATTTGAAGTTTCTTGCTCGAGGTCCTCTAAAACAAGTTAGAAAGTTCGACGCTTACAACATGAATGACTTTAGATTTCATACAGTCAATCGAGAAGAGGGTTTGAAAACATAGAATAGTGGTATATTTACATTTTCTGAAGTGAGATACTATGGAAAGATGACTGATATTATTGAATTAAACTACCATGGGAATTTTTCAGTTGTTTTATTCAAATGCAATTGGGTCGATATTATCAGAGGTGTTAAAAGAGATTCCTTACAATTTAATTCTATGAACTTCTCTCTCTTGATGGATGTTGGTGATCATGAACTGCATGATCCATATATCTTGTCATCACAAGAAAAAATGTTATATTTAGTGAATAATGTTGTGGATGGATGGTGGAGTGTAGTTTCTCACGTAATACAAAGAGATTTTTATGATATGGGTGATGAAGTGGAATATTTGACCTCTGAAATTGAATCTCATCAACAACGAGAAGCATAATTATTTGTCCATAATGATATTGAAAATATTAGTCTATCAAGGATTAATGAAGTGGATGAAGTAATGGAGCTGGAAATTGAAATGATTGAAGGGTAAAATGATTGTATGTGCATTTATTTATTCATTCATCAACCACTTATTTCATTTGTGCAATCATTCATTATCATTGTTATGTATATTTTGTTTGTTAGTACTGGGCATCTATTATCATATTTAAATTTTTTTCTGAATATTTTTTTTAAAATATATTTTCTGACCTTAATTTTATTTGATTAAATGACAGGAATTCCAAGGAGGAAGTGATACACTGTTTCATCCACTACTACAACAGATGAAAATCCATCTGTCTCCCTCCCTATGGCATCCGAGCCACCAGCTACCTGCCCCCTACACTATCTCCCCTTGCACCATCTCTCACACCCTCTGTGAGTATCCCTTTAGAAGTTGAGTCATCGAATACCCCTTCAGCAGCCTCATTAGTGGGGTGGCGGTGTGCCACTTCTAGTTCATCACGGGCATACTGGATGGTCATTGTTATAGGTACAAATTTTAATATAAATAAATTTATTGCACTTTTTTATACTAATTTTTTGTTCATTAAAGATGAAAAAAATGCAACTGTGGAGAAAAATATAAAAAGTTTAGATGTGTGGAATATAAATGGAGAGAATATTGTTGTCCCATTTGATTTATATGGGGTCCCTACGGATGACACTGCGGGATTACTTGGCCAAATTCTAGGCTAGCTGGTAGAAAAACCCATTTTCCTTCCTATTTCTTATGATGATTAGAGACATTTGACTCCAATTTGAAAAAATGAAGTTTTTGATTCCCAAATAAAGGTAATTTTAATACATTATGGTGTAATTTAATGTCATGTTATTAATATGTTTAAAATGAATTTCTGTATACAGATGTTTTTCCACTTTACTATTGCTGATGTGATAGCATGAAAGTGGACATTGAAAAATCTTGGTAAGAAATGGAAAGACTTAAAATGGAGATTGTGGAGCGATGTCAATGATACTTCGTTTACTGTCTAACAAATGTATGAGAAGCTACCCAATGGGGTACCCAAAGAACAGCGAACAGTTTTTATTGACAGACATCGTGATGAGAAGAAGATGGTATTTAAATATATATTATTATATTAACCTCATTTTACATTTATACATGTATATAAAGAGGAGATGACATTTAATACATTACTATTAAATTGCATTTTTTTTATTTCAGGATCTCTCAAGAAAGAATGCATCAAGCTGGGCTAGAAAGTCATCCCTCACACTGTGAGGTCAAAAATCTTTTCTAGAAGACAATCGACTATATTAATCTTTTCATTAGTTTAAATATTTATAAGAAAATATTATCTATTTAATATATTAAATTGTTGTTTTATCTTTGTTTAATGCAGTCACATAGTTTAGGGCACGAAGCATCCCAAACTGAATTGTGGTTGGATGTTCACAAAAAATCTGATGGAAGTTTTGTTAATGAGCATGCCAAAGAAGTTGGGGTATGAACTCATTTTTTTATTATAGTAACTTATTATCAGTTTTTAATATATTAATATATATTGATATTTGATTTATAGGTAAAAATTAAAGAACTATGGGATGCTAATCTTGTGCAGTCCTACTCAGTCTCCCAAGATGACCCGATTGCTAAAGTCTTTGGTAAGGAGCATCCTGGTAGAGTGCGCGAGATGGGTTTGGGACCCGCACCATCTGAGGTCTTTGGAAGGACACTGGGAATTGAAGCTGCATCTACTTATGGTTGTAGTCTGTCCATACCCAGAGATGCTCAGAGAGAGATTGCTTCTCTACGAAACACAGTTCAAGACCAGGGGTCTCAGATATCCACTTTGCAGAAGGCATTGAATGATATATATCAGTAGATGAGAAGATATTCTCCCAGTGGTATTTCATCGACTGGTGGTGAGCAGATAAATTACAAAAAATAAAAATCATTTAGTTTTCAAACTTTTATTTGTTTTAATTTTAAATATAAATATAAAACACCATTTAATTTTCAATATAATGTTCTTACAGGTGGTAGAAGGAACTGGAGATGAAGGTGGAGAGGATGATGATATGTGTTCATCATTGAACCATGATTATTTGTATTTTTGGATATGTTGGACAAATATGGAAACAGTCAGTTTGTATATGTATCATGTGTGGAACATAGTTTCCACCAAATATTTTCATAACCTAACATTTTCTTGATTTCTCATGTTTTCTTTTATGTATTTTATTGATTTCTGATGTTTCCTTTTATGTCTTGATTTCTTGAGTGTGGTATACATCATATATGTTGATTCTTTATTGTGATGATTCATTTTTTATGATTAATTTTTCCTAAATTTATTAAGTTTGTAGGCCCTAGGTGAACATCCCACTTCAAAGCATTATAGGATCTCATAAATCCATCTCTCATGGAATATGTGACCATTACCATGCTACAAACTATAAACACTCCATGTATATCAAAATTCAATCCTGAAATATTTTCACATTCTTCCAACCTATCACACATCATGATACATTCCAGAACAATATTCTAACTTGTATTTACTTATTTAACTAATGAAGACATTATCTCTAAGGATACCCACATTGATTCCCCTAAACCCTCAACTACACCCACCAACTAGTCTTACAATGAAGATAAGATATTCTATTCAACTAATGAAATCAGTTATCCCATATCCTAAATTTTCTAGCCCAATGAATTTACCACTACATTTCCATTTCTAACATTTAAAAATATTGAACATCAAAATTTTCTACTTTACCTAGTATTCATGATACTCTTGGTCTTTTCTACTTTCTCTAAGACTCATTTCTCTCCATTATTCCTTATTTGAATATGAGATTCTAGCACATTGTCAATGAATGAATATTCTCATTTGGTAAATTGTGTGCTAACAATTATTTTTTCCTCTATTCCGAGACACAAATATTTCAAGGTAAATGATTCATGATCATCTCTAACTGTATTCCAACCATGGCCCACCAAGTATCTTTCTTCAACTAAGCCACATGGTTTTCTGGGGAGAACCACATGGTTTCCCATGACCATATTCATATCTTGAAACCATTTAGAGGCCTCTATAAAGCTTAAAACCCAAAAACAAACAACCTAAGAATTCTCACAATAAAATAATATCTCAGAAACAATTAAAGAAGGGTAGAATGTAAGGCTTAAGGCCCCTGTAAAACTTCAAGTCATTATAATCTCCCCTTTGAGGATCCTTGAGTAGTGCCTCTATATTTCACACCTAAAAAACTAGGACTATTGAGCTCGCACATCATATTATCACTTGTAAGACTCTTCATGCGTACGTCCATGCTCTCATATGACTCTAACAAGTGAAATCAACTTTCTTCAAAACATTTTCTTACTACAGTCTATGATTCACACTGAGCACTCACACAAATGTCGGGTAAGGCTCCAACAGAAATTCTTCATAGTTGATCACATCATTTTGATCAAGAATGTACAACTGAATATAAGAGACATGTAAAACATCACGCATTACTTGATATTGTGGAGGAAATTCCAAATATAATTTCAATATCATGAAACTCTTGATAATCCTGAACAACTCCATAAAATTCGGTGCTAACATCCTTTTCTTCTACAATCATTGATTCCCAAATTGATAAGTCTTCCATAATAAAACTTGTACACCCACAATTAATTCGATGTGTTGCCTCCTACCATTGTCATATGATCTCTATTTTAAATGAGAAGTGATTAAATACTTCTTGATCTAGTAGAATCTCACAAATTCCTCTAAAATCACGAACGACCCACAATTACTACCTCCTATCCTAATGCTAACATATTAGTGAGTGAAACATACAACCATAAAGAGCATCAACACGTGTCATTTGAATTGAATTCTGGTTTTATTTGTATGTGAACTCAACCTAGGATTGGATATCAACCCAAGTTCCCTTAAAGTATAATATGATGAAAATAATTGTGTAATGTAATTTTGGTTATAATTGGTTTCCAAAATAATAAAATCTAGATTTTTTACTACAATATTCTTAATTAGAATTTTATAGAAATAAATTGATGCCTAATGCATGTTTATATAAATTGTTCATCAATATGTAAATGGAATCAGATAAAGAGAATGAAGCTAAAAATTCATGTTGTTGTTAATATTAGAGTCATATTATTATGAATTTATTCTTTAAATTTTATTTAAACAATAATATTTGATGGTGTACATTCTAGTTAATTTATATTTTCAATATTAGTAACACATCATAAATAAATTGACTAATCCAAGACTTTAATTGAACAATTAGTTCGATAAAGATAAATTTATGGTGTCGAGTAAGCCCATTTTCTTATGATAGACAGATTTTTATTTTAGGGATTAAATTCCATATTGACTCTATTTGATGTTTTTTGTCTTTTTATTTCTCTAGATGTAGGCCTTTATATTTGATGTTATGTGATCTTGGGATGGCTATTGGTTGATGAGGTATGGGTAGGGAGGCCTGAGTTTTTGGAGTAGTTATCACCAATGATAGTGGGATGTATGTTGATATGAATGGTTATGTTAGGTTTGGAACTAGTATAAATGGAATAGGTTGATACTAGGCTTGGCATTGTTTTGATGAAATATGACATACATGCTTGTTTATAATTTTTTTAAAGGTCTAATGGCCATGTGATATGTTTATCTGCATTCCTTTACCCACTGAACGATGCATTTGGTTGTGATTAGTTAAGAATATATTTTTATATTGACTATAGTATGTATTTTGTTGGTCTTTTGGTATTCTTGGAATGGTTTTTTTCAGGGCACTCATATAGGGGCTGCAAAAACTTTTTTTTATAAATCTGTTTTTAGCGGCGGTTTTAACCACCACTAACTGTAACAGGTATATATGTAGTGGTGGTTTTAACCGTCACTAAATGTTGGTATTTTTCTATTAGCGGTGGTTCTAACCACCACTACTGTCTTAAATTTAGTGTCAGTTTTAACCATAGCTATAGTGTACCATCTTTCGCGTGCATTTCATGTCGGTTATAATGTTTTTAGAAGTGGTTTTAACCGCCGCTAAAAAAATTAATCCCCTGACCAGAAAAACCGCCGCTAAAATCATTATAACCACCACGAAATGTGCCAACTACGATGGTTCTCATAAACCACCACTAAACTTATTTAACCACCACCAATAGTTTCTCGACACACAATTTAGAGGCGGTTTTCAGAAACCACCGTAGAAGCATATAGCGACGGTTTAAACCGCCACCATATCCAAAAATAACCACCTCGAAATTGTAATTTTCTTGTAGTGGTGAAGCCGGATGGTCCCCCACAAGTACAAGTGCGCCATAATCTCCACTTAACCTTGTTCCCTAATTTCAAGGAAGTACGCTGACTTGTTAAGTCAGTCCACTATCACCCAGATGGAGTCGGGGCCCATCACTATGCGTGGAAGCCACATGACAAAGTCCATGGATATGGCATCCCACTTCCACTCTGGGATGTCGAGAGGCTACAAAAAACCCATGATAACTTGATGCTCAGCCTTTACCTGCTGATAGGTAAGGCATCAGGAGACAAACTCAGCAATGCCTCGTCTCATGCCGGACCACCAAAACTACTGCTGGAGATCCATATACATCTTCCCTATGCTAGGTTATACAACTAAGGGAGAAGCATGGAACTACCTCATCAATTCCTCCCTCATTGTAACTAGAATCAATGTTCACCCCTAGAACAAGATCTCATGATTCCCTCCTTCAAAATACCAATCATGTGTGTCTCCTGTGGATATATTATTGCGTAGAACCTCACAGTTGATATATCCAAGCTGGAACTCTCTCACCTAATCAAGGAGTGAAGGTGTCAGCACCATCGATTGTAGAAAATTTGTTCCCTCCTGCTCCACCAGGGTCAGATGTTGGGAAGCTAACTTCTCTGAAGCTTCCTACACAAGGAAATCCTGAAACTTCCTACTGAGGTCATATACTACAATGTTTCCCTTCCATGCTTTATTGACAATCTCAAAGTTGTAGTCTTATAAAAACTTCAACCAACGTCACTTACTTGGGTTCAAATATCTATGAGTGAAGATATATCTTAGGCTATGGTGGTTTTAGTAAACCATAAAGTGCTCTCCTAATAGGTAGTGTCTTCACATCCTCAGGGAAAAAACTACCACTATGAGATCCAAGTCATGGGTCACATAGTTCTGCTCATGGGATCCCAAATGCCTCAACCCATATGCGACGATTGCCCGATGTTGAATCAAAAAACAATTGAGCCTAGATAATGAGGTATCATAGTAAACTACAAACTCAACACCCACCTTAGGTAGTCTTAGAACTAGAGTGGTCATTAACCTCTACCTAAACTCGTAAAAGGCCTTCTGACACTAATCATACTAGGTAAAAAGTTGTCCCTTCTGTGTTAGATTGGTCAAAGGGGTTGTGATCCTAGAGAAGTCTGACACAAATATCCAGTAGTACTCAACCAAAATTAGAAAGATCTATACCTCTGACACATTATTGGGTGGATTCCTAGAAAGAACCACCTCGATCTTCATGGGGTCCATAGCTAAACCCTCTTGAGATATGACATTCCCCAAAAAAGTGAACCTTGTGTATCCAGAACTGACACTTCAAGAGATTTCTATAAAGCTGGTGCTCTTGAAGTTGATCAAGGACCATCCTTAGATGCTATACATTCTCCTCCTATGAAACCGAGTAAATGGGTATGTCATATATGAAGACAACTAAAAATTTGTCTAGATATGATTTGAAGACCTGGTTCATCAAGGCCATGAAAACGAAGGGGATATTTGTCACATTGAATGGAATCACTAAAAACTCATAATGCCTGCAGCTACAATGAAAGTCCAACTTCTGGATATCAGCCTCTCATACCCATAGTTAGTTGTAGTTGGATCTCAGATCAATCTTGGAGAACCACTTATCACCTCAAAACTAGTGGAATAGGTCATTAATACTTGTTAATGGGTACTTCTTCTTTATCGTGACCTAGTTTAGGAAACAATAATCCACACAAAGCTGTAGACTCCCATCCTCCTTCACAAACAGAACCATAGATACCTAGGGGGACACATTGGGCCTAATAAAACCCCTCTCAAGAAGGTCTTCCAACTATAAATGTATCTCCTGGATCTCATTGGGTGTCATCTGATAGGCCACATAGAATATCAGGGCTGTCCCTGGTTATAAATCAATGAAAAACTCCAACTATCACCTCAGAGGTAGTCCCAAGACATCTTCGGGGAAGACATCCATGTAATCCTACACAACTGAGGGAACTCAGGTGTATTAAGAGTCTACTGCACCAAGGGTCATGCTCGCTAACTGGTGGAAAAAAGGCTATAGTCCCTTGTTCACAGCACTCGCCTACTTTGATACGAGGCCTCATTCACCAAGAAAGGTGAATCCCATCCCATCAGTGTGTAGACATCTAACTAACCTATGAAGACAATCAATCTGATCTTGAATAATGAAAATCCAGTCCACACCCAATATAATGTCATAAGGTTCCATCGTGATGACTAGCAAGTCCCACAGGAACATTTCTCCTCTAAACAAAAGCTCACACTACTATAAGATAAAAGAAATAGAAGAGGAACTTCTCATAGTAACCTCAAGACTAAGCCACTGTGATAGTGACTCTACTAGGAGCTCTAACTCCCGTACCAGGAGTAACAAGATAAAAGAGTGACTGGATCCTATGTCTACTAATACTGAAGCAAGAGTAGAATAAACACAGAGCGTACGTCAGATCATATCATGTGCTAGAGGATCACAAATGTCTATAACATGTAGCTATCTATGACCACCGACTTCCAGCTCCTTGAGCCTGAAGTGGTCTACCTAGTAGTGGTGGTGGTGGTGGTGGGAACTTGTAGCAACGTTCCCCACCACCCGATCCTCCTTCTTCTACTCCTCTTCCAGCACCACCTCCATGGGGACCACCCTGATCATGGTGTTTCCTATACCAGAGTGGTCCACCTACTACCTACCCAGGATACTGAGCTTATTGGGTTAGGAAATCTCATGCCAAGTGACCTCTCCCATCACACACGTAGCATCGACCCTCTTTGGCCTATCTCAGTGCTCTGTGCTGCACTACTTCCATCTGACCACATGTTCAATCTTGGTCTTGGAAAGGTCCCCTGCATCACGAACCTGCTACATGGTGTATATCACCTACTATAGACATATCCGCTCTGAAGTTACCACTTCTAGCCCCAACTGAGTAGAACCCCTATGCTAAGAAACTCTCTTCCATGAGTTCTCTCTCAAGTACCCCAACATAGGTAGGGATACAAAGGGGCACTAAGCTCGCACGAATCTCTCAGCGGATACCCTGCTCAAACTTTTGTGCTCATAAGGAACTATTACAGACCATATACAGGTAGTAATAGGATAGATCGGTAAACCTAGTTGTGTATGCATCTATTTTCATGGCTCTCTTCTGCAGCTGCAGAAGCTCCTGAATCCTAACGGTGCGTAAGCTTGAGGGAAGGTACTCCTCACAAAACAACTATTGAAACTCGTCCCATGAGAGATACTTCTCGTCATGCATCTAGGTAATCAAACCCCCACCGACACCTAGATGGTCCAATGAAAAGGCTAGCTTACAAGGATACCATCTGGTCTGTTGGTGTCCGCACTAGCTTGAAAACATGGATCATTGACTCCATCCAGTTCTCTTCTTTCTGAGGGTCTGTGTCACCACAAAACCTTAGAAGTCTCTACCACTAGAACTCATGAAGCTCGCTTAGCCTACACTCATCCTTAGCCTATGTTGCTAGTACAAACTACTACTCTACAGGTGGAGGTACTAATTTTGGTCCACCTGGAGGAAGGAGATCGCGTGATGGCCCCTAAACTGAGGCCTCATCACTCATGACTTTGTCATCATGGGTCAGAGTGGGTATCCTAGATAGCTGTTTACATGGAGGAATCCTAAAAATTTATCAAGGAGTACCGTGGTTAGATGAGCATACATATATATAATAAGAACAACAATGAGGGGAAGCTGACTCAACAAGGATAGTAAAAGATTGAATACTACATAATGCATGCACTCTTAATTCCTACAACACATGTCTCAGTATGCCGATTCGACAAGAGGGTAATCAGGGTTTTGGTGTATGGCTACATTGGTCGTTGCACCATCACTGGAATCCCTGTCCTAAGAGCCTCTCTCAAGACATATTGAAAATATTTCCCTATACCCAACCAAAACCTTTTTAGAGAAATGTCTAAACAAGGTCCCAAGGGTCGAACCACCTCTGATACCACTTTGTCACAACCCAATCCATATCAAGGGCCCAAGCCATAACTACCCCAAGCCCACCTCTATAGGTCAAGGGGTGGAGACTAGTGTCTAATGATCAACAAACATGGGGAGGCCTTTTCCTAAGTACCTATACACACATACACATCAAACTCAATGAAAAAGTGTAGAGGAAAAATAAAAATAAAATATGAAAATTGCTTTAAACATAAATAAACCACACATGCATGGACCACTAACACAGTATGAGTATAGTAATATAAATAGAAAGGAAAACGGGGAAAAACACATGCCCAACCAGTATAGTGTCCCAACCTAACTCAAAACAGAAAGTAAAGATGCTGAGGAAGCTCTGCTCTGGGAACCTAGCTGTTACCACTGCACGTAGCCCAGACACCTGTGATCCTAAGCTCCCTAATTTCCCGATCAGACCTGTCTGTCATCTGCATAAAGCAAAATACATGAGGGAAAATTCTATACAGGGGTGAGTATAAACATACTCAGTAGGAAAACCTGAATAGGAGGGGGTCAGTAAGAGATATAAAGGAAAGTAAGTACAGTAGATAGAAAAATAGTACAGTAAATGAGTGCAGCTCAACCCAACAAAGAAGTGAAGTAAGTTCATCCAAACACAAGGAGCTAGAAAATGTGAGAAGATGAACTTCTCACTGAGTCTTCACTACCTCTAGTAGGATAGTAGACTCATCCAACCATGAGAATCTAAAAATGGAAATCACTTGGTATACCTCATGCATCTTTGACTCTCCTAGAAGGAGAGTAACCAGAACCTAAGAAGTGGGTGCCATAATAGGGTGTAAATATATATGTATGATCAAACCAAAGAAAACCAATCGAGAGAGGGTAAGGGGATATTCTTCTCAAAGTCCAACCTAGGTAAAGAGTCTCCAATAGTTCTAGGAGTAACCACCATCGATGCCCATAGTCTACATGTCTTCCCTAAGATTCAAGTAGAAGGGGCTCAAACACCACAACTTGAGACTATTCTATTTAGATGGGTCTTTCTTATCTGTATAGTTTTAAGTCATGTCACCAAGAATCATCTTGGTGTGGAAATCTCCCCTCTTACTTGAGATCCCAAGATAGTGTCAAAACACAACTCTTCACTAATTCATCAATGAACACCACTTCCTAGCCCCACTGAAAGGTGATATGCTCGAGGGAAATCCCTAAAGAGTAAATGAGGAACCTCACTACCCAACCCCAATGAAGGGTACGTCCTAAAGGGAAAACGACAAACCTCACTACCCATACTCACCGGAGGGTAATTTTGGAAGAGTAAATGACAAAACTCACTTCTCAACCCCAATAGAGGGTAAGTCCAAAAGGTAAAATGACAAACCCCACCACCCAGACCCACTAGAGGGTAAGCCAGTACCGCTATGGTGATACCAAACCATCATTACCATCACTGCCATCATCTAACATTAATAGATGAGCGCAAAGTTCGTAACTCTTTGCTTCATAACCTAGATGTCGGAACTGAGGTCACCATCGCATTCTACATAGAAAAACACACAGGATAGACTATTTATTTTCCCAAAATGGACAATTAGTGAAAGGGTGCTTTTCACCGTAAAAACACCTGAACATGTCAAATAGGGGCCCACATTTTGACCCTGAGCATCAAATTCTAAAAATTATCCCAAAGAATCTATATATAAGAGAGGAAAATATTTCCATAGTTAGCATGTCAAATGGACACCTGATCCAAAAGTTACAGGCAATTGAAGATTCCAGAAGGGGGTCCCAGGGCCGGTGGATAGACTCGCAATTGGTCCAGTCCATGGTTGATCACCCCATGGTCGACCGACTAGTTTTGACTCAAGCCACAGTAGCTACCACCATGGTTGACTATAGACTGACCTTGAGTCAAATGTAGGATGACCCCGAGTTGACAATAGGCCGACCCTGAGTTGACCCAAGATCCGACTCGGTTCATTGGGTCTGACCCATTGAGTTGGAACCATAACACTTACCCGACCTGACCCACTACTGACAGCAGGTCCAGTCTGCAGTTTGGTCACCACTGGTGTTAATGAAACTAACCTGCCATGCGGGATTCGTGGCGGTGGTTTTCACTTGGGGTCGTGCGGTGCGACCGGACTCGGCTGACAGCTGGGCCACGTGCCACGACCACACCGTGACACTTCCATTACTACGGTGCTTCCACTACCACTATAGTGGTGTCGCCACCACTACTATCGTGGTGCCACCATTTCTCTGCGGACTGCCAGTGGAACGACCTGCCGCTGGCCACCGCACCGGCGGTGCCCCGACTGTCTCTTCTTCGGACTGATGGGCTCGATCCATTCACCCAATTACAAAATTGTCAGCGGATCGGGGAAGCTTGTGATGGTGCCTTCCCTATAATGGATTTGGATCGTCGATCCAATGGTAACGTTACATGTGAAAAATCCATTGGCGAAACCCCATGAAGAACGGACCCAAAAACAAGGTTTTAAACATAGATCAGTGGCTGTGTTCAAGTGACCATTAATGATTGAGGGTTAGAAACAATAAATTAGGGGGATATGAATGTAAAATTAACCAAAACTTGAATTAGAACTCAAAATGTGACAAATCCTACCTCGTAACGGGCATTTTTCATTGGCGATACACCCACAGTGCTCCTGCCTCTATCCGCCGAAGATTTGGCAGAGTTTGCTCCTCGATCCAGTGAAGAACGATGAAGAACGCATTTTATAGGAGAGAGAGATATATTTTAGAGAGAGAAAGGGATTAGGGATAACCCTAATCCCATATTCTTAAATTCTATTTATAGGGTCTCCAAAATAGTGCCGAATCCAAAACTGCTATGCCCCCACTTTTTATGTCGCACCTAGGCAAAACATCCCATTATAAACTCAATGGGGTCTCAGATTTCCAGTTCGAGCCTCTATTTGAAAGTTATTTAGCTTGACCCCAGGGGTAAAATAACTATTTTTAATTACCGTTTTACCCATGGATAGTATTTTCCATAGGAGTCTTGCACCGACAAAAGTTATACCCCACCTAAGATAAACTCTGCATTCTGGACTCAACTGTGGCCTTAGATTTATGATCCAAGCTACCGTTTAAGAGTTATCCCATTTCTATTTCCTGCATAGCATAAAATATACTTAAATTTTGTATAATTTATTCCAGGAACACCAGACCTCAGAATTGAAAATTGTCTGAACTCCTACCTCTAGAAATATATATAGAAATTTTTAAAAGTTTTACAAGGTGAAAACCAAGTCTCTATAGTTTTTTCCAAAAATATTTATTTTATAAAATTGGTGTTTTAAATTTAAATGAATGTGTTTTTATAAATTATACATGGAAATATCCTTTTTAAAATGGTTTATTCTTTCTAAATTTTAGGTATTAATCCTGAGGGATTATAGTTACAAATTACCATGGTTTAAAATACATTATTATTTTTTTAAAGTGAGAAGCATGATTCTTAACTTGATTTCCAAAATTAAAATTATTGAATTTCTGAATTTTTTATTTAAAACTAGTGTAAATTGAATTATTTTCTAAAATAAATGTAAGGATCATTTTGTTGGATCCTACTGGACTTGTTTTTCTCAAACACTATATACTCACCCTCATGTGTAATTAGTTCTTTTGATTTCATTCATATACCTAGAATATGACCCTTCTTGATTCTTTATAGTTTTTATGGGATGATAAATTAAGAAGTAGTTAGTTTACCTGGGACTCATAGAGTCAGTGTTTCTGTGTTGGGTTTTACTAAGCTTATTATTGTGACGTTGTGTATCATCTGTTTCTGCCTGTTGTGTTTTTTATTTATATTTGGGTTGCTCGTGTATATTTCTGGATTAAAAGTTGGTATAATAATTTTATATAAGTGATTTGGATTTTTATTTTGGTTATTCACTATTTGGTTTTCATTCTTTATTTCAAACTATTTGGTTCACATGCATAGTAGTCCAATTAATGGATGTACTACACTGGATTCCATATAATCCTTTTTCAAATTTATTTGTTATTTAAGGGTGAAATAAATCCCATAAACCTATCCATTGATACCTAGGTACTAGATTCCATCATTTTGGGATCTATAATGACCCTTAGTACCAATGATGATATAAGATATGTGATGTGTTGGGTCAGTGAGAGCCGGTTCATTATGTATTCATTGCTTGTTGTACCCCCTCGTATGTAGGAGGAATAATTAAACTACTTTGTTATATTCACTATGATTTCTCACTCAAATAAGGAAGAATAAAGAAAATATTATCATATTTTAGATACCCTGTTCTTCATTTAAAAATGCACATTTGATTCTCATATATTGATTATGAAAATATATGGTTTTATTCATCTGTATATGATCATAAGATGATACCATAAAACATATCTCCAAAATGGTTTTTCCTAAATGATATAATTAATTTTAAAGATATATTCATCTCTATTAGTCATAAATGATCACTCTATATGGAATGTAATTATTTTATGACTATTCCACCTAGGTTAGGGAATATTCTAGAAGACCTCCCACTCATATAATTATTAGGGAACATGGGTTTTAGTTCCCATTATCTTCTTATTCCCTCATCTCTCATATATCACTCCACATGGATAGTTTTTTACTCTATTACACAATAATGTTTAGATATTTGAACGAGTTAATCATTTAATTGCTTGGTTTTCTCATTTTTCCCAAGTTACATCTTACTTACATAATTGACCTTTGATCTTTCCTTCCTTTTAAGAATGGTCTCCTGAGTAACAGTAGGAATAGTATTGGACTGATGTTATTTATATTGTGAATATAGACTCTAATTTTTATTAGTATTTGGTTATATTTTAATCTCATTCTTTGATATACACATTTTTTTAATCCTTGATAGTTTTATATGTTATAATATTGGGGATTTAATTTTTGTTTCACACTATACCCTATACCCTTTCAGGTAGAGTTCCATATTTCTTCTTTCATTGGGAATATTTCAGCATCGGTATTGGTGATGCATATAAAATTTTAAATAATTTCCCATCATAAGGGAAAAACATTTTTTGAGTTAGTATAATTCACTACCTTGAATCACGATACTAGAAACATCATAGATCTATCATAGTATGCAATATGGATGTACAAAACTTCATCCATTTATCAATTCTTATGTTTTCATTAAAGGAAACATTTCAATTTTTTCTCTTTTAGGGCATGGAATATATAATAATACAAATTTTTATCCTCATTGGTTTGGGTGCCAGAAATAATTTGTTATTATCATTATCTAAGACATGGATAAAACATATGACATCCTCTTTATTTTTCAACACCTTCATTACTTTTCCTAACATCCTTTTTTTATTCATAAAAAAAATTATAATAAAATACTACCCAACTCAAGTAAATAAAATAATAATAAATCGACCAATTAATTCAATAATTTAACTTGATTTCACAATCATATTATTAAAATTCCAAATTGTGTGAAAACAAAGTTTTTTCCCTTTAATTATGTGAAATTCATCATGAAATTTATCTATCTTTTTTCTGTAAAACAAAAAAATGGTCTAACCCATGAGACTTAATCATCTGAACCAAAATTGGAAGATAGGTGTCCCATTACAAACATTCTACATAACATTAATGTCAAGATAATAATAAATAAATAAATAACATATACAACCCATGAACTAACACTCCATTGGTATACAACACATCATGTGCATACCAATTCCTAAATAAAAACACCAAACTCTATCTAACCCTATAACATAATACTCTATCTACAATAGAACCCATAACTTAGTTGTATAGGCTAATACTTCTAGGACACATAATAAATCATAATTCATGTTATGTTAAACTATTTCGTGATTTTATATTTCATGAGGGAAACAATATGTCATAGTTTGTTAGTATATAACTTAGGTATTTTTTTATTAACTGAATCATTCTAATCATTCTATGGTATTCCAAAGTACAAAGGCCTTCTATAAAATGAACCCATAAACTTTTCCTAAAGGTTATAAAATAATCCAAGCTATCCTAGAGAACTACATTGAGGGGGTGTTTTTACACACTAATCGATCCATATAAGGATTTATCCAAAGTATATATCCTTGATTTCCATGAATACATTTAAACAGAGTATTCAAGTCCCAAGAATCCCATTATTTCCCCTAGTTTTTGATAGTTCCCACAAGATGAAACTATTATCATCCATGAACCCAATAACCAGTTTAAGGAGGGCCTCACTTCTAGGATACTCAAGGACTTCAAAATCATATCCCTATCAAGATAATACCATATTAATCCTTCACCTTTTTAATGGATATTTTTTATAAATATTATGAAACATTTTTCACATGAACAACAAACTAGAGATACTAAACCCATAAAAAACCTCTTACAACTATACTAGTTTCCAAAAGATGCTACATGAAAATTATCTAATTACCAAATAGACATTTGAGAACTATTACACATCATTAGTTTTTGTTACCCTTAATGAAATAATCATAAGGATATCCTAAAATCGAAAACCAATATTGGAATATTTATTTCTAACCTAGGAGGCTCTATACAATTTATCTAATAATTTGGAAACCTCTTAATCCAAAATCAAGTCACCTTAAATAGAACCCCCATGAATATATATGATGTCACATATAAAATTTAAAATGTATTACATTATAAATAAAGACCACCTAACTTAGTGTATTCTGAGATAACCCATCCATTATTTAATCTTATTCACACTCATTCACTTTAAATATACAAATTAGATAAAAAATAACTTATACTGGGATTTATGCTTTAACACCTATGATATTCAAAAAATTGTGAGAATCACTATGGGGATTACTATATCATCACTCACATGAGTCCACTATTATTGATTATGGACATTGAGTATATAATAATTTTTAAAAATTTTAAATAAATGAATATTAAAAATATCTAGTTATCTACCAGGGTATTCGGTGGACCATCAGACCATCGGTGTTAATCCACCTGACCTATGGTGGGTATTAAGGACTTAATAGTACCCTATAAACCATATAAGGAACATGGTGAGCCAGACAAAGTACATTGGCAGTAGATATAGAAAAATTATTCAAATTAAAAAAATACTCTAACCACCTCTAAAAACACCTAAAATATTCATTATGAACCTAAAAATCCTATAAAAACTACACCAAATGATAATATAACCCTCAAAAATCAAATTCATATCTAAATGTTTCAAACATATTCTAATAGAGTTAAAAAAAGTTTATTATTAATTATCACCAGAAACCCATAATGACATGGTTCATTATTGAAATATTTTGGTTTGGTTTGATTGATTTTTTATAGGATGAATTTTATGGTTTATAAAGGGATATTTTAATACAATGGGATGTTTAGGGTGAAGTTAATTGGTTTTTAGTGAATTATAGAGGAGGTTTTGGGTTTAAAGGATTAAAATAAGAAGGCCATGTATAATAAATGATTATGTACATGGTATGAGTGAACCATAAATCTAATTATGTTCCCTTATAGAGGATGATAATATAAGTTACATGGTTTGATTTATGATTATGAAAACTATTCTAACAGACCTTATGACTATTTAAAGTGGATATATAACTTTTTTTTCTACTCATTTGTCACCAAAATCTCCTTTATCTATAGTCTTCAAAGTATGGATCATGATTTAAGTGTTATTTTTGGTGTTCTATTATTGAATCAATACCTTCAGATTTATCTACTTTTAGATCTAGAGATAGTTTAGTATTGTATCAAAGGAATGTTATTCTCGGATAACACCTCTTAAGACCAGTCTTTTTTTTAAAACACACTAATATGATAGGCTTTGATGAAATTATATTTCATGGAAAAAATATAATTACTATTTTCATCCATGAGGTTAGATGATGACTATATAAGGTTTGTTCATTCCATTGTGAGACTGATTGGTATCATTACAGCACCCAATGAGAATTTCATTGATTTTATCAAATTAGATTATTTTTTGGAAATATCACTTATAATAATAGGGTGTTTTTCTTAGGATGATTTTTAGGGGGATTATGATTCATGGAATGTGTAGTAAAATAAATATAAATGTGATATGAGGTATGTGGATTCTCAAACATGATATTATATGATAAATTTGAATGGAATGTATTTTTTATTTAAAAATATATTTTTTAATTTGGTTTAAAATAATTTATTATATTAATTCTTTCATGGTTATTTTTTATTGTGGATTATACAATTTTCAAGTAAAATAAATATATATTTTATGTGTGTGATAGTGTTTATAAAAAAAGGTAAATAAGGAAAATTATGATTATGATTTCATATTGTTTTTATTAGAATTTCATATAGCGTTTTAATGATTCTAAGGAATGGAATGGTTTATATGTCTTTATATGTGGTTGTGGTGGTGGTGTTGGGGGTAATTATGTTTTAGGGATCAAACTTATTTTTGGGAGACTCATCAGGTTATACACAGATGAATTTGAAATCATGTTTTACTATAAATTATTTTTTTGGTAGAAAAAGACTATAAATTTGGGCAGGAGTTACTCAAAAGGTTAGAGGAATAGAATTAGGTTTCCTTATAGTATTGATAAAAAATGGATATGTGAGTTGGGTAAATTAAAATGGTGGGAATTTTATTAGTCAATTAGTTGATAGTTTTATGAAAATATTATCATATATATTTTCATTGAAATGTTTTTATTTTATTAAAACCAATTTATTATGGTTTTCATAAAACATATAATAACTACATGTTTTATACAAGGATAGTGTGTATGAGATGTATTCTGGAAAATATTATTTATTTTTTATACTCATCCCGATCATGTTAGTATTGGTGAATAAATATATTTTATTATTATATTTACTTATAGTTTGTTGGGTATGTCACTTTATTAGTTCGTACATAATAACATAAGTAGTATAGTAAAGGGTAGTTGAGAATTAGGAGTCAGTTTCATTTTTGTTTGTTTATATGAAGATATGTTTTTATTATTTAGAATATTTGTATTTTTTTAGGAATATTATATGCATTTACATTCATAGTTTCATTTTTCTTCATTTTTAGTGTTGTTTGAGTTGTTTGATAACCATTTAACATGGGTTTTATTGGTGTTGTTTTTTATTATTAGTCACTGTATGTACAAAAGGAGAATTACCATAAATTTTGGTTGATGAGTTGTTTGATGACCATCATTTTTAGTGTTGTGATTTCTTTATTTTATTTCCAATTTAAATGAAGTTGATATTACTGAACATGTCTTATTCATTTCATATTTAATGAATTCTAATGAGATTTTATAATTTTATGATAGAAGGGTGATTTTCATAGTTTTTGTTCATGTTTTTCCATATTTGAAAATGATGGAACTTTAAATTGTTATATATTTAGGGAATATTTCCAAAATTATGGGAAAAGAATAATTTTTTAAAAAAGTTATAATTCCGTGGAAAATTTGTGTTAGAAAGATGATTTTTAAAATTTAAAATTTTTATAAGGCTTTTTATAACTTTTTATGGGGGGTAAAGTTGTAAACATAGAAATTTCATATCGAATAGAATGGAGTGAAACATTTAAAATAATTTATCTTTTTTATAAACTCATTTTACAAGATATTTTTTACATTTTTATGAAATTTTTGTAATTATGTTGAAGTGTATTGATGCCAATGTTGGTGGGTTTAGTGAAATCACTATAATAGTTTAAATTTAACTTGAAGTTATTTATAATTATATGGTTCGATAAATGTATAATTTTAAATGGTTATAATTTTTTCATTCATTAGATATGTAATATTTATGAAAATGTTAAAATTCATGGGAATGATGTGAAGATGGTTATGGAAATATGGGGTTTTGGAAAAAGTCTTTTTATAATGGTTTTTGGTATGATTTATTATCATTGATCTATAAATGGTAGAAATTTGGTGTGGCTAGTGATAACATGGTTTGAATAATGGTATTATCGAGTAGTGGGTGGAAATTAAAATGGATGAGGGAGTTATCTCCCTAAATATTTTTATTAGATTAGTTTATTAGTTGCATCACAATTATGATGCGGGTGAGGTGGAGGTAAAAAATTCTTCATTAATTATATAGATTTTTCGATTAATTAATATAATATTCATTATAGATAGATATTATAGACACTATTATTTTTACTATTTGTGTTGTTACCTCATAAATAGATAAGATATCTCGGTACTAGATTTTATACATTATCCAGTGTGACCTCATGGCATGACGAGGGGGTCTGGTGAGATATGTTAATAGGAATATTTCATAGTGGTTTTTCATTGAAAATGGTGAATCATGACCAATGATGTTTACTTGTATTATTTTAAATTTAATATTACTCTCTAAAATGGGATTGGTTAAGGGAATAAGAAATAATGGCCTAATTTGTTACAATAATGTAATGAATCTAATGAAGTTTGATGGGATAAGGAAATGAATTAACTATGATTTTGTTGGTTATTCATGGGATTTAAAGGGATTATTTTCTATAAAAATATAATATATGAATTATGATTTGGTTATGGATTAATTGTTAAAATACCTTGGACTACTATGGAATGAAATGTATTGTTTATTATGGGTCCCTCGAAGGAATATTTTAAAGATATGTTAATATCGTTGCATGAATTTACTCTTGGGTGAATTAAATGTCAATTATAGATTATTTTTATTTAACATTACTATTTTTTTTATTTAATGGAACATCAATTGATTGTATGGGTATATATATCATAAGTTAAAAATTTACACTCTAATCTCATACAGTTGAATCAGTATAGGTATGTTGAGATATAAATAATATTCCTTGTGGAAGTGTATTAGTTATATAACATTGATATTAATCTTCTCAATTATGCATTGATTTGGATTAAGTTTTTATATATCATAGTTAAGGAAGATTGATGATTTTTGGGAAACCTATAATATTAGATTATGATTTTTTTAATTATTATGATATTAGGGTATCTTTGGAGTAT
Source organism: Viscum album (assembly GCA_963277665.1). Classification (NCBI taxonomy): domain Eukaryota; kingdom Viridiplantae; phylum Streptophyta; class Magnoliopsida; order Santalales; family Viscaceae; genus Viscum; species Viscum album. Next base: position 1,271,516,609 of record OY728137.1, on the reverse strand, counting down.
ATCTAATGGATTATAGAGAATTAAACCTTAGCTCATTTTTTTATTTCAGTCATACAGGGTGTCAAAAATGAATTCCATGTATTGAGTACTTGGGAATTATTCCATGTATAAATTGAGTATTTAAATTTCATTTTTTTGCAAGAGGAGGTTATTTTTGGATCAGGTAAATGGATTTATGGTTATTTAGGTTGGTTTATGTTTTTTTTCGGTAAGTGTTTACCTTATAATATATAGGCTTGTATTATGATTAAGAGGGTAAATATTAGAATAGTTCCATGATTTTATCACATACATTTTAAGTTAATTTAGGTATTTAAAACTGAATAATTGAGTTTTGGATTAGAATTATCAAAATTTCAATAACGTGGAGAAGTTTCAATGAAAAAAATGATTTATAGAATATTGGAATGGTTTATTGGCCTAGTTAGAGAGGCCAATTTTTTTTTGGGGGGGGGGGAATAGACCATAAATACTTTATAAACATTATTCAAATAAAATTTTAATATAAAACATTAAATAGATCATGAAAATATGATTTTATACCAAACAATTACAAGTGTATCTAAATTTAAATGACTTTGTAATATAAAAAATAAAAATAAAGAACACCATATTTTTATAATATTTTGTCTCAATGTGATCATAAATATAAATTTTACTAATATATTATCCTTGAGAGAAATATATCCCTCTAATAAAACCCACACTTTTTAAAGGAACTGATAACCTTGTATAATAACTTCTTTTTTCCCACCTGGAGGCACAACCCAAAACACAACCCTAACGATATATGGAGTATAGAAAAAATAAAAACTCGCCTAATTTTTAATGAGGGTCCTAACTTGATATACATTCATTTTTATAAGGTATAACCAATAAAATACATTATTTTTTAATGTAAAAATATAAACTGATACTTTTAGTAAAAATATAAATTAAATATAATACAACAATGAAACTCAAATAAAAAAGATTAATAAAAAAAATCATTGTAGTAGTTAGATTATTTAAACAAAATAGTATCATATTGATTATCCTTCATGACCATAATAGTATATAGTAGACTTAGTTTAAAAATATCATCACTTCAAATTCCTCATGACCATTTTGTTGTTTATTTGGTTATCAAAAATAGAATTTATAATAAAATTAAATAATGGATAATTAATATTATCCATGATCAACTCTAAGTAGATGTTTCTATATTTTGATAAGTCAATTGTATTATTAAAATAGTTTACAAAACTCATACCCATCTCCATGGGAATATTAAAACAACATGAATCAAATATCTATAATCAATAAAAGAGATTTAAATTATTTTGAAATCCTTATAAGAAACATTTTCATAAGATACAATTATTATAAGACAATAATCCTCCTATTATACAAATCGTATGGTTCAGAAAAGTTTATGTAGGGTTTATAAAATCCTTTGAAAGGTTAATACATACTCACATAAGGATGAATGTATATTTTTCTCAAGTATCATAATATTTTTTATGTACAAAGTTTATTGTATTCATAGAAATAATTTTAGGTTTTTTTAATAAAAATAATTCTTATTGCTACATATGCATAAATGTAGTTTTCATAAGCATGAATTATATCTACATAAACAGCAAATGAGTAGCATAAATTAGTACCGGTAACCTTTAAACTGGCTTTCTGAAAATGGGAAAAAATGGGTTGCAGAGTAGCATAAATTAGATTTGATATATCATAAAGTTAAAATCTATATTTATAAGGATAAAATAATATGTTTTTTAATGGTCATTTGTAAATATTCATAATAATCAGTCTAGTTTCTACATAAGAATAATTTTTAAATAATTTTTGAAAAAAAGACAATATTATAAAAACTAAAGAAAAAATAGTGACTGCAGAATCCCTTAAAAATTTAAATATAGAAATTATTCATAGAAAAGATTATTTAGTCAACATGTAACTATGGTGGTGAAAAATAATTACTATCCAAATTAAAATTATCTAATTTTGAAAAATGTGAGGTATTGGAAATATTCCAAACATAGAAAAAACAAACTCCATCACTATCAACCTCCATAACTAAAGACTCAAACAAAGTAAAAAAAATATCCCATATTTTTATAATTAAAAAAAAGAAAAAGAATTCCAAAAAATCACTCCTTTTTTAAAATTTATCACAAAATTAAGAAAAAATTATCAATTTATTGAAAAAATCTCATAATATTAAAATAAACTAGAATACAGAAAAATAATTAAATACTTCGCAAAACTCTTCCATTTTTAAAAAAAATCCTATTAAAATAAATTAAAATTATCCAAAAAATATCAGTATAAAGACATAAGACCGACCTGTATTAAATAAAAATATTAATGTAAAATAAATTTACACTAGCAGATTTTTATTTGTTAAGAGTATATAAAGAACATTCTTAAAACCAAAATGATAATTTTAGAACTGCCCCTAAATAAATTCATATAAAATAATATCCATAACTACTAGTAATACTAACTTAAAAATTCAGTAAAAATAATGCAGTAAACATAAAAATGAAATATATTAATGAAAATTGATTAAAATAAATCTATACAGAAGATTAGTTGTGAAATGAACTTTTATATATAAATATTAAACTATATTTATTATAAATTAGTGGGAATAAATTTTTTTTGGAGATTCCATTGAACATGAAATGAAATAAGTGATTTATATCAGAAAATGCACATGATGTGGTTACCCATGAAATTTGTGTAACAAAAATGTTTCCCTTGAATTCCAAACTAGATAAATTTAATTTTCTTCCCAAAAATGTGATAGATATAGAATTTTTACCTAGGGATATGATAAGAAACAAAGGGTTCTTATACTGTCTAAAATAGTTTAGCAAGGTTATTTGAAGAATTCAGCCAATGATAAGAATGAAGTGTACTCATTTCAGGAAGAAAGATAATAGAATTGAGAAGAAAAATTCATAGTGTTTCCTAGAATATTGGATATATAATATATTTTTTTATAACTCTTGGATGAAGGTTATAGAAATAATGTGATGATTCATAAGTGATTATGATTTAATTTCATATGATATGGAATTTTAGAATGGATATGAAAAAATTGGCTAAGTCTCGAGTTCATATGGGAAATTTCTCTACATTTCATATGGGTCATTTTACACTCTATGTATGAGTCATGTTAGAGGAAACTTGAACTATGGAAAATGAATGGCTTGCATACGAGTGAAACCAATATTATGTATGAGTCATCAGTCTCAATATAGGTATCATCTAGATCAGCGTATGAGTTATTGAAAGTCTACATGAGAGTCATTTCTCACCTATGTATGATTAATTACCTAATTATGTGTGATTTGAAGTCTATATAGGTTTCATTTGAGTTGTGAAAGTTTCATCCAGTGTGTTGCATATGAGTTATTATTTTCTTTTTATGTGTCAATGATGACATATAAAAAATTGGATGTTCTGCTAAATGAAAAACATGAGTTTCTATATTTATGTAATATAAAGAAGAATAATATTTGGGATGAATAAAAGGTTGTTCTTGAATTTTCTAAACATCATAAAGCTTAGTGAATCCAGGAAATGAGTCTGAATTTATTAAAGGATCAATTATTTTATTTTCATAATAATGAAATAGAATTTCAAGTTTTTTCAAGAATAATAAATATATTCTTTAATTTATACTCATTCCATAAATAAAAGTCTAAAAAATTAGAAATCCAAGCATATTTGATTGTGAATTAAGAGAAACCAATATGCAAGTCTGAATTTTTTTTCATCATTAGAAGAAGAGGATCCATATTTTAATGAATTTGGAATTATAAATTTTAGAGAAGCAAGAGCCAAGATTCAATGTATATGTTTTAAAAGAATCATTGTGATTAATTATTGGGGTGACGATTGTGAATATTATTTCCTAATATTGTACAATTTTTCAATTGAAATTTATAATTGATTCTTACCAATGAACTCAAAAAAAAGAGGAGGCTAAAAAAATGATAATGTTGCTGTTATATTTCATACTAAACCTTATAAAAAAATTTATGGAGTTTTTAGTGTGTTTATTTTAAGGAAAAATATAGAAAAAATGCTACTATAGAATAAGTAAATAAATATTTGACCAAGATTAAAAAAATGAGAAGGAAAATTAAATAATGGAATTTATGGAACATTCATTGAGTTGAAGAATAAGTGCATGAAATGTCATGAAGAACAAAAGTGGAGGTTATATGATTATTATTTCTGGAAGACATGTTGGAATTCTCCATATATTCCTAATATTTTTAATTTAATTAAATGAATAAATTAAATACAACCTATCATAAAACATGTGAAAGAGAGAATATTGAAGAAGAAGATAAAATAAGAAAGGAATTATAGTCTCTTTTATTGTAGTGTTACTAAGTGAGATGAGAGAACTATATGAATCAATCAGAGGATGAAGACAAAGATGTAGAATTTGAGAGAAACTGTAATATCATTCAGGGAATAATATAATATACTAATCCAATTCTGAATTAATAACTAGTTAGTTATTTGAAGAAGAAGGATAAGAATATGAACTAAGTTCTACTGGTAATGTTCAATATCAATGAAATGAGAAAGAGGATGAAGAACAAGTATTGTGTCTAGTATAACTTTCAATACTTCATTATCATAATTCAATGGTATTTTATTTCTATATTTTTTATTATGATTATCAATAAAACACTTCAGATATTTTCTATGAGTTGATCCCTCATAGAGACTAAGTTACAGAAGATTCATTACAACATTATTATGTAGTAAAAGACTCTTTTATTGAGGAAGTGTATTAGACCATATGGATGTGAAGAAATCCTTGTACTGACTGAGATCTACTTCAAGAGGTTGAAATAAGCTAATGAATAGATAGTGTATTTCTAGTTTAAAGACTGTAGGATACAATACAATGATCCCTTCACATTTACAATATTGTGGATGCTTTGTCCTGATGTGTAATATTCTTTACCCATCACCTATGTAATATGGAGAGAGTGTTAGTGAGGATTAAAACAACCCACTTGTACTTGTAATTGATAAAAATATTTTAGTTTCAAATCCGTGACATTGATAACAAAGAGAATGAAAATAGGTAGGTATCACACATCAAGCTCTACTTTCATTATTTACTTGATTTAAAGTTGTGTATGTTGATTGGGTTAACATAATAAGATCATTTGGAGTCTTAACCCACTACATAGGTTCAAAATACCAAAGGGTATTTATGTATTGTAATAATATTTGTAATTAGGTAAAAATATAACCATACATGATTTACCCCTATCACATTTGATTAAATGGTGATACTACGACATTCAATTAGTTTCATATCCTAGGTTACCATTAGCTAGATCCAAAATTTGTTTCCAATTTGTTTTACAAGATTATATGAAGTTTGTATTTGAGTATAATTTTCTATAGATAGGATAATATGATTCCATCACTATCGGTATATATTTGAAATTTCTTCTAAGATGTTACTAATAATAATAAGAAATAGGAATTTAAGTAGATAAAAGATTCAAAATAGATGAAAACCCACTAGATGAAGGTACTCAGATTAGTAAGTGTATTGTTAAATGATTTTATGATTATGAATCTAGTGAAACAAGCTCAATTTATAAAGAATATTAATTTTTTGAGTCACTTAAAGAATTTTATTTTGAAATTAAAGATCATTTAAAGAATGTACCACTTGATGTTTTCAAAAATATATTTATTTATATCAGGGGAATAATTTATGAGTAATCATAGATATAGAAATATATTGATGTAATGTAGGATACATTAGACAAGAAGGTAAGTTTTTTTAGTACTCTCATGAAGATTTTTAAAATTAGATAATAAACAGTTAAACTTTTAAAGGAATCAATTTTAATGGATAATGAAGATTTTCAAAGAGATTTATGTGATAAATATATCTTTGAGAAGGTTATTATGATGTTTTATATGCATTGGATAAGGTTCACAATATCTCTTGGAATATCAAAGAAGCTCAATTGAAAACTAAATAAAAAAGGGTAAAAGAGACAGATATGTTTTTATTATAGACAAAGGAAAGGCATGAGGGAAATATTTAGATGAAATGGTATGAATTGGAAGATTATATAATATTGATTTAGGTTTAAAAGGAAATTTTCCTCATGATTTATCTTGAGATAGAAATAAAATTAGATAATATTGAATCTAGTAAATCTAGAACTTCCCAAGATATTGAAATAATTATGTTTTCACCCAAATTTTGTATAATATTTTTGAATCAAAGAAGACCCAACATGGTGGAAATTTGATCTTGAGACCATCTAGAGAATATTACACCTAAATATCATACTAAAAGGAATATCACCACTCTAAAAATTATCTTTTATCTAAATAATTTTTATGCACATACATAACAATGGTTAAATGTCGTGAAAATGTTGAAGATTAAAAATATTTAAACACCAACCAAAACATCAAGGGTAAATTTTATCATTACAATGAAATGTTCCCCCAAAAAACAAGCACATAAATTTGGTTTTCTAACCCAAATACATAAAGAATGTAAATATGGAAAGAGTACATACACAAGAAAAAAAATAAGATTAATTTGGATATGTTAGTGTATGTTGAAGTTTGGGAATTGGGATTTGGGTTTTTGTTATCAAATTTTCAATGTGAAGAAGTTTTATAAGCCCTGAGGATAGATAGGGTAAGGTTGAAATAAGGAATAAAAATGTTGTAATGAAGTATAATTCATAGAGAAGGAATAACTTTTCTTTTATTAATAGATTTGAAATCATAGAAAGGATTTGTGATTTTTACCACACATAAGTACACTTTTATGAGGAGTATTGGTATATTCTAACCTAACAAATATTTTATGTTGTTGTGAAGATATTTCCATAATAGATAAGTAAGTAAGTGAAGAAACAAGTCATGTATTCCTTGGGTGATAAATTTTTTAAGAAGGCAGTTGATCAACCTACTCTTAGTAATTCAATAAATATATATGATCAGGTTTTCAAACCAACAGGGAAGAGATTATTCTAATGTAGAATGGGAGGCCACATCAAAAACTATTTCAAAATAGAAATTAAATTCTAGAATGTTGAAAGATGAAATATAAAAACAAAAATGTAATCAATCCATTTAATGAATGGAAAGATGACAGGGGGTTGGTACACCATAGTATGTAAAGAATATGCCCAAGAAGTGTAATTTAAAATCCAATGATAATGTGTCTGGAAGTTATAAGATATAAGGATATATTTATAACAAATGTATTACTTTGTCTCCTATATAATAAGTACAAATTAAGAAAAATGGTAAAACACCAATGACCATCAATATCCAGAAAACTACTTTAAAGAAGGAGTCCCCACACATAATGCCGGTTGATCACGAACTAAAAGATTTATTAATCAGAAGGTTTTTTTGACTTCAAATGGTTTCAAAGTTAGAGAATGGTGAAAAAATAAAATTAATATAGTTTCTAATGTTGAGAATCCTATTTAAATTAAAGATAATATTGAAATCATGTGAAATTACGTGCTTCTAAGATAATTTTAGATTTGGGAAGCAAAAAATAGAGCAATTTTGATGAGTTCTAGACACTTTAGGCCTTTAATTAAATATTTTACTGGTTTTAGAAATCTTTTTAGACCTATTTATCAATTTGAGATGCTATTTAGGATCCACATTATTTCCAATTATACTATTTATACTCTCTAAAGTTGGCTATTGAATGTGAATAAGCTTGGTGAGAATTATAATGATTTATAACATAAGAAACCCATAATTAGATTATTTATAACTTGAGATTCACTTTATTATATTTCATGGATCTTTTTGGTTTAGAGTTTTATTGAATTAGGGAAAACTCTTATATATAAAACTACTATAATAAAAAGTGGACACTTACACTCAATATCTATTTTTTACACAAATATAAGATTCCTAAATTGAAACTACTATTTCATGAAAACACATTGTTTTCTTTTAATATGGATCCTCATAATGGAATGGTAGTATTTTTTTAGTTATACTCATATTTAATACTAGTGAATAACATTTAGATACATGGTATGAGAGAAAATATCTCTGTAAGGGAATAAAAAAGACAAAAATCTTTTATTCCATTTTGAAACTCTCATGAAATACCGTAGAAAATTTTTATTTTATATAAATAATTAGATCATAAATAATATTTTTCTTAATCAAGAAATAAACTTCACTTATGAATTTTTTTATAAAACATTTTGTAAGTAAGAATAAATAAAAAATCATAATCGCGAGGGATTCTTGTAAAACATGAGAAGTCATGACAAAATTTTCTTGAAAAACATACAATTCACCCTTAAAAGGGGGATACATATCCTTTACACATAACCTCATTAACATAACTTATGAAATCAAATGTGTTCTAATAAAACTCATTTGAATTCATAGAATAGTAATTTAGGTACATTATGTCACATTCGTGATCTCTTTTTCAGGTATTTTTCTATTTTATTTTGGTATATCTTTTTCTGTGGGTTTCCATTTGAAATTTTGGAAGAAAATGGAATTTTTGGGGAGGGAAGAGCACTATACATGATTTGCGTAGTGTTATTAGTTACCGTGTGCAAGCCCAGGAAACTATGTAGTAAGAGATAGTACCTGCGACATAGGTTCCACATGACCAAGATCTATATCCCAGGTAATTGTGTGAGTTCTTCTGTTTGGATAGAATGGTACGCATAGTTTCCCAAATCGAGCAAACTAACATTGCAAACCTTTCAACACATTAAAAATTTCCCTCTTTTTATCTATCCTCTCAAGTTTAACCCCTTTCCCCATTTTTTGTACCCCACATAGGATCCCTCACCCTAGGTGCACCTCTCCCTCCTTCCACCTCCCTTGTGATACAATTATTGTGCCGGATTTGGGGTGGTTCTTCCACGAATCTTTGGGTAAGTGTCTTATCCCCTTGTTTTCTCCATTAATTTGGGGTTTCTTCCCTTCTATTTGGGTTTTTCTTCTTGTACAGCCCTAGGGTTTCAATTTTAGGGTTATTATTTTACATTTATGGGTCTATCTATTTATTTAGGGGTTGATCTTGTTTCTTCTTGGTGCAATTAAGGTGCAACGAGGGTTTCACATCGGATTTTGGGGTTTCACCACAAATAGTTGGTGTGGTTCCATTCTTGAATGTTTCTTGGTGAATGTATTTGGCTTTATTGAGTTTCTTATCATGTTTTATAAGTTATAATTATGGTAATAATGTATTTTTAAAAGAGTTTGGTTGTGAAATTAATTTTCAAATAGGTTTTATATGCTAAATTGGAAAATTCTTGAAGTGTGGCTTTGTTGTGTTCATTTTAAATGATTTATAAATTGAGTAAATGTTTTAAAAAATTATGTATAAGGAGTGAACTGTGTTTTTGAAAGGCTTTGGTGTGTTTTGAATTTTAAAAGAGTATTTTTGTGAGAAATGGTGAATTTTGTGTGTGTTAGGCCTTTTTTTACTTGTGAAATATAAATATACTGACATGTGTTTTGTGTGAAACTTGTATGAGAACTCGATGAGAATACTGGGTAGCTAGGAGGGTGGACTTGGACTAGAGGGATAGTGATACAGAAGTGGCTATGACTCAGTTTCACATAGAGGTATTGACATTGTCAACACTAACTAAACATATTGATGAATGAGGACCACTAGAATATTTGATGCTTCTTCTCTCTAGTGGCTCATGCATGAGAATGTGGATTGTTGTGGTTCCTATAACACCTTACACTGAGATTCAAGGTTATAAGGTCTGTATATCTACATAACACCCTAGGGCCTCCCCTATGTTAGGTTCTCTTTGACCATTATTCACTCACCGTTGACATATGGTGTGGCTCTTGAGATGCTTAAAAGGGAAATGGTGTTGTATTTAAAATCACATTTCTTTAAAAGTTGTTCCTTTAAAATTGGTTTTCCTTTAAATTGTTCAAGTTATTTATTTTATTTTATATAAGATTGCAAATGTATTTTTCATTCTAATTTTTAGAGCATGGAATCTCTTTTGGGTGGAATCCTACTGGGAAATCACTCACACCATTATTACACCTTTAGGTTTAATCAGACTTGGTTATGTTTGATACAGGTAAGGGTAAAGTATTTTCTGATGGTGGATAAGGATTATAGTGATCTTCTTGGGAGGTGTTGTGGAAACGGTTTGAGGGAGATGCTCCCCTTTCTTGTGGTGGTTTTTGGTTCTTGGGTTTTGATTTCTTTTTATAGTAGCCCTATTTTTGGATTTTATATAAAACTTGTAAACTTAAATTTGAAACCATGTAAGGGCTTGTTTGGTTATATTTTCCAGATTTGTTTATTTTCATATCTTTGGTTGTGTTGTGCCAGTATCTTTAGGTGATGTTGTTCCCACTTTCTTGTATGGATACTCGACCACATGTTCCAGCTTGTGTGGATCAAGAATGCCCCTCAAGCCTTGCTACAGATCGGGTTGGGAGCTGAGTTGGATGGTAAACAGGATTGGTTCATGACAAAATGATATTAGAGTAGGTTTTAGCTCTTTGGGTAATGTTATTTGGGATGAGTCTGGATAGACAGGATCTTGGAATATTGGGGCTTGAAGTTCCGGTTGCGAGTAGGGTGTCTGACCAGTAGACCTCATGACAGACCTCAAGTCTCCATAGGATGTTGGGATACTTGTTTTTCTTCTCTTACAGGTGGGAGGTGCAAGCTACAGACTATACATGGACACTGGATGGGGGTGAAGTGGTTTGGTCTTTGTGTTGTCTTGGAATGTTTGAGTTATTTTCTCTATGATGTTACTATAATTTTCTCAGACTTGATAAATTGATGATTTTATGATGTGACTGTTACTTATTGTAGCAACAAGCCTCTCTATAAAGTTCCTCTACAACCAAGGTAAGGATCCATAGAGAGTTATCCCTTTCCACTTGATCAAAGGCTGGTAGAAGTGGTAGTTTGAGCTGTTCAGGTTCTGGGATAGGGAGTGGGTTCTGCTCCTGCTCGAGATAGGGAAGCTGAGCCTGGATCACGAAAGGATGAGGTCTAGTAATTCTTTTAAGAATAATGCTCCTACTTTTTAAGGTATCTCATAACCTCAATAATCAAAGGAATGACTCAAGAATATCGAGTGCATGTTTGAGTTCTTGGACACCCTTGAACAATTCAGGGTGATGTACACTTATTTTATGCTAGAGGGTCCCAGTCGAAGGTGGTGGGACTCAGTGGTTCAGGCTGGGAAGCATGCGAAAATTACCTGGAAGGACTTTAAGGAGGTCTTTAATGATCAATACTGCCCTGAGGACTTGTAATATGTTTGGAATCAGGAGTTCATGGATCTTGTCCAGGGGGACCTGATAGTGATGGATCATGCCAACTGTTTTGCTGAGTTGTCATGATATGCTCCTAAGATAGTTTCTAATAAGAAAATAAAGGCTCAAAGGTTCAAGAAAGGCTTTAGTCTAGAGATATATTCTTAGGTATTCTTTTTTAAACTGAATATTTACACTGAAGTGGTTGACTGGGCTTGCATGGTGGAGATCAACTGCAAGATCATGTCAAGTGGCTCAAGGACTATGTCGGAAATGGGTAGTGGTAGTTCTTCAAAAAAGAAAAGGAAGCATGAGGAGTAAGGGAACAAGGGAGCTGGAAGCTCAGACCAACCTTCTAAGTAGCCTTCCTCTATGGCTCTTGATGCTAGATCTATTGTGTGCCACAAATATGGGAAGGTGGGACACACCTAGCCTATTTGTATGTACCCACCCAAGACCTATCATCGGTGTGGAGTGTTAGGGAACTTAAAATAATTTTTCAGAGCTACACGCTCATATTAGAGAGGTGTAGGGTCAGAAACTTCCAGGGGAATGTCATCTCAGTCATAACTGTCTAGGATAGTGGGATATCAGTATGGTGGTCAAGGCAGCAAAACCATATCTTCTTCTGGTTAGAGTCAGATAAGAGTAGAGCTGCAGGTCAATGGTCATGGTTAGGTCTAGATTCATACGAGACACCTCCATGTTGTTAATTAGGAACCAGTGGGATAAGATTTCAGGCCCTCAACTGTTCTAGGTACCATTTTGAGTTCATCCTCTTTAGCTTCCATTATTTTTGATACTAGTGAATATATCTCTTTTATATCTTATCTTCTTGTGAATCAATTGAATCTTCCAACTGAGATTTTATCATTTTCAATGGACTTGGTGACATCATTGGGAAAGAGGAAGGAGAAAGGCCTCATGTGTCCATCATGTGTTCTTTCTGTGTCAGGGGTGGAAATGGAATGTGATTTCTTGGTTTTGGATATGAACTTGTTTGACATGATCCTTGGCATGAACTAAATGGTATGTTTCTAGGAACATATTTATTGTTATCAGAGGCAAGTTTTTTTTGTGGCACCTGATGGAAATGCTTAGGTTTTCTTCATAGAATGGGATCCTCGGTCAGGCCGAGATGGACCTCCACTCTCAGAGTTGGGTAACCTTGATTTTCAACTATCAATAAACGTGTTGGAGGATAATGGAAGTTCTCCTGAGGATGGACTAACTCACTTAGTGGATGGTTTTTTGTAGGTATTCCCAGATGACTTTTTAGGCTTTCCCATGGAGTGGGATGTGGAGTTCGCAATCGATTTGGCACCGAGAACACAACTGATATCTCTTCCCTCATATCATATGGACCCCACCAAATTGAGGGAATTAAAGATATATATGGATGTTTTAGAATCCAAATGGTTTAGTCGCCAAGAATATCTCCTTGGGCCACTTCTATTTTGTTTGTAAAGAAAGCCAACAGATCTCTCCAATTTTTCATCGACTAACATAAGCTTAATATGGTAACCATAAAAATACCCTTTTCCCTAGATTGATGATTTTTTTGACCAATTGGAAGGGGAAAAGTGGTTTTCCAAGATCTAATTTCACTCAGGTTACCACCAAGTTAGTGTGAAAGAGGTGGACATCCCGAAGACAATTTTCTGAAGTAGGTATGGTCATGGCCTTCGAATTGATGAACACTCCAGCCATCTTTATAGTGTCAATTTATCTTTGGAAAGAATTTTGGGGTCTATTCTGATCATAATATCTTGGGTGACATCTTCTCATAGAAGGATCTCAATTTGAGGCTTGTTTGTGGATCAAATTTCTATAGGGGTTTGAATTCGACATCATCTATATCCCAGGAAAGGGTAATGTGGTAGCTGATTACTTAAGTAAGAAAGTGCTAGTGAAAGATTTGAGGAATTCTAGAGATGAGTGGACTTTGATCAGGATTTTTTCCTAGATGCATGTGGAGACCAAGTAACATAGTGAAGGTACTTTTCTAGAAAGTGTGTAGTTGGCTCCGTCTTTTCTCGAGCTTGTACAACAGAAGCATCATAGTGACAAGCTATGCTAGTAATATATGAAATTTCTTCATGGTGGGGAGATATCCTCTAACTAGTTGTTGTCTCTTAAGGGAGTTCTACATTTCAATGGCTAGTCCATAGTTCCATTATCTATGAGGAAGGTGGTGATGTAGGATAAACACTAGTCTGAGTGGGATGTTTACCCTGGTACTACCAAGATGTTTTATGATGTTCGTCAATAGTTCTGGTGGCCAGTCATAAGATAAGACATAACTAACTTCATATCAATATTATATAGTTGTCAGAAGGTGAAAGCATAACATCAAAGGCCCTCTATCTTACTTCAACCATTACCCATTCCTACCTAGAAGTGGGATGAGGTTTCCATGGAATTCATTATCGGCCTACCTCTTACACCTTGAAGAAGGAACGCTATTTGGGTAGTGATCAACCTCTTTACTAAATCAGCTCATTTAATTACAATTAGATATATGAAAAAGGTGGAAAAGTTGGGTTGGTTATATGTTTAGGATTTAGTCAGACATCATGGTGTGCCATCTACAATTGTTTCTGATAGGGACCCCACTCCACCTCTTAGTTTTTGGAAGGCCTTCATAGGTATTTAGGGTCATAAATTAAAATGAGCACAATATACCATCCTCAATCAGATTGATAGACAGAGTAGGAGAATCAAATCCTTGAAGGAATGCTATGATCTTATGTGTTGGACTTTGGACATTCATGGGATAACCATTGGGGATTGGTTGAATTTTCTTATAACAATGGTTACCAATCCTTCATTTGGATGGATCCCTTTGAGGTGCTTTATGGTCGTCCTTGTCGGTATTTGTTATGCTGGGATGAGGTAGTTGAGACCTTACTTTTGGGACCGAGCCTTGTACAAGAGATATATGAGAAGGTCAAGCTGAACAGATAGCGGTTGTTGATAGATCAAATTAACCTAAAGTCTTATGCCAATCAGAGGCATCAGGATCTATATTTTTTTATGGGAGACCGAGTGTTCTTGAAGGTGGCACCCCATTTGGGCCATCTTATCTTGGAGAATTAGGGTAAGTTGATGCTGAGGTATGGTGGACTTTTGGAATATATGGGAAGATTGGAAATGTGTCATACTAGTTGGATCTACCCTCTTAGATTATGTCAATTCACGATGTGTTTCATGTCTCCCAACTGAATAAGTATAACCTAGACCCATATCATGTGCTGAATTTGGAGGAATTGGTATTGGAGACAAACTTGTCAGTGTTTGAATGTCTAGTGTAGATAGTGGACTCCCAAGAGAAGGTTCTTTAGGGGAAATCTATTCCCTTGGTCCATGTCCTTTGGCAGCATGGAAATTATACACATGAGGTCTGGTAAAATAAAGTTTTGGATGAGCAATAGTACCCATTTTCGTTTTAGGATCAAGTTTCAAGTTGACTTTATGAGGGTGGAATGTTTCCATGGTAGGGAGAATTGTCACATCCATGATCTCTTTTTCAGGTATATTTCTATTTTATTTTTTTCTACCTTTTTTCTTGGGTTTCCATTTGAAATTTTGGAAGAAAATGGATGTTTTGGGGAGGGAATAACACTACACACAATTTCTGCACGATTAGTAGTAACCATACACAAGCTTAGGAAACTGTGTAGTAGGAGACAACACCTATTTCACAAATTATGCAATACCATGCTCTATGGACAAGGTAACCATGTGATTTCTTATGTTTGTACAGAACGATCTGCATAGTTACCGCATGGTTTCTCAAATTGTGTAGACCTGCCAACACATTAAAAATTTCCCTATTTTTCTCTCTCCTCATAGGTTTAACCCCTTTTCCCCTGTTTTGGAACCCCACTCAGGATCCCTCACCCTAGGAGTGCCTCTCCCTCATTCCACCTCCCTTGGGACTCAATTTTTGTGCTAGATTTGGTGTGGTTCTTCCATGAATATTTGGGTTAAGTGACTTCTCCCCTCATTTCCTCCATTAATCTAGGGATTCTTCCCTTCTATTTGGGGTTTTCTTCTTCTCTAGCCAGAGGGTTGAGATTTCAGGGTTCTTCCTTGACATTGATGCGTCAATATATTGATTTAGGGTTTGATCTTGCTTCTTCTTGGTGTGATTAAGGTGCGGAGAGGGTTTCACACTGGATTTTGGGGTTTCGCCACAAATGCTAGGTGTGGTTTCGAGATTGAACATTTCTTGATGAATTTATTTGGATTGATTGAGTTTATTATCATGTTTTATAAGTTATAATTGAGGTATGAATGTTGTTTTTAAATAGTATTGTTGTTCCATTGATTTTGAAATGGGTTTTATATGCTAAATTAGCAAATTCTTGAAGTGTGGATTTTTTGTGTTCATTTGAAATGATTTATAAATTGAGTAAATGTTTTAAAAAATTGTTTATGAGGTGAGAACTATATTTTTGAAAGTATTTGGTGTGTGTTGAATTGTGAAATAGGATTTTTTTTGTGAAATGGTGACTTTGGTGTGTGTTGGGCCTTATTTGGCTTGTGAAATATAAACGTGGTAACATGTGTTTTGTGTGAAACTTGCATGAGCACTCAATGGGAAGCCTGGGTAGCTAGGAGGGTGGACTAGGATTGGCGGGCTAGTGATTCAGAAGTGGCTACAACCCAATTTCACATAGTGGGATAGACGTTGACAATACTAACTAAACATATTGATGAATGGAGACCACTAAAATATTGGATTCTTCTCCTCTCTAGTGGATCATGCATGAGAACATGGATTGTTTTGGTTCCCATACCACCTTAAACCGAGACGTGAGGTTCTAGGGTCCATATAGCTATCTAACAGCCATAGGGTGTCTCATGCGTTAGGTGATATTTAACCATTATGCACTCACCTTTGGCATACGGTGTGGCTCTTGAGATACTTCAAAAGAAAATTTGTTGTATTTGAAATCATATTTCTTTAAAAGTTGTTTCTTTAAAACTGGGTTTCCTTTAAATTGTTTGAGAACCATCTTTTCTTTTATCTAATTTTGTAAATGTATTTGTCCTTATAATGTTTAGAGCATGGAATATCTTTTGGGTGTCATATTACTGGGAAATCACTCACACCCTGCTTACACCTTTGGGTGTAAGAAGACTTGGTTATGTTTGATACATGTAAGGGTAAAGTCTTTGGTGAAGGTGGATTGGGAACCTAGTGAGATTCTTGAGTGGTGTTGTGGAGATGGCTTGAGGGAGATACTCCCCTTGCTTGTGATGGTTTTTGGTTCTTGGTTTTTGGTTCATTTTTGTAGTATCACTGTTTTTGGATTTTATACAAAACTTATAAACATAATTTTGAATCCATGTAAGGGATTGTTTGGTTATGTTTTCTAGCTTTGTAAATTTTTATATCTTTGGTTGTGTTGTGATTGTATCTTCGGGTGAAATTGTTCCCACTTGCTTGTATGGATACCCGGGCACTTGTTCCGGGCTGTGGGGATCGGGAACGCCCCTCAGGGATTTCCATAGACTGGGTCAGGCACTGGGTTGGATGGAGAATCGACTTGGTTCGTGACACCTTGGTATATAATATTCATTTCAACATTATATCCACTGACATAACAAATCTTACAAATGGAACAACTTATTAGTTAATTCCAACATATATTCCCCAAATAAGGAAATCATTACCTAATGAATTAGAGTGTTATATCAGGAAAAATGGTTATCATGAAAAATTTAAAGGACCATAACTTAGATAAAACTCATATAATATTTCATTTTAAACATAAAATTTAAAAAAAATTATGTTCAACACATATGGAGAAGAACTTTCTACATTCACATAAAAATATTTGAAAAAATCCAATTTCATTAAAAACTATTAAAATTAAAATTTCACCAACAAACATGAAATAAAATTTTATTTTAAAAACAATGGAAAATTATAAAGGAATATTTTTCTAGAATGACAGTCATGATAACATGAAATTCAACTTATGTTCTATATGTAAAAAAAATTATTTTGGACTCTTGTAAAAATATAAAAAAAATAGTTTGGAATACATTAAAAAGTATTCTTTCAAAACCATTAAATAAAGTAAAACAGGGTTTAAAATAACATAGAACATATATTATAATATATTTATAAAAAAATATGAATCATTTTAAATAACATGGATAAAGAGGAAAAATTGAAGAAAAACATTATATCTTTTCAAATAAGGTTTTTAAAAAAAGTCCCTTACCTTCAGTTTTACTTGACTCATACACACTTTAATTCTTGTAAAATAATCTTATATTAATTATTTACTTCATTAATAATTTTTTAAGGTGTATTAAATTATTATTATTATAATGAAACAACCTTAAAAAAAATTATATTATCAAGTATTTAGATAAAAACTCATTTTATTTCATTCAAAAAATATCATTTAGGTTTAGAGTTTGATAAGATAAGACTATAAAAATTACACAAAAATCATTAAAATTACAAAGTAAACAATTAAAATTTATATAAATTTTTATAATAGTAAAATAAACTTTTAAAGTGTATCATTTTCTCTTTTCATGAAAATTATTCATGATAATCAACAAGATTTATTTATTGTTCATACTCATACTTAAGCCTTGTGGAAAAAATATAAAAATTTGGGATGAAAAAAAAAGAAAGTGGAATTAAATAAAGAAATAAATTAGTATAGTAAAAAACATAAAATCCCATAATTTTTTAGCCTTTATAAATTACCCTTTATCAATATAAAAAATAATATCCACTTGTGAAAAACAGTTTTTTCTTAAATGAAAACCTTTAAAATGCATGAAAAAAACACTTATATGAATTTTAGACACTATATTCACAACTTATGTTCACCCATGTCAAAAATATATCGAGAACACTTAAATTTATAATAGAAACCTCCTTGATTAACTCCCTCCTTTCTTTTGATTACATGGAACACTACCCAGTTCATTAGAGAGCTATTTCGGGCTCACCAGTTGTATATGTTGTATCTGGTGACTATGGTCAAAGGGGTCATGATTATATCATTTTAGGAATATTAATCAGGATATAATTATATTATTTATTCATTAATTAATCTTTTATAACTAAATATGAATAACGATTATGAAAAATGAATTATGTTACAACATGAAGATGGTATTCCGTACGTACGAATGAGTAACGTTACAATTTTTAAATAAATATGAGAGAAATAAGCTATGTATCATTTTAGATTTCTATAATTGTGATTATATCATAAAATTAATATTATTTAAATAAAAACACTTATATATACCAACCATGGGAGGAGGTGAAATTATTAAAATATATCAATTCGCAAGGCGGTAGTCCACACATGCACATGAGCAGTGTTTTTATTATTTGATGAATGGTAAAGAAATAATTATAATATATATTTTCTATTATAGTTGAAATTTATATAATATATAATATTATTTAAATTTTATCTATTATTATGACCATCTAGGAGATATTGTGATGAAAAATTAAATACATTATCTTTGTGAGGTTGTAGTATGCACGTACACCTGAAAGAAGTTTTCAATTTTAATTGGATGAATAAAAAGATGAGAAATTATTATAACATAAATATATTAAAATTTAATTATATAGGATATACTTATGTTATTATGTCATAATGGTTAGGAGATCTATGAAGGAAGTAAAATAATAAATAAAAAACACCCGGTTAATAACAACACCTCTTCTTCAAACAAATTCCTTAGGTTTATGCTTAAAAACTTCATTGGATGCATTTATGATAAAAAATAACCTCTTGGATATGGAGAGGGATATTATGAAATTATATGGGTAGTTATTTTTTATGATAATAGTATATTGTATTATGGATAATATAGGAGAGATGGTTTCCATTTATAAGTGAGGGAGATGACACACTTGGAATTTTTCAAAATAAACCTATTAATGTATTACACTTTCCAAATAAATAAAAAATAGACCAATTTTTAATAATATAAAATATATGGTCAAAATATGATAATCCAATATAATTTAGAGAATTTTTAGTCCATTTTAACCCTTATCATTTTAGTTATAACCCTTTTTACATTTTTTAACTCTTGCATTGGTAAACAATTTTTTTTACCAAAGATACAAATTATAAAAAAATGTAGTTAAAATAATTAAAAAATTGTAAATAAATATTATAAATATAGATTCTATTTTATAAAATTTAATTTCAATAATTTTAAGAAATTAATTTAATAAAAACCCCATAATATGAGATGAAAAATGGTTTTTTTGGGAAAATATATTTTTAAAAATAAAAATGTTTTTATTCCCAAATAACATGTAATATTGAATCTAATTAATTTAATTGGATTATTCTAAATCAAAATCAGATATATATTTTTTTAAAATATAAAATATTTTGAGTTATTTAATAAATGAAAAGAAAGTGCAGTTTTCTAAACAATCATTATTTTCTAATATTCACAAAAAAAACAAATATTTCAGATAATTACCAAAAATTAACTATAAGATAAATTTAACTTAATGATATAAAGATGGTATCATTTTTTATAAAACTAAAATCCTAAAATTTGAAATTATTATTTTAAATAGAACCATATAATACATATAAATAAATTTAGTAAGAATAAAAGTATTTCCTTTTTGATTGAAAAATTACATAATATTCAAATAATTAATATTACTCTATAAAATATGATTCTTGAATATTAATAGGGAATGAAATTATTTTATAATTATAATTATCTAAGATATTATATTCTTCCTTTGTTTTGGAAATTGTATCCTCACAATTTTATTTATTACACAATTAAGTGTGAATATTTTCCCTTAATATCATTTTTTGATTCCCATGTTGCTTCTTAGTGATAATGTTTTTTTCTGAAAAACTATAACTTCATGAATTACCTTATTTGATAAAACCTACACCCGATAATCAATAATATAAACTGATTATACCTCACATGAAATAGTTTTTTCAGACTCTAATAACTTAGTGATCAATACATGAGATTCATCTCACGCATATTTTCTTAATAAGGAAACACGAAACAAATCATATAAATGAGACAGACTCCAATTCAAGGAAACTTTGTAAGAAACTAATCTATAATTCTCCTGAATTTCATAGGGTTCAATGAACTATGGAATTAACTATCCCTTTATAATTAATCAAATAACATTTTTCGATGAAGATACTTTAAGGAAAACATGATCACCTACCTAAAATGAAATATATTTATTCTATTTACTAACATAACTATTTTTCCTACTATTTGATTCTATCATGTGATGTTAAATCATATTTTACATCTCAACTATCTCCTCTATTGAATCTTCTTTAAAAAATTTCCATTCACCCACATCATCCCAACAAGCTGTAATCTGACACCGCTTTCATTATAATTCCAAAAAAGGTTCCATATTTATACCGAAATGAAAAATATTATTATAATAAAACTCAAATAATAATTGATTTTAATCCTAACTTCCCTAGAAATCATTTGAAAAATATCAAAGTATGTTTTCCAATGTATGAATCATTGTCTCTGACTT
The DNA here is from genome assembly GCA_963277665.1 of Viscum album. Taxonomy (NCBI): domain Eukaryota; kingdom Viridiplantae; phylum Streptophyta; class Magnoliopsida; order Santalales; family Viscaceae; genus Viscum; species Viscum album. The sequence continues at coordinate 1,271,495,707 of OY728137.1, read as the reverse complement.
TCCATCATATTGACTATGAAAAGTTGTACTGAAATTTAATTTAGTACCTAAAGAATTCTATAGTCATTTCCAAGAATGTAAACATAACCTAGGATCTTGGTAAGATACAATTAAAATAGGAAATCCATATAACATTACTATATCCTTAAAATATAGTCATGAAAGAGGATCAGAAGACTTATTATCTCAAATAGAAAGGAAATGGGTATATTTATTCAATTAATCAACAACCAACAAAATTGTATTACTAAATCAAGATTTATTTTGAAATCCCACCATGAAATCCAAAGATATATTTTCTCATATCTACTTAAATTATGGAAAAGGATGAATCATACCATTAAATAATTTTTATTCTTCTTTAACCCATTGAAAAATACAACAATTAATGGTAGAATTTGTATTTTCTTTCTTTATTCCATCCCAATAGTAATACTCACGATTTTCTCAATACATATCAGTACCACTAGGATGAATAGAAAATGAAGTGTTTTGAGAGTGACTCAATAATTATATTTTCATCTGTGAGATATATGGAAGAAAAAAACTTTTTTCAAATCTAAAAACTCCATCATTATCAATGTTATATTCCCATAGCCTACCATTACTTACTAGTTTTACCATTTCCTATAATTCAAGGTCATCCTTTTATGCTAGCTTAATTATTTATGAATGAGATGAATATATTGAAACATAAAAAAATATAGGATACTCATGTATGCACAAATTCATGGAAAACATTTATCAAATCATTTACTAAATAATAAAAGTTGAAACATAGCATGGTAAATGATGCATTAAATTTCAATTCAAAATATAAGCCACGTAGTTTGATTTTCCTAGATGGCAACTAATCATGAAATCATAATCCTTTATTAGTTTAATACATATTCACTACCTCATTTTTAAGTCATCCCGTGAGAATATATACCTCAAAATTTTATGATTAATATACATTTAACATTTTAATCTATTTAAATGATGTATCCAAATTCATAAATAAAAAATATATTCATCCAGTTCCAAATATTGTATAGGATAATTTATGTCATGATGTTTCAATTTACCATAAGCATAAGCAGTACCTGATTATTCTTCATAATAGAACACCCAAGTCCATTTAATGAATCATCACTATAAATGAAAAATTCATCATTTCTATAGAGAAGTTCTAAAACTGGGGAATTATTAAAAAATTTCATGGAAATATTCATCACACTCTATTGTCCATATGAAATTAACACCTCTTCAACTTAACTTAGTTAGTGGGATAGATAACATAGACAAGTTTTAAAAAAACTCCAATTATAACCTTCTAATCCAAGAATAATTTTAATCTATGTGACATTTTTATGGCTTGGCCATTAATAAAAAACTTTAGTTTTAGTAAGGTCAAAATTTATTTCATATTTAAAAATAATAAGCAAATGGTATGAAATTTACTTCAAAAAAAATCACAGTTACAAAATTTTACATATAACTTATTTTCTTTTAAGGTTTAAAAAACAATCCTTATGTATCATTCTTGATACTCAGGAATTTTATAATATACCAAGATATAACAAATAAAATCAAAAAAAAACATATCTAAATAGTCATGGAAAACACTATTCATAAGATCCTTGAATACAACTGGAACTTTAGACAACCAATAGGGAATAACCACACACTCATAATGTTAATATCTTGTTTAAAATACCTTCTTTAGAATATCATACTCCTTCACCTTAAAAATATGGTATCCTAACCTAATATTAATCATTGAAAAATAATACCCTTAGAGATGATAAAAAAAATATCTGACATGAAGTAAGTGATAAATGTTAATAATAGTGATGTCATTCAAGCCTCTATAATCAATGAAAATACTTATTGAACCATCTTTATTTTTAACAAATAAAACATCATCACTAAATGAGGAAGTGCTAGAATGATTAAAACCTTTATAATGTAATTCATGTAACTGTGTTTTCAATTCCAAAATTTTACTTGATATATTTAATAAGGTGGTTTTTAAATTGGCATAGAATTAGGTACCGATTCAATAGTCAACTCAACCTACCTATCTAGAATGACACCAAGAAAATAATTAGTAAATACATCCATATATCGATTCACTAATAGAAGAACACTAATTTTAAAAGTATGTTTCTTTTCAACCATTTGAGTTAGGTAATATTCACTACCCCTAGTAGTTAATTTCTGAGCTTCTTGATATATTATCAAATGTATGGAATCATTGAGTATAACATTATTATCTCTAAAATCTATCTTATCATGATATTCTAAAAGCCAATACATTCATAAAATAACATCAAACTCCACTATGGGTAGTTAAATAAGATTTACAAGAAAACCCATCACACTGATAATAATAGGAAGATTCCTATAAATAATTTTTACTTAAATATTTCATCTGGACGTTTTAACAAAATGTTCAATCTTATTTTCAAGAGGTGGGTTTCCAATTATTTCTTGAAAATGTCTCAAAAATGAAGGAATATGATGATCTTGAGTGAATCAGGGAATCAATATATTTTAAAAAACAAGTAATGTACATGTAACCACTTTATTGGATGGACCATATCAACCATTTTATTATTAAATGAATTTTACATACATTTTTTCTTTTGATCATGTTTATTTCTACCCATTATAACTATCATTGGACAATTTTTTGCATAATTCCTCATATCAATAAAATTAAAACATGCCACTATTAGCTAACTATATTTTAATATAATATTGGATTGATGAGGACACTATTATTTTTCAATCATGAGCCTTATGACCAATCATGCCAAAGTGGTAACACTTTCAAAATCCAATAAAAAATTCCATAATTGTTTTACCAAACATGGAACATATTGAGGCCCTACCTCTATATTTCTTGGTTGACTATTTATCTGCCACTTTATATATTTACCTATTTATATTATTATCACAATAAACAACATATCTATCATTAAAACCTACATCAACTTTCATAGAAAGATAAACAACTTTATCATGACTTACAAATTCACATGTGTCCAAATATAATTGTAAAAATGGCTTCAATCCTGAGTAAAATCAATTAATTTTACTACCATGGTACCTAATAAAATTTACTACACACCTGAACAATCATATAAAATTTTCTTCATACACGGCTACTAAATCTTCCTCTATTGGACTCAATTCCTTGAATTTTTTCTCCATTATGAGTCAAATATCCTTAGGTAATTATTTATATATGAAAGGATTCTTAAATATATCTAATTCCATTGAACCAAGATTATAACTCTATCTGGTATTCTTAACCAATGACCACCATCATTCAGCTTTACCTTAAAATGGTAAATAGAAAGGGTTACCTTTTGATGTTTTGAACATCACATGAATTTGTATATATATTTTTAAGCAATGATCCAAACTTCAAATACCCTTGTATCTAAGTTTCCACTAAAATTCAGAGGGTTCTATTTCATAAAATTATAAAATATTGACATGTACCTCTATGGTAAATATAGTTTGTCTCTAACATGGATTCCACCATGTTTTATCGCCCACATCAACTAATACATCACTATAAAAATTACTCCATTCCAATTACAACCATTTAAGGTTGTTGATTTGGAATTATATTTTCCTCTTTATTCCTTCATACTTTAGTTTCCCTATTTCCTCTATGTAAAAACTTTATGAACAACCAAAAATTGGATAAATAAAAATTATAATATTCAAATGAAATATCATGAAAATATAACTATAATTTATAATATCTCAACTGTATTATATTAAAATTATCCAAAACTATAATGTTATATAAATCTTCAATTTAATATCAAATATAACAAACCATATTTAATACGTTATATATTATTTAGTTTTTAGACTATAATTTGATTTCTTTAATTCTTATATATCATTTAGGTTTAGAGTCTTAGAGAATTAGATCATCACAATTACATAAAAACACATATTTCAACATGATCACTTTAACTTAGTGTCCTTTTTTTCACAATAAAAAAATTAAGATGAAACATGTTTACATTTTAAGAAAAATCTTCATGACTTTTTGCTTGATTTCTTCTTCATTCCTATTAATCTTTAAACCTTTGGAAAAAAATTTGGAAACATGGGATGAGAAAAAAAAGCTTAGTATGGGAAATAAAAGAAATAAATATATTATACTAGTGAAAAACATGAAACCAATAATTTTTTTTAACTTTTCCACATTATTATTTGAGAATATAAAATTAATAATATCCATATAGGTAGAACAATTTTTCAATCAAAGAAAAGCATTAAAATCCATATCATGAAAATTGAATGGATTTTAGGAATTTTATAGAATTATATTCTTAAATTGTGTCTACTCATGTAAAAACTAATGTGATCCAGGTTTAATTCATCAGAGAAATATACTTGGTTAGATCCTTCCTTATTTACTTAGCACTCAAGGAACATTACCCAATGCGTTGGAGAGCTATATCGGGATCACCAGTCATGCAAGTTGAATTGGAATCACCCTTCAACAACTATAGTGATCATGTACCATATTAGGAACAAAAAAAATTATCTTGGAATTTTCATCATTAAAACCATGAAAAATTCATTTGAAACCATAATAAAAAACTTTCTATTTTTACATTAAAATGTAGGGAAATATATCTTCTTTTAAAAAATCTTAAGAATGAAAAATTTCTATATGAGATAGAAAAATATTTATCCTTGAAAACCCATATTAATATATAGATAAAACCAGATAATTAATAATCACTATGATGGTGTGAAAAAGAGTTCACTTTTTTATATTGAAATAGAATATTCCCTTTTCATTTTATAATTAAAGTTAAAATGGTCTATATAAAAGGTGTAAAAATATATATTTTGAAAATATTTAAAATAAAGTAAAAAAGTGAAATAAAATATCCTATATAATTTATTGATGAAAATATAAATAAATCCGTAAATTAATTTAATTAATATCGAAATGGATGAAGTGGGTTTACAAAATAATTCTCTAAAACATTTAAGAACAATGTTTTATAGTAAAATGTCTATTACCTCATGTATGAGTTGTTTCATATAATCTTTAACATCCTAAATATTAAAATTATTTTAATTATTTAATTTATTAATAACCTTTTTCAAGTTCATTATTCTTTTTATTTTATTTATTAGCAGGTTATATTCAATTAATTTACTAAGTAAGTTCATATTGGATGCTTTGATGATATTCAACTTGTATGTCCAAAATCAATTCAGTAGGTAGAATATGGTCAAATGGATCATGATTATATAATTTCAATAATTTTTAATATGATATTTTTATAATTTTATACATTAATTATAATTTCATAACAAAAAATTAGAGTTATTTATGAAAAATAAACTATATTACAACATAGAGATGGTAGCATGTACGTACACATGAGGAACATTTTCATTTTTTAAGGAAAATGAGGGAAAAATGGTCAATATGTTTTTTAAATAATAATTATTATATCATAAATATCACATTATTTATTTAAATATACCTATATATACTATCCATGTTTGGTTATGATGATAAATAATATACTTTGGTTCTCTATGAGGTTTTATGGAAATTTGCAGAAGTGATGTTTTTTTTGTTTAATGGAAAAGAAATAATTAGAATATTTATTTATAATTATAGAATGAAATATATATCATATATATCATATAATTAAATTTTGATCCTTTATTATCATTATCCATAAGAGTGGGTAATGTAAAATCAAATGCATCTTATTTGCGAGGTGGTTATCCACACGTAAACATGAAAGATGTTTCCATTTTCAATTATATAAATAAGTGATGTAGAAGGGTTATACCATAATAATAATAATATTTATTTATATAAAATATACTTAAATATTAATATCATAACGGTTATGAGAGGTTTAAAGTAGGTAAAATAGGAAATAAAAAAGAAAACATTTAGTTAATAACTATACCTTTTCTTCAGAGAACCTATTTAGGTTTATCCTAAGAAATATCATAGGATAGTATTATAATAAAAATAGGAAATTCTAAACATGGGGAGGGATGTTATATATATATTTAGTTATGTATTTTCCAAGAAAATATTCTCTTTAATTGTGGAGAAGAGAGGAGATTGGGTGTCCTTTTATAAATGAGTGAGAGTACACACATTGAAATTTGCAAAAGATTAAAATATTCTATTGTCATACTCAAGAAAAATTTATCCAAAATTGAACATTTTGGAATAATATATATTATAGGTTTTTAATATGACTATAAAAAATTATTTATAATAGTTTTTAATTCATGTTATCCCTTATCATTTTTATTTTTTACACTTTTAACCTATTTGAACACTTATAATAGTAATTGTTTTTTAAAAGATACTATTCATAATTAGAAAAACATAAATTTTCCTCATTATAAAATTCATATATGTTGTTTATATATAATAATTCCATTTCATAAAATTAATTTTAAATAAGTTAAAGAAATTATAAAAATATGAATACCAAAAAAATAATAACAAATGATCTTCCATAAAAATGAATAGTTGAGAATAATTTTTTTCATAGAATAATAAAGTGTAATGTTTATTATAATGAAATTTATTGGATTGAATTTAATAAAAATGAAGTAATTTAATTTTATAATCAATGAAAAATATAATGTTACTTCTACAATTCATGAAAATAATTTTCATTTTTTTGAAAATCATTACTTTTTTACAACTCAACAAAAAATCACATTTTATAAAAAATTCCATAAAAAACATTTTATAATAATTTTTAATTGATGATATAAATTGTTATTATAAATTTACAAAATTAAAATTATATATTTTGGAAATTTAGATATTGAATAAAACTATATGATATATGTAAATGAATTTACTAATAATAAATCTATTTCTTTTTTGATTGAATAACTAATTAATATTTTTATAATGAATATAATTCTATAAAAAATAATTCATGAATATTAATACAGAATGAAATTGATTAATTATTAACATTAATTAGGTTATTACAATTATCCCTTTTATTTCATTTATTACCATACCTTGCACAGTTATTAAATCTGTTATCAAATATTTTGAGGACGTTCGGTTCGTAATTGTAAAAAAAGGTTGGTTTACCATGTTCAATGGGTTCATTATTCGATCATATGAAAATATTAATCATAAATTTTTTCAATTTTTGATAGATTAAATAAAATTTTAGATCTTTCATGAATGATGATCATGAAAAATTAATCACATCTATTCACGGAGGTGGTAATCCACACATATGCATGAGTGACGTTATTATTTTTCAAAGAATAGAAAGGTATAAAGGAATGTAATAAAATATCTTTCCAAAATCATAATTATTTAAAAAATATCACATATACTTATTAAATATATCATAATAACCATCCTTGTGATGGGATGTTGAAAAATAAAACACATCACTTCATGAAAGTTGTAGTCTACACGTACACACAAGCGATGTTTCTACTTCACATATGATTGAAAAGGAGATGAAAAGGTTATAAAATAATTATAATAACATTTTAGTATATGAAAGAGAATGATTTTATTATTTTATTATAGTTATAGTATTTTTAAAGGATGCATAATATGAAATAAACATGAAACACTTTATCAAGAATTAAACTTCTTCTTTTGAAACCCTCCATTGTATTACAAATTAGGCCTTCTATTGATGAAATTTTGGCTAGACCAGAAACACTAGGATGTGGGGAAGGTTTTTGGGAAGGTATGGGAGAATTTATTGGTAAGGATAAATGTATCAATGTATGTAAATAATAGAAGATATTGTGTTCCCTATTATATGTAAGGGGAGTGGAACCCTTTTAATTTTTCAATGTTTTAAAATAATATGAACTCTTATTCTTGGGAAATGTAGCAAACAATCCTAGGTCAAACTGATGGGTCACCTAGTCCAGCCCACCATAAGGACTCAAGAATTCCTCCCTATATGCTATAGGCTACCGATCAAAGCTAAGGATCTAAAATATATGTTGGGTATATTATCCCATTTGTTCATAGTAAAATAAATGATGAAATCACCAAAATAACCACAAAGATAAACATAAGACTATATATAACTATCACAATGAAAAAAATATGTTATAACTAATGAAATGTAGAATATAGTTATAAAGAATCAATAATGTGAAATAAAAAGTACGAGGTCCCCCATTGGGCCTACCACATATAAACAATGAATAAACTGAAAATAAATACATCATACACTACTACCAACCCCGAGATGAACCACATACTCGGTCTACATGAATCTAGAGATGAAGTAGCCTGATCTTGAGAATCCATACGAGTGGATCCACTTCACCAAGATATACTATGAATTAATATGATCATTTTTCTAGAATGTGAACCATCTGAAACATACATCAGGTATGCACACACACCGAGGTGAATGTAAAGTGGGTGAGAAATAAATTTCAGTTGGCCACTCTAATGGTGAACCTATAATATTCTATCCTAAAAAATTCACGCACTTGTGATATTACTAGACTAGTATAAAAATAGTAATATATGGAATAACTACATATGACCCTAGTGAACATATGATAGCACACAACATCGAGGATATAGAACTCTAATGAAACGATCTGTACTAGTGAAAAATAACTACATTTGACCCTAGTGAACATTTCATGTATTGAAAGTCCTACATAATAAATGGTGATCCATCCATGATCCCAAAAAATAGAATTTACTTGGGGTACCATATGTCCTTGTGTGAAAAAATATATTTTCTAATGGTACCATTTAGGTGGATATGAGAGAGCTCAATATCCTGAAAGGCAACCTCTAGAGAGTGTATAACTCTCAAATAGAGGGGTGGACTCATCCAGATCACCCATTAGCTATCTAATACCATATAACTACAAAAATAAAATTGATTAGTGAACAAGATCATAAATCAAGGAAAATTCCCTATCTCAGACATCCCATGCGTCTCCTCCTCAAACCAATCCTTCAGTAGAAAATTCCCCAAACTTCTCAGCCAAAGGCCACCAGAACATGGGTCGATCAAAATATCAAACCCAAAAACTAGAAATTATATACTAGAAGCACCTATAGTTTATTAGTTAATTTATAATGGAATGTGGGCTGATCGAAATATTGATCCTAGTATATATAAAATGATTCACTAGTAGAATCATTCAACTCTCAACTCAAAAAACTTAGGGCTACAACAATCCCTGAGATCACATCATAAATAGACATAATACTAGGCAATCCTCTAATACACCCAAGTTTTGTGGCTGAACCCATTAAAATATACTAAACCATTCAAAATTATATAGTAATATTATTTCACTATATGCTAGGTTCCTCTATCTCATCTAAAAACTCAGGCCAATTCCAACATGATAAACATCCTAATTTTCCCTAAATAGACACCAATGAATCCTCGATCAACAATGAACCCACAAAAGAATCCAAAGTCATGATAAGACCAACAAGGATTTTTTCAATGGTACTCTTGGCCACCATATATATAGTAAACCCTACTAATGAATCCTTAACACAAGAGACACCTTAGGGAAAATCCCATCACATGAAAGAATCGTCTATCCTTCCCTGTATATAACCCATTATGAGGTACCATATTGCTTATAAGTGTATAAAATAGGGTAACTTAGATCCTTTTAAATGTAAAAAAAGAACCTAGATGTAACTACCATCCCATGGTGGAAACCTATATCAAAGGCTCCAATAGTTTTATTCCTAAAAAATAACTAATCATCAAATCCTCTACCCTCAAGAAACTAGTCCCGATATATTGGGAAAATATATAATATGATTAGAGATACAACACTATTTCTCATTTCAAGATCATACAAAATGAAACTCAAAAAAAAACCTTGTTATCTAAAATCCATGCCAACCAATTATCTTAGGACCCTTACATGGGTCTCTCATCGCATTTCCTAACCCACTAGAGGATTCTGAATCTAAACATCAAAGAGATACTCCCACTAAAATCTCTCAGTAAAAAACACAATATAGAGATCCTATAAATTATAAAATGATTTAACCATAATGATATAAATGTTAAAACGCTAAGAATAGACTCCCTATAGGTCCAATTCTAAATTAGTATAACAAAATACACAAAACCCCTTAAAGGAAAAAACACATAGTGTGTACTCTCAAATGTCCACATGGCCATGTAATTATAAATTTCCAGGGCACACATGGGGTCTATCCATGTACTATTAAATCACTAGGTAATACATGGGGACGTGTTTTTTACTACTACATGATCATTTCTCCCCTACTTGAGGTGTTCACATATGTAAACGACCATATGGACTTGTACTACTACATGATATGTACTCTTAGTATATGTAATGTAGTCCCAAACACTCCATCTTTCCAAGTACTCTGATAAATGGACAAGTACCACTACAAGACATGTACTTTCAAAAAATTCATCCCACCAAAATAGGAAGAAGACACACCATTCTCTCTTGAAACCACATGTCCTCTAATTAGGATATATAAATGGGAAACCCATGTAAAGCCCCTTAAACCCCTGATTTCCCCAAAAATACTCCATAGTGGATCTCATGGAAGCTCAAAAAATACATACAAGTATATTAAAATTTAAAATAAATAATATATAGGGATATTATAAAAAATTTAAAAATAGGCCTACCACTGGGTGGAAACTGTCATAGATTCGCACTGAATCCACACCACACACTGGTTGATTCCCAATTAACCTTTAGATCAGATCTCTGGATGGTGATTCCTCCTCCCTCTCTCTATTATTTCTATCACACTCTCTAGATCACAAGAAGGGAAACCAAAAGGGGGAATATGTGAGAATCCAATGGAAATGAGTGAAAATTAAAAGGAAGAAAATAAAAAATAACAATAAAAGCGAAAAATAAAATAAAATGGGCCTTATTCCCAGACTTGATGCCTGCAATAGGATTATGCCTATAATAGGAAAAACATAATTTTTATAATCAAACTCAGAGATATAATGTCAATGAGATGTTCTGTTTAAAAGATATCATCACCGAACATGCATGAATAAATTTAGTATTTATTTAATTAAATAATAAATAATAAATATTTAGTGAAAATTCAAATGGACCATTTTTCCACCATACTCTAGTACTACTATAAAGAACTTATTCTATTTCCCATGGAGTTTTCATAAAAATAATTCAAGATAATCACATAGGAAATATTTATATTTTACCCTTAAAACACTTCAGAGAATAAAAAGTTCAATTTTTTTCAATTTTCTACAACCCATGATGACATAGGTTCTCACAAACTTCCCTCCATAAATTTATCTAACCCCAGGAATCCTCTATGGTAAACCATCATCTAAACTCTCTCTTCATGAACTAGCACAAATGACCTTATCTTTACCATCTAATGGCTGGTCTTATTGCATAAATAACTCAATCAACATGGGATACATTAAACTGTGATAGATCTAATGAACCCCACCTAATGAGTATCCTTATTTCTACTCACTACCTAAATGGTAAAAAAACTGACACACAAAATGTCCATCATTGAACAAATTGGATAGATATATCCTAACCACTCACACCAGGGATTCATAATAAAAACCTCAATAACCAATAATCTTTCCTTGCTCACTAGGAATAATAATCTCCATGCCTAAAAAATTACTTAAAATGAGGATCATGACCTCCAATGGATTATGGTGTTATAAAAACCACAAGAATTTACTTAAAGCACTCTATAACACAAAAAAGAACACACGATATCATGTGCTAAGTCTAAACAAAGAGAGTCTAACTGACCTAAAATATAATTACCCCAACCTTAGTATCCTAGAGTTTGTTGTTACATTATTACATTAATTGTAGATATAACTAATTACATGCAAAAGGACTAAATAGTTTAGTATTATTGTAAAACTAGACAAATACCTAAATTTCAATTTATACTTGAATACCTAAAATGAAACATAAATTTTTGTTATTGAGAAAAACAATATTTCTTTTAGAATATACTTTCATATCAATCATAAAACACTTCCTATAATCCTTTGGAATGAAAATATAAGAATAGGGTGATCTCATATGCTCAACAAAGTTATGAATACTATAGAAGGTATCATCGATACAAAAGGTATAATAAATATTATTAGGTAAATAACTGAAAACAAATGACATTTAATCAACAACTTGAGCATGGAGATTAATAAGGAATGAATTAAAGTTGATAAAATAATACCAAATAAATAATTACATAAGCTAGAAACGTATACATTGATATCATAACTAATCAAATAATCACATGAAAATCAATAAATATTCTCATAATGATGGAAAGCATATCGGAGAACATCATAATACTACCATCAAGGCCTTGGGCCAAGACAACTTAAATAAATATGTAAGGCCTCAACCAAATACCCAAGATAGTTTATCTCATGAGACCTTTTGATGCATCAAAGGGATATAGAAGGAACTACCCATCACTTACTATGTTCAACGAATTACTCATATGAAATTTGAGACACATAATCACTTTAAATATTCTTATTGAAAAACTAACGTACAAAATATTAATAATTTTCCCAATCAATAAACTTAATCATAAACTATCCAATGTATTATAGTGAATAGTATCAAAATAGTACATCCCAACTAAAAATGATCATAAAAAATATAGAGAAATAAGTTTAATTGTATCATTAAAACATATACCAAATGAATAAAAGGTAAAATAAAGTTTTTCTTTTCATTAATGAAAAAAATACCATAACAAATCAATAAAAAAATTCTTGAGAAAATTAACTTATTCACTTGGAAAATAAAAATTTAATAACTAAAATTTCCATAATATTGGGAAAAAAATTATTTAAAAATAACTATGTTAAACTTATAAAGGAATACTTAAAAAATCATTTATGATGAAGGGTAATATTGTATAAGTTAAAAAAACATTATTTTCATGTTGTTGTAAAATAATTAAAAAGGACCTCATTCAGAAAACAATAAGATTACTTTCAAAAAAAAAATTAAAAATTAAAACATGGGTAAAAATGACTTTAATAAATCATTTAGAGTATGATAAAACATTTTCGGAAATATTAATATAAAACATGGATATGGAAGAACAATGATTTTCGACTGAAGAGGGAACTAAATTCATCTATTCATGAAAAAAACTTCTCAATAATTTTAATTACCAAAGAGAGTAAAATGGTACTATTCACTAAAAATTTCATGAATAACTAGTTGAGAAAAAATATATTTGTTTTATGGTATAAATATAAAACAATTACATGAAGGGATGCTTAAACATAAATAGTCCTGAATAATGATGAGATTGTGAAATAAACCCTTACTATTTTGGTAAATTATGAATTGTATTCCCCATGAAAGAAATAAATTTAATAAAACATTAAATTACATGAATATAAATATATTCACGTTATAAAATATCAAAGGTTAACTATATACACCACAAAATAAAAATAAATGGTGAATATAGAATATTCTTTCTGATAATAAAAGTGAGGTGTGAAACCCTTACCTTAGATTTGATTTCCTTATAATATTTCCAAATATCCCATATAATAAATATAGATTTATTATATATATTTAATTTAAACTTAATATTATAAATAATTTCATAAATTATTTAAATATTAACTTTTATCACACGTTTATTAACAATTCCTTGTCAAAATCATTATTCTGTGTAATAACTGCTATGTTTTTCATTTATGTTTTGGAATGGTAGTTTCAATACTTTAAAATTGATAATGGTTAAATCATATTAATAATTTTAAACATAATATATATAATACATATTCATTATACAATTATATATAATAATTAATAGAAGTTATATATATAAAGTAGTTACACCATTCATGGAGACTACATGTCGTACATGCGGATTAACACTATTTTATTTTTTTAATAGATGGAATGAAATAAAAGAAAGTAATAATTAATATTTAAATAATAGTTATTATATAATATATATATTATATATTCATTAAATCCATATTTAATACCATCCATTTGAAAATAATATAAAGAACAAATGACATCGCTTTGTGGAGGCGGTAGTCCACACGTACGCATGAGTGATGTTATCATTTTAAAATGGATAGGAAGGTAAAAATTTAGATGTGATATAAAATTTGTATAATTATAATTACATAATAAATATCATATAAAAATATTTAATCTATCATTATATCCATCCATGATAGATAGTGATGGAAATGAATTACATCACTTCATGGGGTGGTAGTTCGTTATACACACGATCGAAGATTTTGTTTCCCATTTAACAGAATATTAGATGGATATTGGTTATTCAACTATAATAATAAAATAATAGTATATGTTATATATTGGTGTTATTATTTTATAATTTTAGGTGAATATTTTAAGTGGTAGACAATGAAATAAAATGAAGCCATATGGTTAAGAACTATACCTCTTCTTCAAAGAAACTCTTCAGGTATATACCTAAAGCCTTCCTAGATTGGTTTTATAATAGAAACAAGGCCTCTATGTCATGGGTTTTTATTTAATGAGAGTATTTGAGAAGTTATTTTATGAACCAATTGGATTTTAATGTGTAAATAGAAGAGGATAGGGTTCCCTTTATAAGTGATGGAGAGGAAACCTGGAATTTTTTAAACTAATAATTTATTTCTACATTTTTCACATGATGAAAGAATAAAAATGGAATAATTATAACTAATTAGATTAAATAAGGTCTTAATATGTCCATAAAATTAGAATTAAATAAATTTTTAGGTCATTTTAAGCCTTATAATTTTAGTTTACCCTCTGGTATATCTGTTTTATCTATAACCACATTAATTAACTTTTACTGTAATTACTATTCATTATGAAAAAAATAAGTTGACATTAACATATAATATTACTAATTTTAATTTAAAAAATGGAATCCATTTTACCAAATTAAATTTACCATAGTGGTAGAATTTAATTTAAAATAATACTCGCATACGAGATGGACAAACTGTTTTCCAAAGGAAATGTTTTCAAAATTATAAAATGATTTCATATAGCAATTTAACATGTAATTAAATTTAAATAACTAAATTTTATTAATAATATTATAATTTAACTAATTTTACAGTTAAAAAATTTTTAAAATAAAATCGAACCTGTAAATTATTTAAATGAAAATGCAGTTTTCAATAAAAATCTGTATGCATTCACTATTCATTAAAAATATATTTTTTAGAAGATTATAAAAAATTAATTTTAAGATAATTTTATCATGGTAATTTAAAAAATGAATTTTATTTTTTAAAATAAATTTTACAAAATTGTAAATATTTAATTTCAATATAATTGTGAAAAATACGACGAACCCGATTTCTAGAAAAAACAATGTTTTTAAGCATAAAACTGGGGCTATTCTTATCTCATGCCTAGATAAAATATTATATGAATGAATTTTTTTAAAATATATTACATATAATTTTTATTTAAATTACATACCAATAGTTATTAATTTAATTTATTATGATAAAACACATTACGTGCATAAAAACTGTTTTTTAAAAAACATTTCTTTTACTTTCAAAGGATTTTTTTAATTTATTTTCTAGTAAATTTATAACTAATAAATTTATTTATGTTTAAAATTTATAATTTTCATAATTTATTTATTACTATTCATACATGGAAATTGAATTTCTAGGTAAAAACATTCATATCTAAATAATATATTTCATTAGTCTTTTAAGTTTCATGTTTCTTATCGTATATGCTATCAAACACAATGTTATTATTTTAAAATAACATGATATTATATTCTACCAGCCAAAAATAAATTTTGTTATTTAAATTTAAGAATTTTCTTGTAAATAAATGGTTTACTATATGAAAATCCCTTTTTTTAATCCCACATTTTAAACAGGGTTATTAAAACTTCCTCTTAATAAGAGAGAAGGGAAGTACGAAGGTCATCTAAAATAACACATAACTACATTTTCATGTAGGAAAACATGGGAAGGAAAGATTTGGATATGGAAGAAAATTTTAATTTTGATATTATTATATAGAGTAATGTTGATCATTTAGCGCAGGAAAGTGAATGATTATAAGAAAGTCAATGACCACAAATACATTAATCTGTGACGGGTGAAAAAACCATTAATTCACTAAAAATGAAGGTTAGTGTAATTTTTTATTTCAAGATCCTTTTCATAATGTTGATGTATTATTTTACTATCAAAATATAGAACACATGAAAATATTCTTACTAGATATATTTTATTTTATAAGAATAATTTCATCTTTTGGTTTTTCTTCAATCAATTTCCACATCATTTCATACTCCAAGAAACGAATATCCATGATGAATTTTTTTTATACCTAAAGCACCAAAATTAATTTTTAATAGATCATAGTATCCATAAAATAGTGACCGTATTTTAGTTTAAATCTAAATATTTTAAAAAATGAAAATTGTTAGCATAATTTATCCTATATAAAAAATTAATCTCTAAAACATCAATAATAAAACCCTATGTTCAACGTAATATTGTAATGAACCAGGTATTTATAGAATAATACATTTTAATATCTATTAATATTTATGAATAAGATATTAATTTTATTTTAAATAGGACACTTTTTTCGATAGCATACTCAACACGCAAAAACGGGTTACTTTAAAATCTTATGTTGCACACAACTTTGAGTTATACTGGAAAATAATATAATAATAATATTATTTTAAATGGTAGTTAACGCATAGTCGTTGTATTACTGGGAATAAAAATAACTAACTAAATTATGATTAAACATTTTTGTTAAATGTCTTTATATTTATCTAATAAATTATAGAGGCTTAAAATAAGAATGAATATGATTTTAAGCATGAAATACTCTAATATTCTTTAAAAGGTTGATTTAACTCCTTTTCATGGTAAAACCCTTTTAAATATAGTTTTGTCACTTTTATATGTTCCATTTGAAAAAAATAAAATTCTTCTTTAGAAGTGGGACATCAAAATTTACTTTGGATGAAATTTTGGTATTATTCTGATAAAGTTCATTTTTATTGAATAGTAAAGAATACTGCATTTTAATTCAAAACTGCCTTTTAATCTAATTTACTTATATAGTTAGATTTTAATTTTAATTGTTTTAAAGTTTAATTGGATTAAATTTTTATCATTTAGTCAAATTTTGGTCATTTTAAGTAATTTCAACTTGAAAATTGGACATAAACACATGTCAATCTTTTGATAGTTTTTTTACTTCTTAAAAACACACTTTTTGGTTTTGACAAAGATAATTAATTTTAAATTAATTTCTGAAACTTAGGTGTTTTGAATTTGGAAAAATAGATTCCATATTTGGAATCGTGAGGTCCAAATTGTGTAAATAGGTAACTTTTATTTTTAGACATTATGAATAGTAACTTTAGTAAATATTTTATTTACCATGGTTAAAGGGTAAATCTGGTAAATAAAGGTAAAAAATCATATTATAATAAAAATAATTACACTAAAACGTGTCCTAATCCTATTGGATGAGATATTTCTGACAATGGGCATCCTTTTTTAGATTTTAGGACCTCATGGAGCCACTTGTGTGTGAAAATGACATTTAATTACTTTTAATTTAAAGTTATGGAAAATATAACCTAAACATGTATATTTTACTAAAAAATTATATGGGGTTATATAAGCGATCTATTCGACTATAAATATTCATTAGAAATGTAAAAATATTTTTTACATCATGGTATTTTATTTATAATTTTTAGACATCAAATAAATAAATTTATTTATGACAAACTGAGGATATAATGATTACCTTGTTAATGAATATTTTAAATAAATGATATTATAAAAATTAAAATAATTTATTTTGAAACTTTTTATGCCATCCGAGAAATTTATAGATAATTATGACTTGTTATATTTTAATTAATGAAGGTTTTTTGAATGAGTCAAGTTGTTATGGTTTTTCTAAAAGTCACGATATGAATAGTATATAAATTAACATAAATGAGTTTTTGAAATAAATAATATTTTATTAAGTGATATAATTGATAAAGAAATATAAAATTATTCCAAATGAATTAGATAAGGTTTAAAATATCATTAATGAACCACTTGGGATTCTATTGGCATTTTATAGTAACTATATTAACCATATAGTATGAATATACAAGAAGACATGGTAAAAGTCAAATAAGTTAACTAGGGGTTAAAGCTAAATGATAAGGTTAAACTTGAAACCAAATATTATCTAAAAATTATTGGTTGAGAGGATTTATAACAATAGTCATCTTATTTTATAATTAAATTGTTTTGGACCTTTTTAAAATCTAAATTCAGTTTATAATAAAACAAACTTTCAAACTTTCCTAAAGTACCCCTCCTCCCTCTTATAAAAGGCCACCACCTCTAACCCTTAATCACACCTCTCAAGACACCTTGGATTATCCAAAATCTTCCCAAATACACTCCCATAATCCTTATATTCCTCCTATAATCCTTAACTTGTGAGGAAGGAAATTAAAGAAGGCGTTTTAGATTAAATCAAAAGGAGTTACTCATTTTGAGGTAATATATTCTCTCAAACTTATTCCATTTATTTTCCTTCTACAACAAACTAAAATCTCTTTATTTAATTATTTTATAACAAAAATAGTATCTTCATTATACTAGAATTTTTTTATGAGAAGCATTATACCTATAATCACACACAACACTATCTAATGGATTTAGAACATACTGTTTCTATGGACGATGAACTACTGCCTCACAAAACAATGATTGTTCAATTATCTCCTAACAACTCTCATAGTGTCCATTATGATGGAACTATATTTATATATGATATATATTATATTTATATTGTCTTTATTCTTCAGTATTTTTAATTTACAATATACCTTTATGCTTTCCAAAACATTTAAATACGATAATTTCATTTGAGAAAGTGCAGACTACCGCCCCCTCAAAGTGATATGACTCATTAATGCTATACATGGAATGTATAAAGGATGGAATTAATGATCTTATATAACACATATAAAATATATATTATACTGGAATTATAATATACCTATGTATCATTTAGTTTTAATTCCTTTAAATATGAAAAAGAAATGAGAGTAGCATTCATGTGTACGTACGGATTACCGTCTCCATGAACGGTGCATTTCATTTCTTATATCCAAATTTATTTAATATTCTAAATACATATATACTGGATATAAATACATATATACTGGATATATATTATATTTAAATCAGGAATAAAATTCTGGATATAATGGACTTTGACCACATTGACAATTTGTAATTATAACAAGTTCATTTTTGACTCAAGTACCGAACATCGACAAAACGACTTATATGAACTTGAATAATTATATGATTGTTATATAAAGTTAATAAGTGATATAAAATTAATAATAAAACTAAAAAATTTTATGAAAAAAAGTATAAATTAACTTAAGTTTATTATTCAGGAAGAACAAGGGACATATGTGACGAGTCAGACTCAAGGTAAGGGAACCTTTCACCCTCATCTTTTAGTCAAAGACTTATTTTATGTTATGTATTTTAATTTTCATTTTATTATATTAGTATATGTTATTATATATCATTATTTATGTAAATTTTATGTTCAAGTGATGAGATACCCTTTTCTATCTCATCAACTCATTTTCTGAAAATTTATGTGATGCTGTTAGGCTGCTGAATTTTCATATGGGAATTTCTAAAGTCAATTTCCACTAATTGGGTTTTACACATACTTTGTTTTTATACTATTAGAATATTATGTGTGGAATAAATTTTTATTTATTTATATAGTAATTTCCACTTCCATTTGTGTGGATATATGTTTTCTATACATAATCACCCCATTGATAAATTCTTTCATCATTTATACGAACTTTGTAAGGGAAATATTAGCTCAATATCCATTCATTGAGTTAAATATATATGTCATTGGTTTTGTTTTTCCAATAATACGTGTGAATGAACTCCAATTTTTATACTTAATATCCTCTTATATTGGGTGTATTTATATTTTTCACACATAATTATTTCATTGATTTCTCCTTAATCTAATGATATAATCTTTGTAAGGGACTATGTCTCAATCTCCTTTCATTAACGCATATCTCTATATTGTGCACCTTTAATATCCTGTAAGGTGTATATACAACCCTTTTTACAATTTATATCATGAATCTCTATATTATCATGATATTTAATGTTTCGTTTGATGTTATTCTTTAATTAGTTTTCTTCAAGTGTTTCTCAAGTGTTAGAAGACTCTTTAACTGAGACATCGTTTTAAATGTTTTAAAGATTTATTCTTCTAAATATTTCTCATTAATGTCCATGTTTTAAAAATGGTTTAAGGATCTATTTACATGGACATATATGTTTTAAAATTCTAACTTTAAAATTTATTTTCAATTTTTCAAAGTGGTATGAGACACTTTGATTCAAAAATCACTTTATTAAATGTTTTAAATGGTTATGGAAATAGATTGAATATTTCAATATATTTATTTAATTTATTGTGATTGATAAGTGAAATATTGATAATTTCAATCTTTTATGTTTTATGATTATGTAATGGTACTTGGAAATTTGATTGGTGGTTACATGATAAACCAAATATGGGTGGTTCTGTGATAAACCTAGGGTTGGTGAGCCCAAGATAGCTCTCCAATACATTGGGTAATGTGATAGAGGTAAACTTTAATGTTTCTCCTAATAGATTTAAGGAATATACTATGATGGGTATTCCAAACATAACTCCCTATGTAGCTATGAAAGCTACAATGTAAGTATGATATGGATGCCACAAGTTACCTTTATGATTTATGATTTCTACGTGTTATTCATAAATTTTATTATTTAATGAGTTATGTTAAAGAGATTATGTTTTATTATTAAGAAGTATTATTTCATTGATTTGTATTTATTGATGGACTAATGTTTTCTTTCCTTATTTTATAACCCTTACTGAGCTTTTTGTGCTTATCCCAAGTTTTTGAAATGTTTTTTCATACAGTATAAGGAAGGGTAAGAGAAAGGAAGTATTCAAGAAGGTTTATATCATGAAAAGAACACTTATTTTATTTAAGGAGTTTTATTATTGTGAAATTTTTTGGATAGAGTAGAAGTGTCTACTTTGTAATTTTTGATATGTAATGTAATAGTTACAACCTAATTATCTAAAATTATAAACCAGAAAAGATCCTCAATTTGAATTATTAACGTAATTCAAGATTATGAAATGTTTAAGGCTGAGTCCTTATAGTTGGTATCAGAGGTCAGTTTAGATAACTTTAGAGGTTAAGGTGTTATTTAAGCATAAGTGACATAACTATAATGGTTATAAAATTAGAAAAAGTCATAGTTATTTTAGATAGATTTAATGAGTTTAAGATAACATGAATAAGTATATCTTAGTGTTTACCCTCCTCATAAAATAGTATATGACGATTTTAATGATATACTCACACTGACCTTTTTAGTTCTAGTAAATGGATGTATCTAGCAGGCACCAAAGTAACAATAAATGTGAAGGAAACTATGGTGGTTTTTTGAATGATAAATCGAATTAAATGGGAGATACAATGAGAACTCTTGTGGTTATTCTTAACCAACTATCCAGAGTCATGGTTGACCACTTGAACCTTGGTGATTTTTCTAAGGAATCATATATGCGAGATACGAATCCAAATGGAAGTTCAGGTAATAATCATAAAGGTAAGTATATTAAAAAACCTATGTGTCAATAATGTAAAAAGAAACACATAGGAAAATTATTCAAATGGATGGGAATATGTTTTAGATGTGGTAATGAAGGTCATAAAGCAATAACCAGCCATGGAAAGAGGAAGCGTCCAGTTGACTCTAGAAAAGGGAAATAAGGTCTTTCCAAAGGATCAATTGAATGTTTTAAATGCGGTGTGCATGGTCATTATAAAAATAGATGTCCTACGATGAAAGTTTAGGAATGGGATCATCAAGATCGTACAAATATATGTTTACCAATTCCTAATTCATTTCCAATTAAAATGAGGAAACTGAAAATGACCTATGAAAGGTATGGATTATTTCTTAGCTCATTTTTTTACATTAATGAAATATTAGGAAATTATGCATGATTTGGTTTATAGGAAATAATTATAAAAGAATAAGATGGAAATACATGGATAAAGGATCATGAATAATGTTCTATAATTACGATGTCTAGGAATTAAAGGGTTATGTTGGATCTATGTATGATGATATGTTTAAATGTATTAATTATATAATTACTTTGGAATACTTTTTCTAGTATGTGTAACCCTAAAGTTTGAGATGTGAGAATGTTATTCAAGGAAGAATTATGTTTTCTTGTGTGGACATAATGAACCTTAGGGGTTCATGTGATCTTTTTTTTTGAGTAAATTAAGGGTTATTAGTTTTTGGGATGCAAAATGTGAGGTATGAAATAACCTTTGAGGTTAAAACTTGTTATGGATATTTTTAAAGATTTTATCTATTTTTGTTAATGTTATTAGAATTATAAAGTTTCTAAAAAAGAACAACACGCATACTGAGTGACAACCCATTACATCAGACAATGCTACATGAATCAAACCCACAACCAAAGTGCAACTAGGATTTATTGCCTACCACTGGACTACGTGAAGTACCTGGTTATTATGACTAATTATTTTTAGTTAAATGATTTTATGGATCAAGTATAAGTTGATTTCCAGAACTTATATTTTATCAAATAGATATCCTCAGTATAGGAAAATGTTTTGGTGATTAAGTGATAAAGGTTATTTTAGAAGATGTTCTCTCTTTTGGGAACACTATATGCCTAAAGAAAATAGAATACTATGGGATTTTATTTTTGGAGTAATAGTTAAAATTTTATTTTGGAAGATATCATGTTTTTATTATGGACATATGGAAATTTGGGTTTTTTATGGAAATGATTAACCTATCATAGAGAATATGTGATTAGGTTAATTACACTTCACTGTGAGACTTTAAGAGTAGTCAATGTTATTTGGAGATAAATATTAATATTTACTGTGGAAGACTATGTGATTAAATTCTTATTAGTTTTGGGTTTCAATATTATTTTGGATTATATTGAATAATTTTAAGGACAATTGTGTATTTAATGGTCTTTGTTTAAATTTGGGTACTGTTTGTTGAATTTTAGTTATTAAGAGTAGTATTTCTTTTTATAAAGGATTATCCCTTTGGGGATTATCTGATCTCGTACTAACCATTTTGGTTTTGGTTAATGTCTAAAGATATGAGAAATATATAGTTCATCTTTTTTGTATTATGTGATTTTATAGAAGATGATTCTAATGCTTTTGATGTGACCAAGTCATCTTGAATACTCGTCGTTTGGAGAAAAGATGAGTTTGTGGTAGAAATTTAGTAAAGGATTAAAGTCTACATGACAAGTATGTTTCCTTATGTTCTTAGTCAAGCTCATAAATAAATTCTTTAACATTATAAAAAAGAACTTAAAACAAAAATGGTGTCCCTTTACTTTTACTACCAGGGAATCAAATACTGTTTAACCCATCACAAGCTTGTGATTTTCTAGTGGTTAACTTTCTCCTAATCATGTTTTCTATCACTCTCCATCAGAACTTGATGGTTAGTTTCTCTTTCATATCCCTGATTTCCAACATGGAATCCTAGTATGAGTTATCTTAGGTGACCATTGTACTTATCATTATTTCTTTTAAAGTGATAGTTTTATTGACTCTTTTTCCAATGTGGGGCTTTCAATGAAGTTTCCAAGCCCAATTTTAAAATTGCGAGGATGTAATTTCCAAAAGGGGGAAGGATGTAACGACCCAGGTATTTATAGAATAATAATTTTTCATATCTTTTAATATTTATGAATAAGATATTAATATTATGTTAAATAGGACACTTTGTTTAATAGATTACTCAAAACACAATAATGAGTTTCTTTAAAATCTTATATTGCACACAACTTTGAGTTATACCAAAAAATAATATAATAATATTATAATTTTAAATAGTAGTTAATGTATAGCCGTTGTATTTTTGAGAATAAACATAAATAACTACATAATTATTAAACATGTTTGTTAAATGTCTTAAAATTTATCTAATAAATTTTAGAGGCTTAAAATAATAATGAATCTGATTTTAAGCATGAAATACTCTAATATTATTTAAAAGGTCAATTTACCACCTTTTGATGGTGAACACTTGTTAAATATAGTTTTTATCACATTTATATATTTCATTTTAAAAAATAAAATTCTTTTTTATAAGTGGGACATCAAAATTTACTTTGGATGAAAATTTGATATTTTTTTGATAAATTTCATTTTTTAATGAATAGTGAAAAATACTGCATTTTAATTCAAAACTACCTTTTAATATAATTTATTTATATAGTTAGATTATAATTTTAATTGGTTTTAAAGTTTAATTGGATTATATTTTTATCATTTAATCAAATTTTGGCCATTTTAAGTAATTTCATGTTGAAATTGGACTTAAACCCATGTTAATCTTTTGATAGTTTTTACTTCTTAAAAACATGCTTTTTGGTTTTGACAACGGGAATTAATTTTAAATTAATTTTCGAAAATTATGTGTTTTTAATTTGGAAAAATGGATTCAATATTTGGAATTATGAGGTCTAAATTGTGTAAATATTTATCTTTTATTTTTAGAAATTTTGAATAGTAACTTCAGTAAATATTTTATTTACCATGGTTAAAGGGTAAATCTTGTAAATAAGGGTAAAAAATAATATTATAATTATATTAAATTACACTAACACATGTCCTAATACTATTTGATGAGATATTTCCAACCATGGAAATCCTTGGGTCTATTTTAGGACCCCATAGAGCCAATTGTGTGTGAAAATGACATTTAATTACTTCTAATTTAAAGTTAAGGAAAATATAACCTAAACATGTATTTTTTACTGAAACATTTTTTATATGGGATTATATAAGTGATATATTTTACTATAAATAATAATTATAAAGATAAAAATATTTCCTACATAATGGTATTTTATTTATAATTTTTAGTCATCAAATAAATAAATTTATTTATGATAAAATGATGATGTAGTGATTACCTTGTTAATGAATGTTTTAAATGAATGAGATTATAAAAATTAAAATAAATTTATTTTGAAACTTTTTATGCCATACAAGAATTTTAGGGATAATTATGACTTGTTATATTTGAAGTAATGAAGTTTTTTTGAATGAATCAAGTTGTTATGGATTTTTTTAAAAGTCATGATATGAATAGTATATAAATTGACATAAATGATTTAAAAAAATACTATTTTAATAAATGATATAATAGTCCTTAAAATCTATGATTCAGCCAAATTACTTATATAAGGTTGAAAATGTCATTAAAAATCCACTTTAGGTTCTATTGGAATTTTACAATAACTATATTAACCATATAATATGAATATACAAGAATACATGGTAAGAGTCAAATAAGTTAACTAAGGGTTAAAGATAAATGATAAGGTTAAATTTGAAACAAAAAATATCTAAAAACTATTTTTGAGATTATTTAGAACAATAATCATATTATATTTGAATTAAATGATTTTGGAACTTTTTAAAATCGAAATTCAGTTTATAATAAAATAATCTTTCAAACATTCCTAAAGTACCCCTCCCCCCTCTTATAAACGGCCACCACCTCTAACCCATACTCATACCTCTCAATCCCCCTTGGCTCATCCAAACTCTTCCAAAATAATCTCAAAACATCCCAATATTCCTCATATAATACTTAACTTGGGAAGAGGACAATTCAAGAAGGCCTTTTCGCTTAAATCAAAAGGAGTTACCTGATTTGAGGTAATGTCTTCTCTCAAGATTCTTCCATTTATTTTCCTTATCCAAACCCCTAAACTCTAATTATTAAATTAGTTTATAAAAAAACCCGTATATTAGTTATACTAGTATGTTTTTGTGAGAATTATTCGACCTAAAATCACACACAACACCATCTAATGGATTTATAATATACTGTTTCTGTGGACGATGAACTACTGCCTCACGAAATGATGATTGTTCAATTATCTACTACCACGTATCATGGTGTCCATTATGATGGAAATGTATTTATATATGATATATAATATATTTATATTGTATCTATTCTTCTTTATTTTTCATTTAAAACATACCTTTATGCTTTTCATAACGTGTAAATATGATAATTTCATTTGAGGAAGTGCGGACTACCGCCCCCTCAAAGTGATATGACTCATTCATGCTATACATGGAACTTATAAAGGATAGAATTAATGAACTTATGTAATATATATAAAATATATATTTTAATGGAATTATAATATACCTATGTATCATTTAATTTTCATTCCTTTAAATATAAAAAAGAAACGAAAGTAGCGTTCATGCGTACGTACAAATTACCGTCTCCATGAAAAAATTATTTCATTTATTATATCCAAATGCTATAGAATATTCTAAATACATATATACTTGAAATAAATACACATATATTGGATATATATGATATTTAAATCACGAATATAAGTCTGGATATACTATAATTTTGACCACATGGACAATTTGTAATTATAACAAGTTCAATTTTTGACTCAAGTATCGAACATCGACAAAACGACCAATATGAACTTGAATAATTATATGATTGTTATAGGAAGATAATAAGTGATAAAAAAGGAATAATAAAATTGAAAAATGTTATGAATCAATTATAAATAAACTTAAGTTTATTATTCAGTAAGAACAACCAACATACGTGATAAGTCAGACTCAAGGTAAGGGAACCTTTCACCTTCATCTTTTAGTCAAAGTCTTATTTTATGTTATGTATTTTAATTTTAATTTTATTATGTTAGTATATGTTATTATATATCATTATTTATGTACATTTTATGTCCAAGTGATGATATACCCTTTTCTATCTCATCAAATCATTTTCTGAATTTTTAAGTTACGCCGTTAGGCTGCTGAATTTTTATAAGGGAATTTCTAAAGTCAATTTCAACTCATTGGATTTTACACATAATTCATCATTTATACTATGAAAATATTATGTGTAAAATCAATATTTATTTATTTATTCTGTAATTTCCACTTCCCTTTGTGTGGATATAATTTTTATACACATAATCACCCCATTGATAAATTCTTACGTCATTTATAAGAACTTTGTTAGGGGAATATTAGCTCAATCTCTAATAATTGAGTTAAATATCCATGTCATTGGTTTTTTTCCAATAATATATGTAAATGAACTCTGATTTTTTACACTTAATATCCTCTTATATTGAGTTTATTTATATTTTTCACACATAATTATTTCATTGATTTATCCTTAATCTAATGATACGATCTTTGTAAGGGACTACATCTCAATATTATTTCATTGAGGCATATCTCAATATTGTGCCCCTTTAGTATCCTATACGTTGTATATAAAATCCTTTTTGAAAATTTATATCATGAATTTCTATATTATCATGATATTTAATATTTCATTTAATGTTATTCTTTAATTGTTTTTCTTCAAGTGGTTCTTAAGTGTTACGAGACTCTTTAACTGAAACATCATTTTAAATTTTTTAAAGATGTATTCTTCTAAAATATTTCTCATTAATGTCCATGTTTTAAAAATGGTTTAAGGATCTATTTACATGTAAATATATGTTTTAAAATTCTAAATCTCAAATTTATTTTAAAATTTACAAAGTGGTATGAGACACTTTGATTCAAAAATATCTTTATTAAATGTTTTAAATGGTTTTGTAAATGGATTTAATATTTAAATATCTTGAATTTATTTATTGTGATTGATGAGTAAAATTTTGATAATTTCAATCTTTTATGTGTTATGATTATGTAATGGTACATGCACATTAGATGAGTGGTTATGTGATAAACCAAATACAGGTGGTTCCATGATAAACCTAGGGCGGGTGAGCCTGAGATAACCACTGAATAAGGCTAAAATTCATTTTTAATATATATAATATTCATGCGATTTATTATTCATAAATACCATTTTGGTGCATTTTACACTTTGAACATCATTTCACATTATGATTGTAAGTCCTACTTAAAGTGCACTATTACATGGTACATTTTTGAACACCCTATAAAATACCCAATGGTCTTGATTTTATTTTCATATTTAATTTTAAGGTTTATCATTACATTGGGAACAATTCATAATTTTTTAGTACAAGAATATTCACATTGGAATACCACAAAAATAGGCCAAAATAAACAACATTCTGGGTGAATTAAACTGGACAACAACCCAATAAAACTACTGTAGCGGCCAAGATTCAAGCCCAGTAATTCTGAAAATTGAACTGAAGATAGAAGAAATCATGGGGAAATTTTTTTCCAATAGTGAAAAGAGCTAAACCTGAGTGTTAAAGGGAGTTCCATGCATCCCAAGTTATAGATAAAATTCTAGTCTAGATTTTTCAGCCTAGAAAAACATCCCACCAATTTAATCATATATCAAAAACCACAAATTTCTTTGGGATGAAATTTTACAGAATGCTAGGAGACATCCGAATATTTATTTTTGTCTTGTATGGACCACTAAAATTAAGCCATATAGAAGGCCATCTAGGTGACTCTATTCACATGATGTAAATTTGTTCACATGAGGGGAATTTGTTCACATGAGGAAAATTTTGAGGTTTCTCATTACTGAAGGGTGTTTAAGTCAAGAAGAGATTTATTTTCTTTATTCGCTTGAGGGAAATTTATCTCCTTGTCTTGAATCTCTTTCAGATAGATCTATTAATGATTTTATAGAATCATTAATCAACGATACCTTAGGTGAAATCAATAACATTGAGTATATACCCATTCATGACACTGCTATAGATAATTTAGTGGATGAAAATTATGTTCACAAGGTACCAATTCTGTCAAGAAATCTAGACAAAGAAACCGAGTTCAGTAAAAAGTCTCATCCTTTCTTGGAAAGTGATAACCAATATAATCTCAAATTTAAGGTCCTAACTTTATCACTCAAGTATGAATTCTTAGGGGAATATCAATCCTTTCCTGTTGTCATTTATTTCTCTCTTGAATCCAATCAAGAGATGATGCTTCTGGATGTCCTAAGAATGCATAAGAAAGAAATTGGATAGACCCTCTTTGATATTCCTGGGATTAGCCCACTCATTGGAACTAATAGTATTGTTCTTGAATCTGAATCCAAACCACATTGTCAACCTCAGTGGAGAATCAATCCTAATATTATGGATTTTGTAAAGAAATAACTTCTTAAGTTGTTGAAAGTGGGTACCATCTACCCCATTTCTGAGAGTGAGTGGGTAAGACCAATTCAAGTTGTCCCAAAGAAAGTTGGAATCACTGTGATAACCAATGAGGATGGTGACCTTCTCCCCAGAAGGGTTAGTAGTGGATGGAGAGTCTGTATTGACTATAGGAAGCTCAACTCTTGTACCAATAAAGACAATTTCCACTTGCCATTTATTGATCAAGTCCTCGACCGAGTGGTGGGTCATCAATTCTATTGCTTCCTAGATGGATTCTCAGTGTACAATCAAATCTATGTCTCCTTAGAGGATCAAGGAAAAAACTTCACTTGTCCATTAGGCACTTTTGCCTTCAGGCACTTTCCCTTTGGGTTATGTAATTCTCTTGGTACCTTCCAGAGGTGCATGATGGGAATATTCTTGGACATGGTGGGGGATTATATAGAGGTCTTCATGGAAGACTTCTCCACCTTTGGGTATACTTTTGAGGGATTCCTTCTAAATTTTGAAAGGGTTTTGTCAAGATTCTAGGATAAGAATCTCATCCTAAATTGAGAAAAATTCCATTTCATGGTAAAGGAAGGACTTGTTCTAGTCCATATGGTATCTGGTAGAGGTATTGAATTTGATAAAGCTAAGGTAGACATCATTCATCACCATACCTCTCCTAAAATTGTTAAGGAAGTGAGGTCCTTATTAGGACATGCTGGTTTCTATAAAAGGTTTATTTGGAATTTCAGCTCTATTTCATGACCACTTTGTGGTATTTTGGTAAGGGATGCTCCATTTTTTTGGATATAATTCTGTGAGGGTTCATTCTAAACCCACAAATCATTTCTCACTTATCCTCCCATCATGAAATCCCCAAATTGTAACCTTTTTTTCAAACTCATGTGTGATGCCAGTGAATTTTATTTAGGAGTTGTGTTAGGACAAAATTTTGATAAAACTTCTTATGTAATTTATTATGAAATCAAATATTTAAATGATTCACAAATAAATCACACCACCACTGAGAAAGAGTTTCTTTCTATTTTCTTTTCCTTAGAGAAATTCAGGTCTTATCTCTTAGGATCACCCATCATTGTCTTCACCAACCATTCATCCTTGAAATACCTTTTCCAAAAACAAGATTCCAAGGTTAGATTGATTAGGTGTGTCCTTCTTCTTCAAGAGTTTGATTTAACAATTAAGGATAAAAAGGGTGTTGAAAATGTTGTAGTCGATCACCTCTCTAGGATGGAATTCAAAGACAACTCACATAACCTTTCTGTGTCTGATTCATTTCCTGATGAGTACCTCTATTATGTGAGTGATTACCCATGGTTTTTTGATATAGAAAATCATTTGGTTATAGGTGACATTCCAAAATTATTAGGTAACCAAGCTAAGAGGAAATTCCTTTCTGATGTCAAACACTATGTGTTTGATAATCCTTACCACTTCAAGTTTTGTCCTAATCAAATCATTAGGATATGTGTTCCTGAGTCTGAGCAAGAGTCCATTATAGAATTTTGTCATGGAGAGGCATGTGGATGAAACTTTTCTATAAATAAAACCACTACAAAGGTCCTCCAAAGTGGTTTCTATAGGCCTAACCTCACTAATGATTCCTTTAAATTCTTCAAAAGTTGTCCTTAGTGTCAACAATTAGGATCTATTACCAAAAGGAATCAAATTCCCCACACTCCCATTCTGGTCATTGAAATATTTGATTGTTGGGGAATTGATTTCATGGGACCCTTCCCAAACTCTATGGGATACCTCTACATTATTTTATCTATTGATTATGTCTCTAAATGGGTTGATTCCATTCCCACCATGTCCAATGACCATCATGTTGTGATCTGATTTCTAAAAAGCACATATTTTCTCGATTTTGAATTCCTAGTGCAATAATTAGTGATTGAAGAACCCATTTCTGCAACTGACCATTATCTTCACTCATGTCTAAGTATGTGATTTCTCATAAAGTTTCCACTGCTTACCACCCACATACCAATGGTCAAGCTGAGTTAGCCAATCGAGAAATCAAACAAATTCTTGAGAAAACTGTTAATACATCTAGGAAAGATTGGTCAAGCAAACTCTTAGATTCTCTTTGGGCCTATCGAACCACATATAAAACCATTTTATGAATGTCCCTATATAGGTTGGTTTTTGGAAAAGCATTCCATTTACCAGTTGAAATTGAACATAATTATTTTTGGGCAATTAAGAAAATGAATTATGACCTCTCATTGGCTAGAACAAAAAGGAAATTAGATCTCAATGAACTTAGGGAACTTAGGATGGAGGCTTATGAAAATTCAAGGATAAATAAAGCTAGAGTTCATGCCTACCAATCTCGAAATCTTAAAACCAAACACATTGTACCAGGTAAACTTATACTTTTTATAGATCTAAACTTCATTTACACCTGGGAAAGTTGAGGTCCATATGGTCAGGTCCATACATAGTTCATAAGGTGTACCCCCATGGGGTTGTAGAAATTCAAGATCCCACCAATGGTCAAACATTTAATGTTAATGGTCATAGAGTCAAAGCATTCATTGAACCATTCCAAAAACATGAATTTGATGAAGACTTGTGTGAACCAACCTTATATGAGGAAAATACTTAAATAATTAGGGGTCTAAGTCGAGCTAGTGACGTTAAACAAAAGTGATGCATGGGAGGCAACCTATGGTTTTCATGTTTCTAATCTTTGTGAATCATTTTTATTTTAAAATTGGATTAATGGATCATTTTGATATTTTAAAAAAATTACTTAATCAATCAACACTAAATATGATAGTACCTTATAATGTTGACTAGTTATTCGATTATGAGTATGGATGGGTATGAAAGGGGAGCATCTTATTCATCCGTGTCACGTGGTGTGATCCCTGAGTAATACCTTACCTAGAAATTTAAAAAGAATCCAATTTATCATCATTTTATTTGATATTTTTTTTATTTGTTTGTTGGTTAAAATGAAAATTTTAAAAAATATATAATAATAATTAAAAAAAATATAAAATTACATGTCGTAGGTCATGGGGAAAACCCATCACAACCGGCGAAGCCACAAGGACTCGAACCCGAGATCGAAGGAAGACAAGGGCACACACTTACCACTGACCTATGGCATATAGTGATTACTTATTCTATAATTTTTGTATACATACTTATATTTTACTTTTTTTATTATAATGTGTATATATATATATATATTGTTCTGTTTTGTTTGTTTTTTTGTTTTTACTTTTTTTCACTAGGGAACTCTCTGAGTGACATGGATATCAAATGACTAAATTGGAGCAGCATGAACTTCAACTTCAACCACCAGGTGAATTCATTCCACAATCCTTATTTTTAGTTTCCTTTTTGAACATTCCTTCTCTTACTCTACCCCCTTCTAAATTATATTTTCTTCAAACACTAGGGATAGTTTTATCTTAAGTTGGTGGGGAGGTGAAACAAAAAATTTCTTTTTGTGTTAAAAATATTTCTTTTTGTGAAAAAAAATTCTTTTCTGTGAAAAAAAAATGATTTGAAAAAAAGTGCACCTTAATGGAAGGAAAAGTTCCTTTAACCTTGAACATGATAATACACATTTTAAACTTTAGAATTGAATATCAAATAATTTTTCATTCCTTGATTCTAATTTTAATGCATGTTTAAGTTCATGTGCATAGATATTGGAAAATGCGGTTGTTTGATGTGATTTTTCACCATTTATATTTTCATCCATTTAATAAAAAACACAATGCACGTACTCTGGATTGTGGGGCATTAGTTTTAGTTCATGGGGTCTCCAAAATAAATTTCATAGGTTTAATTATCATTTTAGTTTTAATATGAGTATTCAATAAAAAAACAACAAATTTTCACATAGAGTAATGAAATGACCTAATGCATGGCTTTCAGCACTTGGGGATTGTGACTCCATAGTTAGCTGGCCCAGAGTTAATAATTTTATCTCCATTTTTGGTAATTTGATTTTGTTTTCTACTGAGTTAACTTGAGATGATTCCCAAGTTTGTGGGATTCACTTGGTTCCCTAAGGTCTTCGAGTCTGGGAGTCATTGGCAAAGTCTCGCTACATTGGTTGACTCTGTTGAGTTCAATTTCAATTACCATAAAAAAATTGAAAAAAAAAGAAAAAATATATACAATAAAAAAATTGAATACTTATCTTAATATTGAAATTTTATTCCACCTAGTTCTTCCATCATTTCCCCTTGAATAAAGATGAACCCCCATGTCTATTATGACACACAACACTTCATCTTGTTTAATTGAAATTGGATGAAATGTGGCGATGAATTTGAAAAAAGGAACGGTCCTAGGCTTGGGATATGTTTATGAAACTATCTTGTATTAAAATCTTTTAATGAGTTTCATAATTTTTTGGGATATGTTTTTTTGGTGATCATTGTATATTAAGATGTTTTTGGAAAATGGAATTCAAATTTCATATTTTTGAGATATATTTTGATCGGGACTAGAAAAACTCAAGTTGGGGGTGTGATTAGCCAATGAATGAGGTGAATATTCATTTTTAATATACATAATATTCACATTATTTATTATTCATAAACACTATTTTAGTGCATTTTACACTTTGAACATCATTTCACATTATGATTGTAAGTCCTTAAAATGCACTATTACATGGTAAATTTTTGAACACCATATAAAATACCAAATGGTCCTGATTTTATTTTCATATTTAATTTTCAGGTTTCTCATTACATTGGTAATAATTCATAATTTTTGAGCACTTAAAGATTCACATCAGAAGACCACCAAAATGTCCTTGAACAAACATCATTCTGGGTGAAGTGAACTCGATAGAAGCCCAATAAAACTACTGTATAAGCCAATATCCAATCCCAATAATTCTAAAAATTGAACTAAATATAGAATAAATCATGGAGAACATTTTTTACAACAGTTAAAAGATCTAAATCGGAGTGTTAAAGGGAGTTACATATGGCCCAAGTTGGAGATAAAATTCTGGGCCAGATTTTGCGGCCTAGAAAAACATCCCACTAATTTAATCATATCTATACAACCACAAATTACTTTGGTATTAAATTTTACAAAAAACTAGGAGACATCTGGGG
Organism: Viscum album; assembly: GCA_963277665.1. Lineage (NCBI taxonomy): Eukaryota > Viridiplantae > Streptophyta > Magnoliopsida > Santalales > Viscaceae > Viscum > Viscum album. The sequence continues at coordinate 1,271,461,205 of OY728137.1, read as the reverse complement.
ATTTATTTTTTTCTTATACATCCCACTCTAATTTTTCCATATATAAGGAATCTAGGTGTCTCTATTCAGTGGATGCATGCTAGCTGCAACTTCGGGTCAAGGGTGGAAAAGTTTCCTCTCCCTTACGTTCCACCACCCTAGGCCTACCATACTCAAGTGGTATGCCTTGTACTATTGGTATATCTACCTGAGGCTTCAAAAAATCATATTTAAGGAAGTGGCGGTGGATGAGTTTATGATCTTTGGTTCTTTCTTTCATTGTAATGTTATACTGCATTTTTGTTGTCTCAAGTTTTTCTTTCACATGTAAGTTGTTCTAATTCATCTTAGTTTCATAATAAAAGTTATTATTCTCCTCTTATTATGTTATTATTCATATAAAGTTGATACTGTTGACTCAAGGTGTGAATTTATTCACCCCAAACCTTGTGAAATTATCACACAATGATGGAGTGATCGTTATTTCATTGTCTTTTTTTACTTCTCCATTTCATCCCTCATGAATCTACTTCCTGCTTCCATTGAAACCATAACATCAATGTAAGGATAACCCTCTTATGGGTTGATACAAGGGAGTATCAAGGGGTTGGACTGGATTTTATTTCTCACTCCATTAATTTCTAATCATTTCTTTTAATTGATAATTTCATTTGACGATTTTAAAACTTCTTCTCCATTTTGGAATTTTAAGGCCACACACTTCAAATGATTATACGAACCTTTACCTTGGAGTGCTAAAAATATTTATCCTCAAAGTGTATAGGTGATTAGTATTAGGGCGTGTAGGTATTAAACCAGGAAGTGATGATGTTGTTTTATCTTATTAAATGAACCCATCTCAAATATAAGAAATTGAAATAGTTGAAGAGGGAATGCATCCAATCCACCCCAAGTGATAACCTAGGATCAAATCATCCTTTTAAATTGAATTCACTTAAGTATTTTAGTTTTCACATAAATCTATCTAAAATCAACCCAAAGTTGTCCACTTAATATAAAAAAATAGTCTATATAATTTATGTGTCTATAGGTTTTGTCTTAGGTCACTGGGGATTCAACAACCTAAGCTAAACTACAAGTGACCGCTTAAACCTAAGATCTTGGATAAATTTGGGCGAGATAATGGTTCCAAAAATTTAAAATAATCTCTATATGTTTCATTATTTCTAGAAAAAAACTATTGATAAATATACATCTACAACATAATACATGAATCCTAATACATAAATACTTCAACCCTTTTACTTCAATGATTGGTATAACATAGGACCTTCCTTGGTTTAGGTGTTAAACATTAAAAGATGTCATGGAGTAAGATAATCCCCAAGTTCACCCAAATTCATGAAAATAAACAATAAATGGATTTATAGTATTAAATTTATTTCTATCCATTGAACTACTCACCTTTCCTCGACAATTCATTACTTTATGACCTTTTTCGACACATAAAAAATTTTCTTATTCCATTGAGAAATTCTCCTAGGTTTATCTTTCCACGTCTATAACATGATGTAAATTAAGTCTTATTTCCTCCATGGTCACCACCACCTTATCTATTAGTGAAATGCATACTTATCTTATTTGGTGGGTTTAAGAGTTATCTTAGGTATAGGTTGTTAATCATATATATGTATAATTGATTAGACCTAATCACAATATCATTTACATCAATCATTATCCCATTTTTTTGATCAAAATCACCACATTTTCCATCAAATTAATCATTAACATCATTCCTCTTAGATCTAGAAAATTAATAAAACCAAAAAGTATGGTTTGACTAACAATAATCATAATTATAAAAAATAATTTATATGATATCTAAATCAATACAAAAATTTTAAATCTATAGCACCATTGATTTAACATAGGTCATCCATGATCATTATATATTCAAATACTTCTTTATTTTTAATAATTAAAATTTTAATTTGCCTTAGAATATACGCAAAAAGTTTCAAATAAGATGTGTATAAAGGCCTCTTTTCATTCACTAGGGGAAGACCACGTCAATGGATAATGAAATCTTTTTGTATTTATTACAACTAGGTAAAACTATTCTAGATCTACATCCACTTATTGAATCCATAGAGATATGTATTGATTGGAAAAAAATTATTTATACCTTATCAAAACATTATATTTTCATCTTAAACATATAATTATACTTATATTTAGTCATAGGGTTATGTTCTCTAAAATATGTTTTCCTAAATCTATTTCTCAAGGCTTCTAAAAAACTTGATTTGATACCAACAACAATGACCTCAACCCTGGTAGCCTAGATTCTATTGTTAATTTATTACTTTGTTTCTAGATACAAGAGATAACATCCCAAATGATAGAATATTTTAGTAGTATTAGAAAACTAGATACATATTCAAATTTTAAATTACATTTAAAAAAACTACAACACCACATTTTTTTTGGGAAAAACATTATTCCCTTTTGAATATCCCTACTTATCAATAATAAATCAATTCCTAACTTCTTATAAAAAGGAAATATAAGAAAGGGGTGAGCTCAGATTCTTAGTAAGGGAATGAGTAAAATAGAATATATCATCAATACATAAAGAAGAATGAATATGGAAAGTCAAATAACAAAAAACTCATTCTATTTAATTTATAACTCAATAATGAAAAATAATATAGAATGAACAAATACCGATCAAATAATGTCATATATGTAAGATCCCTAACTTGATGGAGATATTTTCTTGTTTAAATTTTGTTTTTAATCCCTCAAAGTTGGATAATTAAATGTTTATTAGGATTATGAGGATTCTTGGGAGTGATTTGGGGGTCAGAGACATGAGAGAAAGGTGAAATTGGAAATCATGTGCGTGTTGTAGGGTTAGAACATGGTTATGTGTAACCATGTACCCAAACTATGTTAACTAGAAGGAGGGGTTCATGGTTTAAAAATGATACAAGGGGGAAGGGAAAACTTTATAGATTGGGATAGAGGAATTCCTCATGGTTAGAAAACTATTTTTCAAACTGTGTGGGATCCTCAGGTAACTATGTGGCTTAGAACCCTCTTGGATAGAGGATACTGAATTATTGTAACACAATTTGGAAAACCGTGTGGCCAAACCATATGCCCCATTAAAAGTGGGTTTTTACCATTTCCCCCTTAAGATTTTATTTGGTCTACCTAATTTCTTCTTCCATTTCTTCTCCAAAAACCACAGTGACAAAAAAATGACTCAGGATTTCCAAGGATGATATCTTTCATTTCTAGGCCATTTTACCACATTTTATTGTGGATTGAAGCTTTGAGTGAATCTAACTCTTTTATTTCATCTCTTTTTTTGAATTAGGGATTTCAGTTTTTTTCTTCTCCTTTGAAAGCCCTAAAACCTCCTTTTAAGTGGATCCTAGTTCAGGGCTTCAAAGTGTGTTTAAATTCAAGTCAAATGATGAGGTTAAGTGTGTGTTCATCTTTGGAATTGAGGTAGGTGTTCTACAAGTTATATCCCATATTCATCTCATTGATTTTTTCTTGTGTGGTTGATTTATTGGTCCTCTCTTGTTGTGAATTTGATTCCTTTAGTGTTTTTTGGTAAAATGGTTGGATAAATGATGAATTGGACCTCTCATAATCCCCTTGGGATGCATCAAGAATTATTATACCAATTTAGGGTCACACATGGGGTGTTCCAACATTCCCAAACATGGAAAATTGTTAGGTTAATCATAGAGTTTTTTTTGTGTTGAAATAGATCCCATGAAAAATATATCGATATGTTGTTTTGAGTTATAAAAAGGCAGTAATGGTAGTTGTGTCTACTTGTTGAAAATGACATAAGGTATTGTTTGTATTGGTGTAAAAAATAGTTAAATAGATCAATGTGAATGTTTCAAATTGATTAGAATTTTTAATGAAAATGCTTAAATAGATTAAGGAATAAGAATTGATGAATGTGTAAAATGGGTTAATTCATGGGAATTGAGTAATTTGTTAAGTAAACTAATGTATGAGAATTATTGTGTATACTAAATGGGTTAAGGCATAAAAAGTGAAATGGGTTAAATGGAATATTCTAAGTAAATTGAAAATGTGATAATGGGTTAAGGATTGATGATTATTCATACATTGTAAGAAATTTGAATTATAAATGTTATGCGTATTGGTTGTGTATGGTTTCTAATATGGTTTATCTGGTAAATGGATAAATAATAATGTGATCATGGCTTGGTAGTTTCAGGGTATTCGACTTGAGGATCTACACCCATGGTTTGGGTTAGATCGAGGCTCTAAACCCCACCCCCTTTAATTCATGAGTTAGGGAATGGGACCAAGGATCTATAACCCTAATGGTTTAATTTGATGAGAATACTAGGAAAAAGGCTCCAAAGTATATGGGGTTTATTTTTTTTATGAAATGTTAATCCCTAGTGAGATAGGGAATTTTTCTTATTCCCTTATTTATGGTAATTGACCGAATTAGGATATAGAGTAGATGATGTAAATGCTTAATTGATTGAACAAGTGATGAACCATGAAAATGTGATGAAAATTGAACAACTGATGAAAATTTATTGAATGATTAAAATGGTTAAAGTGAATATTGTAAACTAATGGAACTTGAGTAATATTTTTTTTATCTTTTCATTTATTTTTCACATGCAAGAACTACCTGTTGATACTAGATATTTTGTAGACACTATTGGTGGTGGCCAAATGAGTTTTACTCACACCCTACTTAGGATGATATCAGGTACCCAAGCATATTTCATGGTTTCAATTCAGGGAAAGGGTAATGGACCTATTCTAGGGAGTTGAGTTGGGTATGAGATGTTAAGGGTTGAGAATCTAGACTTGGATTCAGGACCCATTTGAGGGATTTAGTTGTTGGTATTTATTTTTGGTTATCCTTCACTTTTGTTACTATTAGTATGAAATATAATATTTATTATTTGGATGTGGTCTTACCCTGTTTGGTAATTGGTTGGTATAGAATGTTTCTATTTTATTTCTTATTGTTCCATTATTTAATATGTTTTCTTTTGAAGATTACTCTATTAAAGAGCTTATAGTCTCCCCACATGATCTATTATAACACTGCTACTAGTCGAAAACCTATGGTGTATGGGGAGGTTCACTTGAGGTCATGTGGTGACATAGCTCGGGGAACTGATTTAGTGGATTCTAGGATTGGTAAGTTTCAAAATGACATTAGAGGGGTTCTTTTCTATGCATTACTATTTGGTAATGGTAGAAATAATATTAGGAGGTGTTGATCCTTGGTATTGAGCTTGTCCATGGGAATATCTACCCCATGTATGAGGTAAAACCCAAGTACATAGGGTGGGAATTATTGTTCTTAATATGTTTTATTACATTTGAATGATATTTCACCATTAGGATATGCATTTGTTGTGTGATGCGACTATTTTATGATGTTTTTCTCATATCCATAACTGGACATCGTTGTTCACTCTTTCATCATTATAGGAAGATAGGGATATATGTGGATCATATCATGTTAGGAACACATGGGATGTGTGTGTGGGAAATTACTGGTAGGATGTAATTTAATTTCATGAAAATTTAATGAAAATGGTGTCTAATAAAGATGATGAAAATAGATAGACTTTTAAAGAATGAACAAAGAATTTTATTTAACAAAATGTTATAAATGAGATAAAATGTTGGTTGTAACAAGTTTTGAAATGGAAAATGTGCCACAAAGAGAAAGTTTTGTGTTGAGGAAGTGGACATGATTTAAAAAGGTGTATAATGAAATAATTTTAACTATGTGTGTTGGTTTACCTGGGTTATCCATGACCCATGGTAGGGATGGTTGTGGGTAGTGGTATAGATGTGATGATATCTGTTGGGATAGTGTATGCGAAATGGTTTGTTTATAGAAAGTAGAGATCCATCTTTTATGTAAACTGTGGAATATTTATGTTAGGTTTTCTGAGATGTGTGTCTGGCATTGTAGAGAAATTACACCATGATGACTTGTACCATTTGGGTGAAAAGAGAATATTTATGAGAACAATCCACCAATAGTTGAGTGAGAAAATATGTTGGTACAAGATAATTGAGGAGAAAAGAAGTTCTGTAAGAACATACCTCGTTTTATCTTGATAATGGAAACAGACCCAGGGTAGGTCATGCTGATTATGTTAGATCTAACCAAAGAGTTTCAGTTTCATCTTCCTCTAACATTTTTTGGAGTGGGTGGACTCGAAGTATAATAGTTATAGATAGAATCCATCCAATAGATTTTGGATCACATGGAGACTCCACCTGAGAAGAGAGTAAAGTTAGTAGCATATATGTTATGTGGAACAAAAAAGAACTGGTGGGATATTTTGGTTTATACTTAGCAGGCTGATGGTATGTTGTGGAAAGAATTCTAGGAATTTTTTGGAGCATTTCTATTCAATTGCCTTAAGGAAGGAGTGAGCTATAGATTTTATGAGGGTGTCCCAAGGAACTATTTCAATGATGGATTATGAAATCTATTTCAAAAAAATTCAATGCTTTGTTCTAGGGTTCTCAGGGGACGAGGCTGTAATGGAAAGATTCTTCTATGATGTAATTAGACATGATATTAAGTCCAAGGTGAACATATTCTGTTTAAAGAGGTTTGAAAAAGTGGTGGATCATCCCCTTATTTTAGAAGGGAACCTAAGGGAGGCTTTAGGGGGTGGGTTTGTGGTTCCAGTTGGATGGACCAATGGATTGAATTCTGAAGTCCAAAAGCATCATTTTTGGAATTTTCACTAGGTTGGATGTGTAAAAAGTAGTTAGATGAGAGGATCAACTTCTCAAGGTGGTGACCAACTATTTTTATATCATTGTGGTAGTCTAGGGAACATGCATGGATATTTCCCCCAACATCCAATTTAGTGTCGATCATACAACATAATGGGGAATGTGTAGAGGTTTTATAGAAACCCTCAATAGCTAGGAACAAAATGAGAATTGAGTCCAATGCCGAGTGTATGAAGGGGGTAGGTTACCCCATACTAGGAAGGCGGTTAAAGCTCAACCAGTTGTACCAGTAGAGGTAGAAGACATGGTACTCGCGGGCGGTAATGTCCATATCAGTAGGGTAGTGCAGCACTAAGAACTCGGACTAGGGCCCAAGGTATAGGGGAATGTCATCTTCATGTATTTTAGTCTACACCTAAAGGTGGAGAGGCTGGACCATTAACCGATTGAGGTACAATCCTTGTATCTTCTATGCTTTCCAGTTATTTATTCGATACAAGTGCCTCGTATTCTTTTGTGTCTTCTCAGTTTGTGGTTTTTTTAGGTCTCGTGGTGGAATATTTGGGTGTGTTAATATTGATTTATATATTGTTATGGGTACGAGAAGAGAATATTACATAGTGTAAGGGGTGTGATCTTGAAGTTGGTGAGAAAAGTTTCCTATGGGACTTGTTTATTCTTGAGATGTCAAGTTTTTATCTGATTATGGGAATGGAATGAAAAGTGTTATACCAGAACCATATTTACCATTACCTTCATAGGGTAACGTTCACATATCTTGAGGGAGACACGTAAGTCCATTGTTGTGAATGGGATGTCTGGGCAGGTTGCACATGGCCAGTTTTTCAGCAGTTTGGTGAACTCACAACCCAAGTGACTTATCTTGTTCTTAGTGATGAGGAAGTAGAGAATATTTTATTTCATTCAATGGGGGGTCAGTTTCAATATGTGTTTCCTAAGGACTTCTTGGGGCTACCAACTGAGAGAGATATTGATTTCACAATATATTTACTACTAAGAGAAAAATTAGTTTCCATTCCACCATCCAGATTGGCACTGATAAAACTCTAGGAACTAAAAATTCAACTATAGGAATTGGATAATAAAAGGGTTTATTCACCCGAGTACATCACCTTATTGATCCCCAGTGTTTTTTTATATGAAATCCGATAGATCGTTGTGGTTATGTGTCGATTTTAGAAATCTAAATTAGATTAAATCTAATAAATGATACAATATTACTTGAATAGATGGTCTCTTTAGCTAGATAATGGGGTTATTTTAGGTTCTCTATGATTTATTTGAGATCAGGGTATCATATTATATGGGTGATTCCTTTTGATGCTCCACGTAATGTCTTTATAAGCAAGTTTAGATTGTATGAGTTCATTTTGATGTCGTTCGGATTGACCAATATTTTGATAGTGCTTATAACCCTAATGAAGCAAATCTTTCATCCTTATATGGATTAGTTTTTAGTAGTCTTTGTTGATGAAATCTTGGTGTACTCTAATACTCATGATGATAATTCCAAACATATTGACATCGTCCTCAGTAAACTAAGAGAAAATTGGTTTACACTAAGCTATCCAAATGTCATTTATGGATTCATGAGTGGAATTTATTATGTTATATCATCTCTAAGGAAGGTGTGTCTATGGTCCCTCTAAAAGAAAAAGTCATGGTATCTGGGGAGAAACCCAAGAATGTTTCTAATGTTCATATTTTTATGGGTCTAGCTAGCTATTACCGAAGGTTCATTAAAGTATTTTCCCATTTATCATAACCACATTATTACTTGGCCAATAAGGGAATCAAGTTTGTATGGTCTGTGGTATGTGAGGATACTTTACAATGGTTGAAGAAGTGGTCAACAACTGCACCGATTTTAACCTTACCTGAGTTGGGTAAAGGGTATGACTTGTTTTGGGATGTGCCTGGTATTGGTCTTGGGGTGATAATAATGCAAGGTGATTGGGTTGTGAAATATAGGTCATGATAGTTGAGGCCTCATGAAATAAATTACCATACACATGATCTTGAGCTACCTGTGGTGGTTTATTATCTAAATTTTTGGTGGAACTACTTATTGGGAGTATAGTTTATGGTGTATAAAGATCATAAAATACTGAAGTATATATTGTATCGGCGTGATTTTAATATTCACTAATAAATATGGGTTGATTACATGTAGTCATTTGACTTTGATATGGTTTACACACTAGGAAATGGAAACAGTGTTGTAGATTATTTGAGTTGAAAAACTCAAAATCAGGTGGTTTAAGAATCTAGCTCTGAGTGGAGAATAATGGAATTATTTACTGAGATGCATCTGGAGGTGCAATATGGCCAAGGGAAGATGACCCTTACATACTTAGCAGTTGAGTCCAAGTTTAGATCCAAATCAAGGAGTGGAAGTGTGAGTATTCAAAGTGCTAGAATTTGAGGGAAAGTCTTAAAGTTGGAGATTTACCTTCTTGTTGGAACATTGGAGATGATGTGATCATTTATGTTTGTGGATGTGTTTTTATGACAACGTTTATGAGAGAATATTTGATGAGAAATTTTCATGCATCAAAGTGGACAGTGAATCCTATTTTGACCAAAATATGTTGTGATCTTCATAGGCTCTATTGGTGGATAGGGATGAAGACAGATGTTACATGTTACGTGGTGCGACACATTACCTTCCAATAGGTGAAGGCTGAGAATTAGTGGTCGGGTGGGTTCTTGAAGCCATTTCTCATTCCAGAATGGAAATAGGATGATGCGATGATGGATTTCATAGTGGTTCTCCTAAGGATTCCTCATAAGAATGAATAAATTTGGGTATTTGTTGATTGGTTGACTAATGTGGGTTATTTCATGCTAGTTCAAGATACTTTCACCATGGATCAGTTGGGTAAGTTGTATGTTCAAGAGGTAGTGAAGTTGCATGGGGTACCGTAGAAAATAGTTTCAGACCATGATCCACATTTCACAACACATTTCTTGTAGGTATTATAGAGGGAACTTGGTACCCAGGTGTTTTTGAGTACAAATTCTCACCCACAGACGGATGACAAATCAGCACATACTATTTAGGTGTTAGATGACATTTCGAGAGCATGTGTCCTAGAATTTGGTGGATAATGAAAAAAACATCTAGTTTTGGTTTGGTTTTCCTATAACAATAGTTACCAATCTATGATTAATATGGTTGACTATTTAGATCTCCATTGTGTTGGATAGAGGCTGGATAATTAGAGTTGTTGGGACTGAGTCTCGTGCAGGAGATGTCATAACTAGTTTAGTTGATTCAGAAATGTATGAAAACAACCCAAAGTAATAAAAAGTAAAATGTGGATCAACGCCGTAGAGTTCTTGAGTTTATGGTGGGTGATATTTTGTTTCTTTGGGTGTTTCCAAGGTTGGTTCATCATCAGATTCAAAAATAGGTCAGTTAGCGTCGAGGTACGTGGGGCCGTTTGAGATTGTGGAGAGGATCGGATATTCCACAATGATATAGTGTAATTAATGATGTTTTTCATTCTTCATAACTTCAACAGTATCACCTCGGCCCATCTAATGTGATTGATTTTGGGGATGTTGAGATTGAGGTTAATGCGTCCTTTGAGGAGAATCTAGTTTATATTGGGGATTGTAGTGATAAATTCTTTTTAGGTAATATTGTACTTTTGGTTTGAGTTTTTTGGAAGCATGGTAATGTTAAAGAAGAAAATTGGGAAAGACATACAATAATTGAGGCCTAGTGGACAAATCTATTCACTTTGGAAGCCTAATAATGATTCGATGTTCAGCTCATGGATGAGTCGTTATAAGATGGAGAGGTTGTATGATCCCAAACATTGCAGAGGTACTTTCTTGTTTAATTTTTTTTGAATCCCTTGTAGTTGGTTAATTAAATGTTTACCAGAAGTGTGAGGAATAACAGGGGTGTTTTGGGGTTTCGGGACATGAGGGAAAGGGGAAATTGGGCCATCCAGTGCATGTTGCACAGTTAGGTATAACCGTGTGCCCAAACTATGCTATCCAAGAGGAGGGGTGAACAGTTAAGTAAACTGTGAAAGGAGGAAGGCCAAACCATGTGAATTGACTGAAAGAAGAATATTTATTAAAATATGTAAAAACAGGCCAGCCACCACACTACCCCCCATCAAGGAGGGCAGAAGTGACAATGGATAAGGGCATCACCTAAGACAATAAGATTACAATCATTAGGGAAGGACCCCAAACATTTATATAAAATCAGACACTCATCTGGTATTTCATTACTGGAAAATACATCTACCATTTCATTCCCCTCTCTCTAGGTATGACTAAGGGTGTAATTTTGGCCCGGCGGCCCGAAAGCCTGACAGGCCCGGCCCGAAAGCCCGAGCGGCCCGGCCCGGCAAAGCCCGCATCGGGCCAGGCCGGGCTCGGGCCGCAGGTTCAGCGGGTTAGGCCTGGGCCTTTCCAGGCAGGCCCGCGGGCCGGCCCGAAAAAGCCCGGCCCGTGGGCCCGCGCGAAGCTCGGCCCGCTGGCCCGCCTGCTGTAAAAAATATAACGGGGAACTGCAGCCTACCTCAAGCTCCCAAGGTTGCGCCTGGACCAACTGGTCCAGGCACTGCGCCTGTAAATTAATCACAGGTCTATGTATATATAGATATATTTATTTATATATATGTAGATCTATATATATATATATATGTATATATATATATATATATATATATATTTATATCTATATATATCTCAATATTTATATGTATATATCTATCTATATATACATATATCTATGTATATATATCTCTATATCTATATATCTTTATCTATATATATATCTATATATATATATATATATTAATATATATATCTCTATCTCTATATACATATATCTCTTTATATATCTGTATATATACATACATATATACATGCATCTATATATATATCTACCTATATATCTATATATACATGTATCTTTATACATTTATATTTATCTATATATGTATCTATATATGTGTGTGTGTGTGTGTGTGTATTTCTATCTATATGTGCATATATCATTATATATTAACAAAAAACGATATTATATATATACATATAATTATTATTATATATAATTATAATGTGTGTATAAATATATATATACAATGATATATAATTATATATATAATAGTTTATATATATAAACAAAGCCATTAATAATATATAACAATTAAGTGTAGTTTTTAAAAATCCATTAATAATATGTGTGTGTGTGTGTGTGTGTGTGTGTGTGTGTGTGTGTATGATTTAATATAATATATATATATATATATATAAACAAAGCTATTAATAAATATATATATATATCAATGATTTAATATTATATATATATAATAACTTGTTGTATATTAATAAAAAAATAAGTATGGTTTTTAAAAATCCATTAATAATATATATATATATGTATGTATATGTATATGATAATATATATACATATATATATATATATCAATGATTTAATATAATAGTGTATATGTATAAACAAAGCCATTAACAATATATATCAATTAAGTGTGGTTTTTGAAAATTCATTAATAATATATATGTATATGTATATGTATATGTATATGTATATGTATATGTATATGTATATGTATATGTATATGTATATGTATATGTATATGATTTAATAATATATATATATATATAAACAAAGCTATTAATATATATCTATATATATCAATGATTTAATATTATATATATATAATAACTTGTTGTATATTAATAAAAAAATAAGTATGGTTTTTAAAAATCCATTGATAATATATATATATATATATATGTGTATGTATATGTATATGTATATGATATAATATAATATATATGTATATAAACAAAGCTATTAATATATATATATATAGACGATTTAATATAATAGTGTATATATATAAACAAAGCCATTAATAATATACATCAATTAAGTGTGGTTTTTAAAAATCCATTAATAATATATATATGTATGTATGTATATGTATATGTATATGATTTAATATAATATATATATATATATAAACAAAGCAATATATATATATATATCAATGATTTAATATTATATATATATAATAACTTGTTGTATATTAATAAAAAAATAACACACTCGTCTAATGATGTTCGTGCAAGTCCCTCAACTTCATTAATTTTTTTAAGTACGTTGCAACATGCATAAATTATATATACTATACATATATAAATCTATTTAGAAAAAAAAATTAACTCACCCAATAATGTTCGTGCACACCCCCAATATATATATATAAACAAAGCCATTAACTCACCCAATGATGTTCACGCACACCCCCTAATTATTTTTTTACAATTTTCTCATATTATATATATATATAATAACTTATTATATATTAACAAAAAATAACTACTCACTAAATGATATTCACACACCCCCAACCTCATTATTTTTTTTAAAAATATGATAAAACTTTCATATATTATATATACTATATATACATATATAAATTTATTTAGAAAAAAATTAACTCACCCACTACTGCGCACCCGCTAAGGGTGTAATTTCAGTCCAGATAGGGCCGGGTCGGGTCTGCCCTGCAAAAAAATTAAAAAACGTTTAAAAAAATGTTTTAAATTAAACAAATGCTAAAAAATAATTTTAATAAATAAGTTAAAGAAATAAATGTAAAAAAAACGTTTTAAATAAATGATAAAAAACATTTAAATAACAACACTTTAAACTCACCACCCCCAATAACTCATTATTTTTTTTAATTTGTACATAATATATATAAATTCACAGACATGTATAAATCTATTTAAAAAAAACATATTCACCCACTGTAAAATGTTTTTACAAAAAACGTGTAAAATGTTTAAAAAAAATACATGTAAAAAATATGTCTTCAAAAAAACTTTTTAAATTAAACGTCTAAAAATAAATGTAAAAAACATTTTAAACAAGTGTTAAAAAATGGTTTAAATAAAAATGTTTAAAAAGTTTTTAAAACAAACATTTAAATTAATTTTTTTTAAACAAACACTTAAAAAATACTTTTTACATTAAAATGTGAAAAAAAGTTAAATGTTTTAAAAAAAATACTTGTAAAAAGCATGCGTTTAAAAAAATCAAAAATGTTTTAAATTAATCATTTAAAAATAAATGTAAAAAAATGTTTTAAACAGATGTTAAAAAAACAGTTTAAATAAAAATGTTTAAATAAAAAATACTAACAAATGCTTACAAATTATAAATAAGTTAAAAAAAATAAATGTAAAAAATGTTTTAAATAAATGTTAGAAAAACGTTTAAATAATAAGGCTTTAAACTCACCCACGGCAGCTGCGCACCCCTCATTTTTTTTACAATTTGCAAATTATATATATATATATATATATAGAGAGAGAGAGAGAGTTTTTTTTATACGGTTTTTAAAAAAAAACGGTCAGGTTAAATTTTTTTGTCAAAATGTCCCTCAAAGGCGGCATCGGTGATGCCGCCTTTGCGTTTCGAGGCAAAGGCGGCATCGGCGGTTCCGCCTTTGGCCTTTCCCCTATATATTTATTTTAAAATTTTTTATTTTTATTTTGTGTTTGTTTTTGTTTATATATATATATATATATATATATATATATATATATATAAACAAAACAAAAAATTTCAGCAGAATTTCTCTACTACTAAATATCCAACGGTACTGTCATTACAGTAGTCTAGATTCTGACAGAAACCCTCACTCAGACCTCCCTTTTATAAGATAGGTTGCTCTAAATCCATTCTGCATTTCCGATGCGGAATTCAAGTTTTTCCTTTCCTGCGCATTATATTCTGCATTTCTGATGTGCGATTGTGTTTCAAGTACGTGATTTTGAAAGACAATAAAATATATACTATGAAACGAATATAACTGAAACTTTAAACATTGATTAAACATATAATAAATATTTAAAAACAAAATGAATGTCCAAAAAATGTTATTGAAAACTAATCTATAAGCTTTCAAAAGCGCCTACTTGAAACTAAAAAATGGTTCAAGTATGTGACTTTGAAAGACTATAAAATATATACTATGAAATGAATATAACTGGAACTTTAAACATTGATTATTCATATAAGAAATAGTTCAAAACAAAATGAATTTCCAAAAAAATGTTATTGAAAACTAATCTATAAGCTTTCAAAAGCGCCTACTTGAAACTTAAAAATGGTTCAAGTACGTGACTTTGAAAGACTATAAAATATAAACTATGAAACAAATATAAATGAAACTTTAAACATTGGTTAAACATATAATAAATAGTTGAAAACAAAAGGAATTTCCAAAAAAATGTTAGTGAAAAGTAATGTATAAGCTTTCAAAACCGCCTACTTGAAACTTAAAAATGGTTTAAGTACATGACTTTGAAAGACTATAAAATATAAACTATGAAACGAATATAAATGAAACTTTAAACATTGATTAAACATATAATAAATAGTTGAAAACAAAAGGAATTTCCAAAAAAAATTTAGTGAAAAGTAATCTATAAGCTTTCAAAACTGCCTACTTGAAACTTAAAAATGGTTCAAGTACGTGACTTTGAAAGACTATAAAATATAAACTATGAAACGAATATAAATGAAACTTTAAACATTGATTAAACATATAATAAATAGTCGAAAACAAAAGGAATTTCAAGTACGTGATTTAGAAAGTCTATAAAATGAATATACTATTATTACTATGAGCTGTTCTTATATGGTTATCGAGTATTTTAGTTTTTATTTATATTTTAGGCATAGTTTATATTTGATACCTTTCAAAGTCGACTTCTTGAAAGATATCATTAATTATTAAATTTAAAATTAATAACTTTAAAAGCATATGAAATATACAGTATAAAATTAGATATGCAATTCACGGTAAGAAATAACACAAGGTCCAAAAATGGTGTGTTTATGTGGAGCTTCTGGTATTTGTTGCAGTGAATTGGATATCAAAATCAATACTGGATATCAAGAAAGGTTGAATCCACATTTCGTTTTGCGGGAAACACCACCGCAGTGTCTTAAATGCAGCTTAAGTGTTCAATTTAGTTTCATTAAATCTGTACAACCCCTCGTTTTTACCGAAATATCAGTCACGTATCCAAATTAACCCTCCAATTCTGACGCCCCTAGGTTCATACCGTTCGATGGGGGAGAGACGTCCATGGTAAACCTCCGAGTGAGAGTGAAGGAAGACACTGTTTTAGATAAAACCCTTCTACTGACATGAAAATTAATCAGGAACTCACATTTCTAATTTCATTGACATTTTTATCTATTATAACAGGTTTTATTTACATATATGATATATATTTTATACCTTATTATTTAAGTTAGGAATATTGTTTATTTTTTAAAGTTATGCTGACTTTAACAGAATAATTGATTATATTCTGACTGCTTTATGAGGGACACCTCTGATATTGTTAATGATTCTACATTTATTTATTTATTGAACGTGTTTCATCTCCATCGTTATCTAGAATTCATCGGAAGACATATGAGTTCTCAAAACAAATGTCTACTGTCCTACGAGTTTGTTTTGCCTCGATCTTTCAGGTTTGATTACCTGGAAAACTTTATTGGTTTTTATGCCTTTATAGTATACTTGTATGTGAGTGTTTAGAATGAATATATCAATGAGGTCCTACAGAAGGCTTGTGAAGATGATGAAGGATAAAGATTTGGTGATGAAGAGTTCGATGAGCTATGTGGAATCGTTGGTGTTTTCATCTGATCAACTGGAGGCAGTTTGATCAGATGAAAACACCAACGATTCCACATAGCTCATCGAACTCTTCATCACCAAATCTTTATCTTTTATCATGATAAATGAATGAAGTGTTTACTAAAACGAAATGTGGAGATACATGGTAGGAATGCCCAAAACAATCGATGAAATAGAATACGAGATGGATCAAGTCTGTTATCATGAGACACATATTTGTTTGTATCAAGATGGAATGCAACTTGGTTATGATGACTCAGTATAGCAAGCAATTGCGGCAATACTCGATATGAGTCATCCCAATCACCATAAACCTTCACAATTGCTTTTTGTTTCACCTTCCATGCCTTATTATACGAAATCTTATAACCAAACGTCTGTTGTATCCTCTCTTGCACAAGGGCTATCGGAACATCTTGACATGTCCTAATCATCTCAACAACAATGGATGACACAAATTCTGCATCCAATGAAGCATGATCTTGTGTCAGACTTGGCTGAACGCAAGTATGGGTTGCCTCAATCTTCGAGATTCTCCAACCTCCAAATGCAATGTCCGGAATCGCCCTCAATTGAAATCTACAATCATCCCCATATTTCTCACATCGTATGACATATCTTCTACGATCTGATTCGTAAACTACATAGTTGCAGTGCCTCTCAATGTGAAATCTCTTTAACGTATTTTTAATGCATCTTTACTTGAAAAATTTCTTCCAACATATAAAGTTTTGTCAAGCTCACTAAACCTATCTCGTATAACTCCAGGAAACTCAGTTGCCGGTGTAAGAACGTTATCTTCAAATTCAGGCACACGTGTCATTGCTTCTGACCAAGATGCAAAAAGTTGTGGATGATTTATTGTAGGTCGAGTCTGTTGTACAACTAATGCATTTCTCAAAACTTCCGTTGTTCCTTCCTCATCACCACTATTATCATCATCTGTTCCGTTATTACGAAACTCCTCATCAGAAGTTGGGTTAACATGTATATCCGGAAGATCAAGTAGGTTGTCTTCTTCTTCATCATTTGGAATAGTCTCAACTTCATGAGGTGGACTATCTTCAATGACCCTTCTAAGTCCATGTCTATGTACAATTGGATGTTGTTGTTTTACAGCAGAAACATCAACATATAACTCCATCATCGTATCATTCGATCGTTGAGAAAACAAATTAATTACTTGCATCCAGTGCGCATCATCAACCAATGGACAAGCTATATGCCACAATGTTGACGAGAACTGCAAATGTCTATAACTCATTGCCTTGATCTTTTGATCGGGTCCTATATTTAATGAGCCACTAATTCTGTCTTGAAGGCCACTTAGGGTTACACAATCACTTGTATTAACCACTGTTATTGGTTGAGTACTGTAAGAAGCTCCTTGCTCAGTTTGAATAACCTCTCCATAGCAGTACACAAGCAAACATTATGCTCTACGTAAAAAAAGGTTTCTGATCAAGATTCTGATAATGTAAGTGACATTGATGGTTAACAATATAATATTATTAATCCAAATTATTTTTAATACGTTGACTGATTTTTTATATTCAAAAAAACATTCAAAAATCAAAAGTTTTTATACTGTGAATATTTAATTAAACTATCTTATATCTTAAACTCGAATATTTCTACACTTCATCATTCTTCAATCATTAGTTATTTCTTACAAAATTAATAATTTGTTAGTAGAGTAAAAAAATAAATAACATGTCGTGAAAATATAAAGAACACAATATTTCAAGCTTCTGGCCTTTATTGCAACGAATTGGATATCAAAATTTCAGAACAGGTTTTCTGAAATTTTGATATCTAATCCATTACAATAAAAGCCAGAAACTCGAAATATTGTGTTGTTTATATTTTCACGTCATGTTCTTTATTTTTTTAATTCATTTCTAATTAATCATTCCTAATATTTTTTGTTTCACTCCGTTTTTTGAGTTAGTGTTATTTTTAACTCTTATTTATTAATCATATCATTAATTCATTAATTAATTTCTACTTAATCATTAATTCATTAATTAATTTCTACTTAATCATTAATTCATTAATTAATTTCTACTTAATCATTAATTTATTAATTAATTTATACTTAATCATTAATTTATTAAGTAATTTCTACTTAATCATTAATTCATTAACTAATTTCTACTTAATCATTAATTCATTAACTAATTTCTACTTAATCATTAATTCATTAACTAATTTCTACTTGATCATTAATTCATTAACTAATTTCTACTTGATCATTAATTCATTAACTAATTTCTACTTGATCATTAATTCATTAACTAATTTATACTTCATCATTAATTCATTAACTAATTTCTACTTAATCATTAATTCACTAATTAATTTCTACTTAATCATTAATTAATTTCTACTTAATCATTAATTAATTCATTAATTAATTTCTACTTAATCATTAATTAATTCATTAATTAATTTCTACTTAATCATTAATTCATTAATTAATTTCTACTTAATCATTAATTCATTAGTTAATTTCTACTTAATCATTAATTCATTAATTAATTTCTACTTAATCATTAATTCATTAATTATTTTCTACTTAATCATTAATTCATTAATTATTTTATACTTAATCATTAATTTATTAATTATTTTCTACTTAATCATTAATTTATTAATTATTTTCTACTTAGTCATTAATTTATTAATTATTTTCTACTTAATCATTACTTTATTAATTATTTTCTACTTAATCATTAATTTATTAATTAATTTATACTTAATCATTAATTTATTAATTAATTTCTACTTAATCGTTAATTTATTAATTAATTTCTACTTAATCATTACTTTATTAATTATTTTCTACTTAATCATTAATTTATTAATTAATTTCTACTTAATCATTGATTTATTAATTAATTTCTACTTAATCATTAATTTATTAATTATTTTCTACTTAATCCTAATTAATCATTTATTTATTAATTAATTTCAAAATATTCAATCTAATTAAATAATAACTATTAAGATCATTACGAAGCTAATAATAACAACTATAAAGATAGTACTTTATGTGTGTTTTTTTAATATATCTTTGTTTTCTCAGATATTTTAGTAGTTTATAAAGAAATATGACTTTCTTAAGCAATCCCCCGGGAGTATCAAATCAGAATGCAACAAGATCCGTTGTCGTGCACCAGTTCCCGTTCGAGTCTAGCTCAAATCGGTGTTTTCGGGTTTTACCCCTAGGTACATCTGTGCCAGAGCCACATTCACTTGTTTGTATCCAGACAAGGATTTCACTTAAAAAACATAATCTTTATGCTACCAAAATATCATATTTAAAACTAACAAAGTAATTACACAATCTAATCTACTAAAAAATTTAATATTTACAACTAAAAATAATTCAACTAAAAACACATTAAATTAAATAAAATCATACCTCTAAATGATGCTTTGGAAAAAAAAGCCCACAACCTTCACCGCACAAGAAAAATCAGAGATACTAGAGAGAATATGAGAGGGAATGGAAGTTTGGAAGTGAGGAGAAGGGTGGGGGGAGGCGCTGCCCTTTTATAGGGCGAGAGGGCAGAGGCGGCACCCGCGGTGCCGCCTTTCGAGATGACGTCATGCGAAAGGCGGCAAGCGCGGTGCCGCCTTTCCAATGACGCATCTCGAAAGGCGGCACCGCGGGTGCCGCCTCTGCCACGTCAAAATCTGGGCGAAAGGCGTCATCGCGGATGCCGCCTTTGAGAGGTATTTTGAAAAAAATATTTATCCTGACCGTTTAATTTTTTTTTTCTTCTAAAAACCGTATAAAAAAAACTCCATAAATGAACATCCATGAGTCATAAATACATAACACATGTATGCGTCATAGTATAAGTAATATTAACATTTGGAACATAACGACCCACAATCATATCCAGAAATAAACTTATGATCGCAGTGTCAATTATACTCACACATCGATATATGAACGTAAATAACGACAATCATATTATCTCACGACACACACACACGCACACATAACCAAATTCATTGAAGACATATATTTATTTAAAAATACATATTTATTTATAAATATACATTTTCAAGGTATTTATATATAATTATAAATATAATAAATATATTTATTATTTAAAAAAAATCTTATAATTTTATAATTATTTAAATATATATTTATTTACAATCTTATAAATACTTTTTTTAAAACAATATATATATATATATATATTTGAATTATTAAAAAATATATATCAATATATTATAAACATACGTTTTTTAATTAATATATAATAATTGAACAGAATATGGGCGAGCATGGCCATTGTCGTCGACATTCAACGACACTGTCAAACAGCCCCAAGGGGAAAACGCTGACCACAGGTGGAACCCCGATTCGGGTGGGGTAGGGCCGCCGCCATTTGCACCGACTCGTTCCTTCCGAATCTCCTGCCCCTCTTCCTCTCCGTGCCCGAATTTTGCCCGGAAAGAACCGATCGGTTCTCATCTCCAAACCCTAATTCCGCAGTATGTAAGTCCTATCGCACGCGCGTCTATGCTGACCGACCAGTCTTTGTTGATTTACTGCCCTGACGTGGTTTTTTAGGGCTTTCTTTCTTGTCGCTACTTGATGATTCCTCGTATGATTTATTTGCAAGCGATTTTTTGCAATTTTTAACCCATGACTTGATAGCAAGTTTCACCTCTTAGATATTTCTCCGTTTCCGATCATTTTCAATAAAAAAGCAAACAATTCGGTGCGTTTAGTTTCTGATTTTATTCGTGAACTGCTAGATTTGCCTCACTTTATGTGGAAAACAATTTATTTTTTCCCTTTTTTCCCCGAGCTAATGGCGGCGTGAAACGTGCTGTGTATGTGCTTGCGTGTAAGCAAGCGAATGTACCGATGTTATCATAGCTGCGTATGTGTGTTGAATTCTTCAATGCTGCTTTTCCATCTCGTCCCATCGTCTTGCTGCTAACTATATTGTTTCTTCATGTGGTTGTTTCAGGTTTGATGTATTCATCTGCTTTCATGACAGAGATGGAGTTATCATCGTGGAGTAGCATGTTAAAGCTTCCTTGTTTATTTTCCGTTCTCCCTTGAGGAAAAAAATTTACATAGTTTTCTAGTTTGGGCGTTGCCTTAGTTTAAAACCCCAGGAATGTCTAGTAGAGAAGGTGGAAGGGTGTCAACACGGGATATACAATTGGTAAGCTCCCGATTTGATACCTGGCTGTTGAAATTGGTTGTTTCAATTTGTCTTGTATTACTTCTTGGTTGTGAATCGCAATCATTTATTTTGAGTGTGGTTTCTTCAAATATAATTTGTATGTTGCATGATTAGAACTGTGTTTTTAGACCATATTGCAGAATTGTTTTGAACCAGTGTTCTCATAGTCCTATTAATGCACTTCCAGTTGAATAGATTTAAAGGCTCTTGCCAAGCCTATTTTACTAACTTATAGCACGCCTTTACTGTTGTAACTGATATCATCTATTTATTTTAACGGAGTTTCAGGTGCAGAATCTAATAGAAAGATGTCTTCAACTTTACATGAACCAAAAAGAAGTTGTTGCAACTCTGTTGAATCAGGCCAAAATAGAGCCTGGTTTTACGGAACTTGGTAACTACAACTCATTGCTCATTTCATATGATATCTTGGTCTGTTATTGCATCCTATTATTTGTGAGGTATATAATTTATAGTAGAATTAGTATCGACCATAATATTATACATGTTGCTCCAGAGATTGGGAGATTGTTGTGTAATTCATATGCACAAGTTTCAAAGTAAATTATCGTTTCACTTTTATTTGATGATGTTGTTCCATGGAAAGTATTGTTGGCCATGACTTTTATTGCATCCATGCAGCAAGAATTTGAACAGTAAAAGAGTTGTGCTTGTTTAGCCTCACTTTACTTTTTGTTCTTATTGTGATTAATAGCATGTTTCAATACATCTTGCATAATTTCGCTACAATATGCTAAAATTGCTTTTGATAATTTTGGTTTACCATACAAAAATGTCGATTCAACTGTATGGAGTGATAGACCAGGGTCATCGATTCGATGAGAACGGTAAATAATGGTGACACTAGGTTGTTATGCAGTCAGCTCCATTTTTCATTAGAAGTTAGTTGCATTGATTGTGAATCAAGAATCTCGAGGCATTCTAGGCCGTTATAATGTTGCTGAAAACTTGACTAATGTGATGGTGGAGGTAATTCCATCATTGAATTTAAATGTTTTTTAGTAAGTATTATCAAGTCTTGAATTACGTTTGCACTTATATGCAATGCAATTTCAACTATTCTGCTTACATTCTAGTTTGGCAAAAGCTTGAAGAAGAAAACCAAGAATTTTTCAAGGCATACCGCCTGAGACTGATGGTGAAGCATCAAATCAATCTTTTCAACAAGTTGTTGGAAAAGCAAGCAAAGATGATGAGTCAGATGGGGCCAAGTAGTGTTACATCCTTATCTTTTTCCAATGGCTCTCATATTCCACCCTGTATGGCTGCTGTTCTCTTTATAAACTTCTTTAGTTGTGCTCTACTGGCTTGTTAGATTAGATGGCATCTATTTTTTCATACCTCAAGTTGAAGATCGCAGACTCATTTGTAGATTTTTTCAAAAAAAAATTCATTGCTTTAATAAAATGAATTTTGTTGGAATGTAATTTTTTCGTCTTTATTTTTAATGGAAATAAAACATGATGAAATGTTCCATTGATTATGACTTTTGTCCTTTACAATTCATTTTATTCTATGATATTTCATTCTATCATATTACAACATGGGTGTTAGGAAATGGGGTCCGCTGGGATTGGGGTTGCTTGTGTGTGGCAGTGGTGTTAGCTGGTCTGAGTAGGGGAGTAATAAGAACTGCCTAGGGGTGCCGGTGTTGTCTTTTAGCATTAGTTTGTTTGGGAGCTTGTTGTAGTTTGTAAGGGTATTAATAAGGGTTGTTGGGAGCAGGTGAGGGGATACAAATCATTTTGGGATTTCAGCAAGGGGGTGCTGGGGGGCTAGGATGTTTGGACGTTCTGACTGGCTCTTGGAGAAGTGGTCTTCTCCAGAGGTTCTTCTTCCTTCTTCTTCTTCTAGGTCTTATCATACCGAGTTTCTTCTACTGTAATTACCGATTCCGTGATTCAGCTAGTGCAATATATCCTTCTATTTTCTCTCACACACTAGTCTTAACATTTTGATGACTCAGTTCTGGAAGCAATTGCCGTGAGAGGACAACACTCACCATTAGAGTCTTGATCGCAACAGTGTGACGATCGTTGCTGGGGGATCGCTCGTTGTGTGGTTAGAACACTGTTTGTGTGGAAAGGGACGATCGCCAGGTGCAGACGTTTGGGTAAGAGTTGTTGGAGCAGGTGCAAGATTACTGAGAAACGCGATCGTTGAGGAAGTGATTCGCTGCTGGTGAAGCGTTCGATGCAGGGGACGTTGCTAGGCGAATTCAAGTGTGACGATTGTTGAAAGTTGTTCTTTGGCTCTTCTGTTGCGTAAGGGTAGTGGCAGTGCGGCATAAGGGTTGTGCTGCGTGAGGGAAGGGCTTGCATAAGGGTGAATCGCCAAGTTACGTAAGGGTGAATCGCCGAGCTACAAGGGTAGCATCACCAACATTTGCGTAAAGGTACATTGACGCAAGGGTCACAGCGGGAGTTACGTAAGGGGGATCGCTGGACTTGCGTAAGGGTGGAGAAGTGGAATCCGAGTTACGTAAGGGTGGAGGAGAAGCTCGCGTAAGGGTGATGGATGGTGCGTAAGGGTCATTGCACCCACGTAAGGGTATTTCCCCAATTTGAGGAAGTCGCTGGAACAACGTTCGCTTCTGGAGACTTGATCTAGTTGTCGATCGCGCGCTAGAGAAAAACCATTGCTGCTGTAGAAGTCGAACGATGCTGCAGAATTGAGACTGCGCGCGACGTGTGGTCGTTCTGTACAAGCTGGACGAGGAGAAGAAAACGTATACCGTTGAGGCAGGATCTCTCTCTGATGGATATTGTTGCGGCGAAGAAGCCGAGATTTGTGTTTGCTGCTGAGATGTGAACATCGACGGAACAGTTGCGAACTCAAGGAGAGAGTGAACAGACGCTGCTGTGTGACACAATCGCAGGGGAAACACGCACTGACTGAACGATTGAAACCGGTCATTATAGCGAGAGGACTTTCGGTGCTGGTCATACGCTGTAAGGCAGATCACAGTTTTTCTCAGTTGCAAATTGGCTGAATGAGGTCGGTCGTTGTCTGTCAATTGTGGTGAAATGGAACTCATAGGAGTTGTTGTTGGAGCAGGTACAACTCTGCCGGATTAAAAAAAAAGCGTTGCAGGTTATCGTCCTGAACCTATTTTCTTCTGTTCGTACTACTGTGAGACAGGTACGTTGGGTGATGCACAAGCTGGTTAGCATGCAACCGGAAATGGAGAACTGGTTCTTTATTGTTGAAGCGGCATTAGAGAATTTGATGCGGAGGTTTGAGGAGTGTGAGCAGGTGGAAAACTGTACAGATTCAGGAAAACTGAGCGCGTCAGCTCTAATGTTTCCAAGTGGCAATAGGAATGGGAATGCTGAGGTCAGCTGCGGACAAGGAAGAAGCTTCACTCCGGTAAACGCTGCTCCGGTTGATGGTTCAAGGAGTGTGCCGGAGAAGGTTGAGTTACCAATGTTTTCCGGAAAGGAACGATTGGGCTAGATCACCAAAACAGAAAGGTATTTCCTGTATTTCCGAACGTCGACATGAAAGTGCATTATTCATTGCGTAGTATGGAATACACGGTTAAGTGCTGGTACTGGACCTGGCAGTATGAAAATCTGGGATCTGATTTGGAGCGGCCGAAGCTAGCGCAGATGGAGAAATATGGTACCGGCGATGAGCTGGAGTTTTTCCGATGGCAATGTGAGGCGCAACCGTCCACACAGCCTTTGGAAAACGTTAAGGTGGCAATCGGTCTGATTGAACATCATGTTTGTGAGGACAAATTTGAATCTGGTTTGGAATTTGCTGAACCTGTTGAGGAGGTAGTGAAACAAGACAGGTTTAGCAGTGAAGAGTTTGAGGAGCAAATTGGTTCCCTCTGTCAGATTGAGCAACCGATGGCTGTTGTGACGGTGGAGAAAGGCTATAGCATGGGCGTCGATGCAGCCGGAGTGCCAACGCCTCTTCCCTTACCAGTGAGAAGGAAATCAATCTAGATGCTGAGACCTAATAGAAACAGACTTGCATCAGCAAGGTATTCAAATTTGTCTGTCGATCCTCAACCAGTTACAGATCCTAATACTCTAACGGTTGACGTACCTGAGCTGGATCAAAGGCAGGGATTAGTGGTTTCAGGGGAGTTTGGTGGTGGAAAGGCTTCACAGCTGTTATTATATTCCTGTTCCTACGGCTTGGACAGCGATGCTTGAGCTGAAGCTTCCCAAATTTGCATTTGTTTCCTGTTTGGAGGGTGCTGGTGTTCAGTGAGGTGGATCTACCAGCTGTTTTTCTCGATTTCTTGATTGGTTCAGGCCATGAAATTGGTGCAGTGTTGCCAACTTCATCTTATCTGATATAGTCAAGATTGCATTTTCTGGCAGCATTGCTATTGGAAGCAAAATCCTGGTTGTTGTCGCACAGGTGGTCAAGTCTGTTGGCTGCTCGCTGTTGGTTGCTGGCTGCTTGGTTTTTATTATATTTGGGAATTATGTTGCAGTAATTGAGAAGGGATGGACATGCAGGAGTAGGATATGGTGTTGGATGGCTCACATGCTGGTTTGTGTGGAAATACATGACAATCACAGTGGCTGCGATGGGGCAGCCTGTTTATTTGGTTGCTTCGAGTTGGTTTCAAAATGAGGTTGGCAGTTTCAGATTGTCTTGGAAAGCTTGGACAATTGCCTGATTACAGTGACATACCCCCGAGGCCTGAATATTATATTGGCCAAAATGCCATTTTTGCAGTCAAGGCGCACCTGGGTTATTACCAGGAGGTTTCCTTGGTTATGAGCCGTGCTTTGTTAAAACCTGGGATGTTCCTATCAGAGCACAATAAAATCTACAGAGCAGATGTTGTAAATAAAGAATCAATGGACAAGAGATGCTAGTATGGGGACTGTGTGCATTTTGGGCAAATCCCAAGTGAATTTGGCTGTGATGAAGAGGTTTTTCTGCCAGGAATGCTGCTAGTTCTGAAACAAGTCTGCCAGGAATGCTGCTGTCCCAATGCGAAGGAGGTCGAGCCCTGCTTTGGAGGTCCACCTTGAGTACAAGGTGGTTTTCAGTGCAAGAGAAATGCTAGGAAACGGGGTCCGCTGGGATTGGGGCTGCCTGTGTGTGGCAGTGGTGTTAGCTGGTCTGAGTAGGGGAGTAATAAGAACCGCCTATTGGGGCAGTGTTGTCTTTTAGCATTAGTTTGTTTGGGAGCTAGTTGTAGTTGGTAAGGGTATTAATAACGGTTGTTGGGAGCAGGTGAGGGGATACAAATCATTTTGGGATTTCAGCAAGGCTGCTGAGGGTAGGACGTTGGGACGTTCCAACTGCATCTTGGAGAAGTGGTCTCCTCCAGGGGTTTTCTTCTTCTTCCTCTTCTATGTCTTATCCTACTGAGTTTCTTCTTACTGTAATTACCGATTCTGTGATTCAGCTAGCGCAATACAGCGATTCCGATTTTGATATCCTCTTATTTTCTCTCTCACTCACTCATAGTCCTAACAATGGGTAAGTTTTTTTTTGGGCACCTCAGTTGATAAAATTAATAGGAGCGTGTGTCTGATTACAACTTTGGTTTTCTGTTTTTAAAAACTGTTTTATATATCTAAATTTGATGACTGTTTTATAGAACAAAATTTGAAAACTATTTTTGGCAACAGGATATAAGCAAAAATTGTGTGATAACATTAATTTAAATATTCTTTTAAAGATAAAAAAACAAAAAAAAATTGTTTGATACAATTTGTTTTATAAACTGTTTTTGAATAAAATAAAATAAAAATATTATTAGTTATCTATGTATATATTGAAATTTGTAATAAATTTGTTTTACCTTTTTATAATAAATAACAGTTTATATATTATGCATATAGATATTTATATATGCAATATCTTTTTTTTTTTAAATTCAAAATCAATTTTTTTTAAATTATTTCATTGCATACTTAACTGAATGTGGAGGCAATGCATTGGATATGGGAACACGATTCTAGTTAAAAATGATCCTTCGGCCTAAACTCTCCAAATGGACCAGATTAACATTTTTAGCGTTGAGTCAAAGTTGGGCCTGGGCTTAGGATTTTGGGTTGAGCGGCTTAACCCCAATCTAATCCAATCCAACCCATTTAATGTAGTAGATTGATTACATCCGTCATCGCGGAGCACAATGCAAGGAAGAAAATCACAGTAAACTTTTAGGCCCAACTTGACCCCGCGACCACCAACGGTTGGGCCAAGCCATTTAATATATTTTATTTATTTATTATATTTTTGATATATCGTGTTATTTTTTTTTTCAAATGCGTGTCTTGGATCAAGCAGACCTGAAAGCCTAGGTTGTCGGATCGGGTTGGTGTATCGAGCAGTTTGATTTGGACTGGTTGGATCCAGGCCGACTTTATTTCCTTAATGTACAGATCCTCAACTTATTTTGAGAATGGAAAGTAAAATCAAGTCAATGTTGTTTTTGTGCTTTTTTTTAACGTTAGATGAAAAAGATTTTTGAAATAGAAAACGTAACACATGTCACCGAACAATTTTTTTGTTTTTCCATTCTCAAAAACAAGGAAATTGTTTCTGAAAACCGAAATCAGTAGCTTGTTTGTCAAAACATTGTGCAACATCAATTAATAATGCAATATTTTGCTATACTGAACTGTCAGTAATATAATCCCCCCTCCCCTTTTGTCCTCTTACCAGTGCATCAAAGCATGGGGTACTATAGCTCAGGGAATGTGGGCCCCGCTTTGAAGCTGGAGACCGTGTACCCGACAGTTAGTTGCGGCGTCTCCAGAACATTCATGAACGGCGAGTCATCACAACACACTGCGGTTGCCATGTCTGCTGCCCAAAGAATGGATACTCCATCAGACTTACTGTCGGCACATTCCTCAAATGTGGGAATGGTACAAGGGATAAATGGTGCCATGATCAAAACAGAAGTCGGTTATCCCACCGGTTCTCCATTTCTGTTTGGTTCTGATGGCAATGTCCTGGAAACACATCAGACTATTGCAGATGGCACCGTGCCTTCTTTTAGTAGCATTGAGTCCAACTCACAGCCTCTCAACGAGCCACTTACAGATGCCGCTGATGCTTCTTCGTTTGGGTTTTTGGGGCAGATTCCTCGCAATTTCAGCCTCTCCGATTTGACTGCTGATTTCTCTCAGAGCTCTGGTTAGGTTTTTCTTTTAATTTTTGTTCCCTCAGTCTTGGCTCACATAATCTAATTAATCCTTTGATCTTGATGTGTTCCAGATATACTGGAGTACCCTAGGTCACCCTTCTTAGATCAAGGTGCGGTGATGCATATATTGTCATGTGTGGGTCACTTGGGCTTCGTTTGGCTGCACTTATTGAAAACTGATTATAGGCAGCTTGGAAAAATAAGCGGTGTTTATTCTGTTTTTAAAAAAACATCTTAAATTCTAGAACAAAACCATTTTAACTTAGCATAAAATTACTTTTTCAATATGTTTTCATTTGACAGCATTTATTGAAAACTGCTTATTTATTAGTAAGTATATTTATAAATGTTTCCCAATTGCTTATTGAAAGTGTTTTCCTGTTGCTTATTGAAGCTGTCTTCTTCTGCAATGCTTGAAAATTACTTGTGACACTCAGTGTTTCTGTATAAGGGTCTGTTTGATTGCACTTATCACTTATAATAAGCAGTTTGAAAAAATAAGTGTTTGTTTTGTTTATGAAAAAACACTTGAAATTCAAGAAGAAAAGCGCTTGAGGGGCAGGAGGACGTTTTTTCAATAACCGATCTGGAAACACTTATACAGAGGCGTTGACTAAAAGACCTTAAGTGTGTGAGAGTTTTAAAATGGATGGATTTGAATGGCATGGAAGGGTTTATCAGGTTAAGCCATTGTTTGGGAGACTTTTTATGGAGTGGGATGACAAGTAACGGCCCTCAAAATGATGGACAACAAAAAAAAAAGTTATTTTAAAATATATGTATTACAAAAATTAGGAAAAATAAAATGGATAAAACAATGAGAGTAGTTTTGAAAATTATTAATAAAAATTATTTTATTTAGGTATCTTTTAAATAATAATATGTTAAAACCATTCCATTTCATCGTAAGACTCCCAAATAATAGAACATTCAATTCCATTCTTCTCCTTGCCGCTCCATCCCATGATGTTCCATTAATAACCATTCCATTCCATTACATAAAAACCCCCGAGTACAGATTGCTTATTGATAAAACACTTAATATTTTCTATCAAATGCAATCTTTTAAGTATTTTTTTTCTAAAACAATTTAAAACAAAAGACAATTTATTATTTTTTCAGACTGATTATCACGTGTTAAATAGTAGTCTGCAGTCTGAAAACACCATTGTAAGTGATATACGCGGCGTTCAATAAGTGTTACCAAATGGAGCCTTAAGTGGATGGGTTTTGATGATTTTTATGCATGTGTTTGGCAGGCGATGATAGAAGGCTGGATAGCATCTCAGAGGGGTTGAGTTATGAGGAGTTTGGCAATGATTGATCGCGCAATGGTAAGCCTCTCATTTGTGCAACTATATCTATTATGGGATGCATTTTGATGCTGCTTATATGCTAATTAACTAGCATCCTCTTAGCTGCAAACCTTGCAACAGAGGAGTCCTGACAAACAAAAAAAACAAAAGAAACATCTTCGCAAAAACTAAGAGACTGGGGCTTTCAGATTTTGATAGGCAGGAGCTCATCATTATGGTTCTTCCTAGGTTAGGGGTTTGTGTATATACAAAACATTTTTAGTGAATGATTTTGGTTGTTTTAAAACAATGGACCTTTGTTATGCAATTGAGTGCCTTTCCCTAGTTGCATATTGGCATTATGAGATCCTGCAAAATACACTTTCTACGTTAAAAATAATAAACAAATGTTGTGTTACAGAAAAACACGTGTTTTGAGACACAGAACACATACTTGTGTATGCAAATACATGTTATGCAATGTTTGATATGAGATTGTGACTAAAAAGAAAAGTTTTTCTGTCACGCAAGAGCAAAATACGAAAAACAATCTATCTAATATGTGTTTTGAATTACAAAGTCGTTATAGCCAACAGAACACCAGGTTCCATAACTCAACTCAAAGACACAAGTGCACAATAAAGTTGAGTAACCAGCAGCTCATATTGTGTCCTATAAGACATGGGTTTTGTGACTAACTAAAACAAATTCTCTCATACTGTTCTGAATTAATAAATTTCAATTAAAACATCATTTTTTTTTTGTAATTTGTAAACTTAAGATTTAGAAAAATTATGGTATTGGAAGCACAAGCAATTATTCCTGAAGAGTTAGATTATCCTTGAGTTAGTTTTATATATTTATCAATGAAGATCTAAGCTCAATGAAGCAGTAGAGCAAAACGATATTGTCACTCATGAATACAGTAGGAAAATCATACAAAGAATCAATCAAAATCATCAGTTACGTGGTGACTTTATCCGTAAGCGTATTGGAACTTTATTCCTCAATTTCATTCGAGTAACAAATAAAGTTACAAAAAAATATTTAAAATACAGTCGTGATATCTTTAGCATGACGTTCAATAGATTAAGGATCGGTAAATGTAATGCCCACCTAGTTTTGCTGGGCGATGTGCCACATGGTCTTAGAGCATCATCCGTATCTAAAAACTAGTATTGATGACTAAAAATAAAACAAAAAACTAGTATTGATGACTGAAAATAAAACCATCGGGGGAACGTTTTACTCTAAAATAAAATCATGAAATGCATTTTAAAAATCAAATAT
Organism: Viscum album; assembly: GCA_963277665.1. Taxonomy (NCBI): domain Eukaryota; kingdom Viridiplantae; phylum Streptophyta; class Magnoliopsida; order Santalales; family Viscaceae; genus Viscum; species Viscum album. The sequence goes on along the minus strand of OY728137.1, from coordinate 1,271,429,749 downwards.
TTTCATATATGAAAACTGCAAAATAATTCTATTCGACATGAGACAATAAATAAGACTAAAACTTAAACATCGAAGTACCAAATCAAAACAAAACAAGGCAAGCTTATCATCCTTCAACAAGTTCTCCAGAGCTTCAGAGTAAATGCGGTGCATCTACAGTCTCCAATGATTAAGAATTTCCTTTCCTTGAATCATGTTATATATTGTGTACATGCACATCAATGTATGATCAATAGGATATCCTCAAAAAACTTCTATAGTTTCCCATGCATGAAAAAACTACAAGTCATTCTTTTTAAGAAAATCATTTTTATTTCAGTAGTTAAAGAAATAATTATAGAAATTCAAAAGACAACCCACTCACCTTAGAGTTTCATATCATTAGTTGTCCCTTTCTAATCTTTTTTTTTTTGTATTTTCAAATAATCCATTTTAAGGTTAAGTGGGAATTAATTACAGAATAAATCTGGAGCAAACCAAATCACCAAACATAAAAATAACCGATACACCAACAACCCACCTAGAAACCACATAAAATAAGTTGAGCTAGAAACAGAGAGTAACCTAACCCAACAAAGATCAATGGTGGGCCTTAATAAGCGCCAATGCCTCAAGGGCTTTATAAGACAAGACATTGTCTTGAGCTCCGCACCACTGTGCACGTCTACCTCATGTATGCTCCTGCCATTGTCGTGACACCTTGTTGCCGTCGACACAACACCACCTCATCGAGAAAACCAATACTGACATAACCTCATTGAGAAAACCATCAAAGAGAAGAAGTCACCACCAACCACCAACCAATAGACATAAGCAACGTGTCATCACCCAGCTGAGAATTCGACCACTCGAAACGTCACTACCATCAGAGCTCACCTGCACTTACCAACCCGTCATCACCAGTGAACATCGTCATCTCGTCAGAAGTTATCACCACGTTAGACGCACTACCACCACCAAGAAAACCCCTCTGTTTACCCTGTCTCACAACTGTCCTAAAAGCAAACTAGAAAGAGAAAATCGAAGAAATGTCGAAGAACCAACAAGAAACCGGACCACGACTGCTCAACAACGGAAGACTAGAAAGGTACTAGGAGATCTCCAGAATAAGCACAAAAGCAAAGGGTGAAACCAACCACCAAAGGAAGATGACTAACTGGGTCGAAGCCGAACTATGCTCACACAACCACATGCCTTGTTGTCGACCAATCCCACATACACCATCCTAATCCTTTTTGAACACCAGCACGCCTGACCTAGATTGGGTCTTGCACGATGGGTTAGAAAGGAAGAGCATAGGAGGGAGGAAGAAGACCAGACCCCGTGATGATCACCAAGCACCGAAAGAGGGGATGTCATCAATACAAAGGCAATCTTGAAACCAATGCATCCACTTTTACTTCCCAAACCACCATATGTGCCACTATGGTAGACCAATATTGGAGTCAAATGTGGTGGGCTAGGCTGTAAGGGTAGACAGAGATGGTCTGTCACTAACAAATACCAACTATGCGGAGCAACATCCAACTCTCGGTGTAAGAATATAACAAAACCCAAGGAAAAAGAAGAATGGAAGATGAAAGATGAAAGAGAAAAAACAACCGAAAACCCCCACAAAATGAAAATACAAACCCAGAAGAGGAGATGCAGGTGAGAGAAGCCACACCTGAAGAAGGGCTCAACACTGGACACCATCGCCACTGTGCGGGTTTTCAAGATGAAACTTTAGCGCCACCCTGAGAGACATGAGAGAGAGAGAACCCCAGGAGAATGTGAAGCCATCCAATAACTATTATAAATGAAGGTACCGGGGCGTGCAACAGAAGCCGGTGGGTTGGGGTTTTAAAATTTTTTATCACCAGAGAGATGGAACTTGTCTTCTCCAGCGATCCGAGCCCCGATAGAGGTTCGATGATCTCACATGAATTAATCGAAGCATAAAAATTTAAACTGAACAAATACCTTGTTCAAAACGAAGCACGCTCAACTGCAGCTCGTCGCCGATGATCGTTTCTCGAAGGATTTGAAGCCAAACCCCTCTAGATCATGCACACACGCTTCAAGAATCCATACAATCACCATTCGTCGAATTCTGAGAGCTAGCGCGAAGCTCTCACAAATCCTTCGGCTTCGCGACGATCACTTCGATCCGTCAAATGCGTTCTTATATCGATCACTTAGGGAGAGACTTTCTCTCTCTAAATAGTGGGAGGAGAGAGAGACTCATTCCGAATGAATGAATAGTCTATAGAATTGAGTCTCTCTCCAACTTATATAGTGGGAGACTCAAATACCTGGAAAACGTTTCCGACCCCGAAAAAAAACACCCACTAAATAAGCAATAAATAAATAGTTATGACTAACTAACCGTGTCATATATATTATTTATATTTTATCGCATACTTGTAATATATATTAAATATATTATGTGATAAACCCAAGTCATTAATTCGACTCGTAATTCCCATTAATATTACATGGTAGGTCTAGGGGTGGGGGTACAAATGAAATAAATCTATAGATGCGGAGGTTTGAGGCCAGAACCTCCTCATTTCACCGCGAAGAGCACACCAGGGCGTAAATGTGTTATTGGGTAACGAGGTATAGGTAGGCGCCACACCACGCCTGTCCTGGGACCAACCCACCACTTGCGCGCTGCACGCACCCAACTAAATTCGAGTGTGGTAGGACTCAAACCTGTGCCAGTTCCGTTGTCAGGGAGTGAATGCCTTACCCGGTACCACTTAACCAAACATAATTCCCACTAATATTAAACGAACCTTGAATATTAAAATAATATTTTTTTCGCATAATATTATTCCACGTATTCACTTAATACACTCTGAATACTTTTAATAAATAAATTCAACCCAATTATTCTATACTCGAATAATAATGAATTTATTTATTTGTCGGTGACCATTAATACTTGCATAACTCTCGGACCCCATAGTGGGACCCGCCACATCCTTACACCTATTCATCAGAATGAAGCAAATTCTTGAATACACTATTGTGTGCGACCCTCTAGACCCTTATTTTGATAACAATGAATAGTACTCACAGATCAAGAACGGAGTCTAGCAACTCATAAATACTTCTAAAGAGTTAAAGAATAGTCATAACAACGACAACCATCCTAAGAACACGTAATGTGTAATACAATCTCTGTCTTTAGATATCTCATAAAACAGGACACACACTTATGTCATCATCAATTCTTGCTTTATTATTTGTTGATCTAACTGGACATACTTACCTTCGACTACCTTGGTCAAGGATTTATGAAGGTACTACTATCCTGATCAACTAGACCTGAGATATTACTTTCTCAATTCGAAAATGAAAAATTTATCTTGATCATTCAACCAATATTATACGACCAATGACACACAAAAAACCCTACGCATGGTCAATACGGGTTGGGCTGACCTCGCGCAGGCTTGTTCTGGGCTGGGAAAACCCCATGTAGGGGTGTTCTGGGCCATACAGACCCGCCCTGGCCCATTTTGGGTCGAGCAGATCCGCCCAAGCCTGTTGTAGGGTGGGTCGGGTCATCCATAACCCTTAGAGGCAAACTCCTCGGCCGAACAGGGTAGGGGTACCTCATGGGCGCCAGAGGGGAGGCCATCACGATTGGAGGGAAAATCACCAGTGAGGTTGAATGGTGGATCCGACCATCGGGAAGCCCACATGGGAGCAGCGACTAAGGACCAGATCTGGCTATGGGAAGGTCGGATGTGGCTGGTGCCGGTACGACAGAGGCCGACGGGATGACGACGTGCGACAAGCGGTGGCTGGTGTTGATCCTGTAGGAGAGGAGATGAGTGGTGGACAAAGCCGATGACAGCTGGTTACCGGGATGGGAGGAGGGCGGCTCGACTAGGGCATCAATGCGGGACAACGACCGCGACTGACTCAGCCGTAGGTGGACAGCTCCGGCTCCTGGCGATGGCGACGACGGGCGGTGGTCACGCTTTGGCAGCGAAGCCACCGAGTGGTTGGGACGACGAGTGTAACATCCCGACCCGAGTGCCACACACCAGTGCCTCGAGCCGGTTTGCTACGTGACCTCAAGCACATCTTCCCGTACGTCAGAGGCTGCCGACTAGCAACGAGGGTCTGATAAGTCGATCATGGGGAGACTATACCCTCTTTTATCAGAGTAATACACCAGTGGAAATAAATAATCAACATTGGAATAACATATAACCATAAACAATACCAACATCTTAAGACAATCAAAATAGGAGATACAATATCCAATTAAAGCAGAAAACAAGGCATGCTAATGTACGTGTCAAGTGTCTAAAATGAAAACCCAAAAGAAAGACACTGACGACTCCCAACGGGTCTCGAACCGCGTCCGGTTCCCTTAACTATGCTTCGTCCCGACCCAACCATCTAACACATGGCCTTTGCCATTAATATGTCCCGCATCTATGAAATCTATTTGGGTACCGATCAGACATCCCGAGTAGGGTGTGAGTACAACTCAGTAGGCCACCACCAATGGTGTCTAAAACAAATCCAGTCAATAATAAGTGTATGCAGTTGTATAAAAAAATAATTACAATGCATAAGTAAACAATTATCACATTATCAATTAATCTTTATTAAACCACATAGACCACCGGGTTCCCGAGGACACCCATACCTGAATACCTGCTTCGACTCGCACCGGGTCCAAACCATGTTACATATTCAATTCACATTTCATTATAGCACATGAGATTACATTATCCATGTCACTTCAATTTCATTATTACGACCACTTGGAACCATAGTTCAATGCCAATGTTTTGAGTGTGGAACACCATGTTTAGCTCCCCGTGAGTATTTGGAGCATCAGTCCCTATCTCACACCATTTAGCATGCTTGGGTGTAGAACACCATGTCTAGCACCCCGTTTTTCAATCATGCATATATATCATGGGCGTAGAACGTCATGTCTAACACCCCATTTCTCAATCATACATGTGTCATGGGCGTAAAACGTCATGTTGAGCACCCCATTTCTCAATCATACATATATGTGATAACATATCACATTATCACATGTATCTCATTATCACATGTTTTCACATTGTCACGTCAACCAAGATTAATCAACATTAATCTTTTCATCACAATTAACCACCACAAACTTCCATTAATTAATAAATTAATTAATCCAAGTCGATTAATTAATTCAACAATTAATTAACCACATCCATCACATTAATTAATTCACAAATTAATTAATCATATCTCTTTCATTAGTTAATTCAACAATTAATTAACCACAATAAGTTCATTAATTAATTCAACAATTAATTAATCCTCTCACAATCTTAACATCCAATAATTAATTCACCAATTAATTATTCTCAATTCACAATTCAACAATTCAAGAATTTAATAATTAACTCAACAATTAATTATCCCCAATTCCCCAATTCAATACCTTGATAATTAATTTATCAATTAATTATCCCAATTCCACAATTTCATTATTCAATTAAATCCCCAATTCCTCACTTCATTAATTGACCACATTAATTAACCACATTAATTAATCAAATTTAGGAAATTCTAATTGCTAAATGAACCCTAGAAATTCTACAATAACATACACGTATTTGATATCAAGATCTATGATATTTGAATAATAGACCACTTACCTCAATTCGCTGACGTGCGATCGCCCAACATAAATCCCCAAAATCGAGCAGCACAATGACGTAGATCAAGATCCAGATCTAAAACCCTAAATCAAGATTAAACAAAACAAGATCTCTTAATTCTAGATCTCGATCCACAAGCTGAGATCTAGATTCATCAAATCTAGATTTAGATCTAGCAAAACATAGAAATAACTTCCCACCAAAAGAACTAGAGAAGAAAGGAGGATGAATGAGAGAGCAATGAGATAAGATCCACTTACCATGAGGGATGTAGATCTTTGATTCGGGCTTCAAATTGTGAATAATGGAGGTCGGGAAGGCTTGGAATTCATCCGGAGAGCTCCAAAATCATGAAAGACCGCCTAGGGTCGAATGAGGGTCAAATAGGGTGAGTTTCGGGGGTTCAAGGGATTTAAAATCTAATTTTCAGGTGACTTTAATTCCCGCACACAGTTTGCTGGACATGGGCACACGATTTTCCCTAACCGTGAACCTAAACCGTGTGCCTATTATTTTAGGGGTGCATAGTTATTCCTAAGAGGGTGCACAATTAGACAAATTGTGCGCCAACCGTGTAAATCCCCACTGTCTAGGGTTACACGGTTTGTTGGGTTGGAGCGAACAATTTTTCCTAACCGTGCACCAACCGTGCACTGCCCTATTTCCTTAATTTTTTTTATCAATTTTTCTCCCAAACACACCCCAAGATAAAATCCAAATGAAAAGTACTCCACACTAAACAAAAGAGTACCTGTAAATGAGCCTGAGACAACTCCAGAAAAGGCCGAGATCTTACAATCTCCCCACCTTTTAACAGCTCGTCCTCGAGTTGCACTCCCAAGTATCTCTAAGATTTTGAGTCGAAAATATTGGGCCATTGAGCCCTCATATCTGCTTCCCTTTCTCATGTTTCCTCCTACACACGTCCATGTTGCCACAATATACGAACTATCAGTACGGTCTTTCCTCGCAACACTTTCTCACTGTGATCTAACACACGTATCAGATGCTCCTCAAAGGACGCATCTATCTCAAGATCAACATCATCCACTTCGATCACATGAGAAGGGTCGGGGTGATACCACCGTAGTTGCGAAATATGGAAAAAGTCATGCATAACACTGTATTTCTATGGAAGAGCCAATCGGTACGCCACCATCCCGACTCTCTCCGCCACCTCAAACGGTCTAATGAACCTGGGCGCCAATCTTCCTTGTCTTCGTATCCCGTGGTGACCCAACCTAGGCAACACCCGAAAGAATACATCATCACCCTCTGTAAACTCTAGGGGTTGTCGACGTCTATCATCATATGAATTCTGTCTACTATGAGCCGTAGTTATACGTTTCTGAATTATCTGCACCTGCTCCAAGGTCTTTTGCACGAGACTCGGTTCCAATAATTATGACTCACCTGCCTCTATCCAACATAGCGGTGATCTGCATGACCTACCATAAAGAGCGTTGTATGGTTCCATCTGTATAATTGCCTGATAATTGTTATTATAGGTAAACTCCACTAAAGCCAAGTGCTTCTCCCAAGACCCACCAAAGTCAAGAACACACCCTCAAAACATATCCTCAAGCACTTTCATAGTACACTCTGATTGCCCATCTGTCTATGGGTAGAAGGTCATACTCAATAATACCTGTGTACCGAGAGCCTTCTGCGATCCCTTCCAAAAGTGTGAAGTGAAACATGAGTCATGATATGAAACTATAGTCCGTTACACCCCGTGCAGGCGAACTATCTCCCAAACATACAAGTCCCCTAACTGTTCCACTGAGAAAATCTCCCGTATAAGTAAGAAATGCGCTACTTTCATCAATTTGTCCACAATAACCCAGACAACATCATTTTTTCGAGGCGTCCTCGGGAGACCCACCACAAGGTCCATCATCACGTTGTCCCACTTCCACTTTGGAATGGGCAATGACTGTAGTAACCCTCCAGATTGTTGATGCCCTGCCTTCACCTACTGACAGGTGTAACATCATGTCACAAACCCTGATATCTCTTTTTTCATGCCTGGACACCAAAACTATCATCGTAGGTCATGGTACATTTTGGTCATGCCTGGATGTACCGCCCACTTCGAGGCATGAAATGCACGCCTTAGCTCCTCCTGCATGCTCATAGGCACAACAACATGATTCCTGACATAAATGATCTCATCCTCATCTATGCTTCAATATGAAGGTGTCTCCCCACCTTCAAGCTTTCCCTTAAGGTCAAAAATTCCGAATCCTCATACTTCCCGTCTCTAATTCGGCTCAAAAGTTTAGACTCCACTGAAATCGATACGAGAGTCATCTACTCCTGATTCTCTTGAACCACTACATGCATCTCAGTCAACAAGGTCATCATCTTCCACTCAGCACTAGACTCCTGAACTGCCTGAGCCCGTGTTTTCTTGCTCAAAGCACCGACCACACTATTCCCCTTCTTGGGTGTATATTCCAGATCAAAGTCGAATGACTGCATATACTCAACCCATCTACGCTGACGAAGATTTAGATCTCACTGCAAAAAGATATACTTCAAGCTTCTGTGGTTTGTATACATTGTAAACTTTTCACCCAATAAATAATGCCGCCAACACTTTAGAGCATAGACCACTATTGTTAACTTGAAGTCATGCATAGGGTGGTTCCGTTCATGTGGCCTCAACTGCTGAGACCCATACGCCATAACTCGATCTCCCTACATCAACACAACTTCGAGTCGGATCCCAGAAGCATCACAATACGCCGTATACTCCTCACTTGGTTCGGGTAAGATCAAGATTGGTGCTGATGTCAAATGATTCTTCAACTCCTAGAGGGCCTTCTCGCATGCTTCCAACCATTCAAACTTAATCCCCTTTTTGGTCAAGCCCGAGAGTGGAACCGCCAAACCGAAAAAGTCATGGATGAATCTCCAATAATATCTAGCTAACCCTAGAAAGCTACGGAGATCAAAAACGTTATTGGACTGCTTCCAAGACACAACTGTCTGAACCTTCTCAGGGTATACTAACACACCTTCCTCTAAGATGATGTGCCCTAAGAAGTGTACCCGATCAATCCAGATTTGACACTTAGATAGTTTGGCATATAACTGATGCTCTCTCAGTATACTCAGGACAATGTAAAGGTGTTGGGCATGATCGTCATGAGTCTTGGAGTACACCAAGATGTCATCCACGAATACTACAACAAACTGATCCAGGTACAGGTGTAAGATTCTGTTCATCAAGGCCATAAACACTGCTAGTGCATTCATTAACCCAAATGACATTACATCAAACTCATATAGGCCATACCTGCTTCTAAAAGCAATCCTCGATATATCAGAAGTCCGAACTATCAGTTGATGATACCCCAATCTTAAGTCGATCTTTGAGAACACACAAGCTCCTCTCAACTGGTCAAAAAGATCATCGATATGTGAAAGAGGATACCGGTTCTTCACAGTTATCCATTTCAACTTTCGATAATTGACACACAAACATAAACTCCCGCCAACCTTCTTAACAAAAAACACCGGTGAACCCCAAGGTGATGTACTCGGTCAGATAAAACCCTTATCATCCAATTCCTTTACTGAGTCTTGGGCTCTTGAAGCTCTGCCGGTGCCATTTGGCACGATGGAATTGAAACTGGCTCAACGCCTGACATGAGTTCAATAGTAAAATCCACATCTCTCTCAGGTGGCATCCCTGAGAAGTCTCTAGGAAACACATCCTGAAACTAGTCCACCATAGGTGGAAAGACATCCGACTTTACACCTCCATCATCCAATAATAGACTTGCAACATCGGCTGTGAACTCTCCCAGTTGTTGAGTAATTGGCCCTACTCAGTCTGTCTGGATATCCCACTCTCCACGATGAACATAGTTGTCACCCTTAGGGGACGTGGAGGTCACTCTCCTGCAGTAACAATTCACTACAACATAAATCGCCTTTAGCGGCGGTTTACAAAACCGCCGCTAAACCTTTCCTTAAAATGGTTTAGCAGCAGTTTATTAAAAACCGCCGCGAAACCCATTTATTTTTTTACATTGGACACCCCCCACCCGAGCCGACCCTCTTCTCCCCCCGACACCCGCGACGCTTCTCCCCCCGACGAGCCCCAACCCTAGCTCCACTCCCCTCCCGTGCCGCCGGTGACCTCGCCGCCCGTCGCTGCTGACCCCCCTTCTCCCCCCGACACCCGCGACACTTCTCCCCCCGACGAGCCCCAACCCTAGCTCTGCTCCCCTCCCGTGCTGCCGGTGACATCGCCGCCTGTTGCTGCTGACCCCCCTTCTCCCCCCGACACCCACGACGCCGCCTTCTCCCCCGACCCCGTCGAGTTCCTACCCTAGGTCGGCTCCCCTCCCCTACCACCGATGGTTTGAATAGTCATAGGTATTGTTTTTCATATTTTTTGGAGCCTTCAGTGCATAGGGTTATAGACATATGTAACCCTCCGTGAGTGTATCACAATTAAGTGGTATGGTTTTGATAATTTTTGAATATGGAAGGAATCAGATTCACCGGGATACACATTTTCATGTCCAGTGTTTCTTATGGGTTTTAGTAATGTATTCCTATAGGCTAGATCCCATTCATGCTTTGTGTTTGGTTTCATTCATGATGTCGGTGTTTCATGTTTTAATGATCACATGTTTATCTTATGGATGCTTTGTTTATTTCAATTTATTTAAATTTCATTAACTTTTTTTTTCATATTATGAATTTATTGGAATATGGAATGTTTTAAATCAAACCAATGGATGTTTAATTGGAATTGTTTTCAAAATAAATTACTTAATCAAATTTGTTTCATTTTTAAGATAGAACAAAATTTTCCATGGTCATAAACACTGTATAGATTCATGGTGGTATATTTCTATGATTTTTTCGCAAACCTTTTATATTTTATTGGGTGTATGGAGGTATGGTATTTTAGTATGTAGATAAATAGAACAATGTCATGTAGCTTGAATGCATCTCTGGGTAGTTGTCACTTTAATGGTGGGTTTGGATAGTGGTAACAGATAGTCACATGGAGACTTTGTTTTAGTTCCTTTTCATGTTTATCTTTCTGGATTGGTTTATTTATATCTCATGGTCATGTAATTTTTCATCTATGATGTAATCTGATTGATTATATTTATCTTGTTATATATGAGAGATATTGTCTTGTTATTTTAGTGTGAAATCACTCCCATGGTTATGTGTGTTGATACCTAGGTGCTTGTCGCTTGCCCATGGTGATCAGGAATACTCTTTGGGACCCATGTTGGTTCATTAAAAAATAATATTATGGGAGGTTTTATTTCTATGCGTGGTTGGTAATATGGAATTATTTTATAACAATCTCTAGGAGTGTGTCAATCCATGTTTCACCACACATATTGAACTAAGTTATCTTTATGTGGAATTGATTCTTTAACTTTTTGACTATACTTTCCTTGTGCTTATTTTATTTTCCAGATTTTCTTTATAACTTCCATCTATATAACTAACATGTCAGTTTTTTCATTGGTAGAATGTTTGAACTTTCAACATGGATACTGCTAACTTCCCCCCTTTTTATTAGTTCTTTTAGATGATGAACCTTTCATAAACTTTTCAAATTTAGATTCCAAGGCCTCTTACCTTCCCTATGTGAAATATTCTTAGGAGTTTTTTTCTTACCATATTATTTCACTTTTTCCTAAGGATGGTTTTTATTTATTCATTAACTTATGTGGCCTTATTTTCTTATTCGATTAATATATAGGTTGATATGAACATGGACCAATCCTATGAATACTATTTTTTCATACATCACACACATTTTCAAAATTTCCAATTATTTTTTATGTATACATGTTTCTCTTAACCTATGGATGTTTCTTCTTCATATCTGGATTTCTATCCCTTAGAATTGGATTCCTTTCTAATTTTTCATTTAACGGTCTATACCAATAATCTAATTCACAATAAATGAATTTGTCGCAACACCAACATTGATCCACATCCCATGATCATCTTATTTTATTTGAATAATGACATTAGGTCTTGTTTATAACTTGTTTAGATCTTTAAGGGAAACCAACTTCCTTGATTTCCTTATTCACCTTAGCTAAGGTGGAATATTCTACCACACATTTCAAAATCCATACTTGTGCATATTTTTTTTCCTACCCACTCCCTTCATAAAAAGAGATTTACAAATATTATTACGAGATGGTATGGATGGTACCTCTTTCTTATTAGTGGTCTAATTCTACTAAATTCAGTGCTTGATATCCCTTGTTATAAACCAGATTCAATATGACATCATTGATTCTCTTAGTTAAGGCTTGGAAACCTCTTTTTATTCTAGAACAATCCCTTTTTTTATGTAATTCTTGATTCAACAAGTGACTTTACTTCAGCATGAAACTTCTAGATTAAGTTTTGAAGAAAAAAAAAGTGGTTTCATAACACCACTTGCTGAGTCATGATCATCCATGACACATTTTGATCATATTTTATATCAAATGAGACTTGAAATAATTATTACACCACTTATTTCATGCATTTTTTGGATTTAATCAGATCTTCCTTTAGCTGAATAACATGTACTTTATTAGCACATCCACCCCATGGATCATATCTCCCCCTAAATATTGGGCCACTTCAAACAATGGTTAGAATTATTTAATTTAATGGGAGAGGGGAACCTCCAACTTTCTTAAGTTGAGTAATGTGGTTGGACTTTGTTCACTCACCCTAATCTCCCAATTTAATTCTAATCCTTTGTGGTGGTACTACTTTAGATGACACCACTAGTGGGTGATTTACCATATGTATTGATATTGGAAAACCTTATGTAACATATTTATATATTTTTTCAACTAGTATATATGAATCTCTTTACCTATTTAGTAATAGTTATGTGTTTAATTTTTTTTAATATTGTGTAGGCACATTGTGATATACATGGATAAAAGCTGGATCACATTACTGAGGAACACACCTCAGTATATTAAGGGTTTGAATGAGTTTTTAGATTTTTCAATTTCCAATCGATCCGTTGAAGGGAGAATAAGATGTCCATTTCCTAAATGTAAATTTAGAAGATGGTTTGAGAAAGATGAAGTTTATGAACATTTAATATTGAAGCAATTCCCTAGTCAATATTTGCGTTGGATTTGGCATGAAGAATCGAACATTACAGAAAGGTTGAGCACTGATATCAATCCACAGAATGACCTCCCAACTTCGTTGACAATGGAAAATGAAATGCAAAACCTTATAAATGATGCATTCAGCACTGCAAGAGACCACCATCAACATCAAAACATATCAGAACAACCAAATGAGGGTGCTACAAATAGCAATGAGACAAGTGATGTTTTTGAGATTGTAGAATAACCATATCAAGATTGTAACATATCAGTGGATCGTCCTCTTGATTATGTGGAGACTAATGTAAGAGAAAACTTCACTGAGGAAAATACGTTCCATGATTTAGTTGACGATGGAAATCAAGAGTTGTATAGTTGATGTTTGAAATACTCAAAAATTTCTTTTATACTGAAGTTGTACTATATCAAATGTCTATGTGGAATTACAAATAAGGCAATGTCCATGATATTGGAATTGTTGCGTGATGCATTTCCTGAAGAAAACATCCCCGAGTCTTTTTATGATATGAAAAAAGTTATTAACAGGCTTGGTCTGAATTATACAAAAATACATACGTGTCCCAATGATTGTATGCTTTATTGGCGAGAGGATTCAAGTCGACAAGATTGTAAAAAATGTTCTTCTTCTAGATGGAAATCAATGGGTGATGTTGGAAGTCTAAATCAACACACTTTCACGAAGAAGAAGAAAAGAAACACACCTGCAAAGGTTTTTTGTTACTTTCCTTTAAAGCCTTGATTGCAAAGATTATTCATGTCATCGAAAACTGTCGAACACATGAAGTGGCATTCTGTAGATAATAACAATGATGGGTTAATGAGACATCCACAAGATTTACAATCGTGGAAGAAAATTGATTCATTACATCTAGATTTCTTAGCTGATCCTAGGAATGTTCGATTGGGATTGATTACTAATGGATTCAACCCATTTGGGACTTTGAGTATCAGTTATAGCATTTGACCAGTTGTTTTGATCCCTTATAATATGCCTCCGTGGATGTGTATGCAACAAACGTCTTTTATCATTTCGATGATTATTCCTAGAAAACAAATGTCTGGAAATGATATTGATGTATACTTTTAGACTTTAATTGAAGAATTATAGGATTTGTGGAGCAACGATGTTGAGACATTTGATGCTTCTTCTAAGACAATGTTCAAAATGTATGCTGCTTTAATGTGGACAATTAGTTACTTCCCTGGGCTTGGGAATTTATCTGGTTGGAACACTTACACGGGTTTGGCTTGTCCTGTTTGTAACTTTGATTTTGAGCCCAAACGGTTACCCCACAGTAGAAATTGGTGCTTCTTGTGCCATTGAATATTTCTCGATGCATCTCATAGATTTCAACTGAACATATCAAAATTTAACGGTTTCATTAATCGTAGACCACCTCCAAAGTTGTTAACTAGTTCTGAAATATTGACACAACTTGGAAATGCTAAAATAGAATTTGGGAAGGTTCTTCATTTGAATGATAGCAGGAAACGGGTTCGAAGTGCATCGTCAAGTGAAATTGGAATGCAACAATGAAATAAAAAAAGTATATTCTTCAAACTTTTGTATTGGGAATTTAATTTTTTGCGGCATAATCTTGACGTGATGCATATTGAGAAGAATGTCTGTGGCAATTTGATTTTCACATTGCTTATTGAACATGGAAAGTCGAAGGATCATCTCAATGCTCACAAAGACTTACAAACAATGAACATAAAACGTGATCTCTGGCCAGATGAGAATGAAAAGTATCCTCCGACAATTTTTGCAATGAAAAATAGGGATAAAGATACATTCCTTAAAATTTTAAAGAATGTTAAGGTATCTCATGGGTATTCAAGTAACATCTCAAGGTGTGTTGACTTGAAGAATCGTAAGTTACATGGATTGAAAAGTCACGATTCACATATTTTGTTACAATAGTTACTACCATTGGAATTGCGTGCATTATTACCTGAAAAAATTACTGCTGTTGTACTCCAATTCTGCACATTTTTCAGAAAACTATGTGAGAAATCTCTACATCCATTTCAGATTGACAACCTCTAGGAGTGGTTTGTTTTGACCCTTTGTGCAATAGAGATGATCTTTCCTCTGTCGTTTTTTACTGTAATGATGTATTTAATTGTGTATTTGGTTGAGGAGGCTAAATTAGGAGGCCCCGTTCATTATTGATGGATGTATCTAATTGAGAGGTACTTTATTTATATGTTTTTCAGTTAAGTAAACAATTTTTGGCACTTAATTAAATGCATAATTATGTTTATTTTATTTCACAAATATCTTGGGCATTTGAAATCATACATGAGAAATAAAGCTCAACCAGAAGGCTCTATTTCTAAAGGCTATTTGGCTGAGGAGTGTCTTACCTTTTGTTCTAAATACTTGGTTGATATTGAGAAAATATTTAATCGATTTAGACGTGTTGAAGACACATCAATTCAATCTAAAATACATCAAAAATCAAAAATATTTCCTACTATTGGCTAATCAGTTGGGAGGACCTCAAATGTGACACTGACAGAATTAGAATTATTATAGGCACATAGATATGTGCTGCTGAATAGTGAAATTGCAGATCCATTTATTGAAGAGTTGAGGATACAAACAAAGAGATGAATGAGAGGCCGAACACAAAATGAGAAAGATATAACGAAAGCTGTTAATAAAGAGCTTGTAGAATGGTTTGCATGACGTGTAAGTTCATAAATATTTCAATAAATATGAATATTAGTTTGAAACATATATTTTGTAAATCTAATAAAGTATATTTCTTTTTTTAGATCATGAATACTGATACTCAAGAAGAGGTTTCAGAATATTTGAAGTTTCTTTCTCGTGGTCCTCTAAAACAAGTTAGAAAGTTTGACGCTTACAACGTGAATGACTTTAGATTTCGTACAGTCGATTGAGAAGAGGGTTTGAAAACACAGAATAGTGGTATATTTACATTTGCTGAAGTGGAATACTATGGAAAGATGACTGATATTATTGAATTAAACTACCATGGGCATTTTTCAGTTGTTTTATTCAAATGCAATTGGGTTGATATTATCAGAGGTGTTAAAAGAGATTCCTTGCAATTTACTTATGTGAACTTCTCTCGCTTGATGGATGTTGGTGATCGTGAACTACATGATCCATATATCTTATCATCATAAGAAAAAATGGTATATTATGTGAATGATATTGTGGATGAAGGGTGGAGTGTAGTTTCTCACGTAATACAAAGAGATTTGTATGATATGGGCGATGAAGTGGAAGATTTGACCTCTAAAATTGAATCTCATCAACAAAAAGAAGCAAAATTATTTTTCCATCATGATATTGAAAATATTAGTCTAGCAAGGATGAATGAAGTGGATGAAGTAATGGAGTAGGAAACAGAAATGATTGAAGGGGAAAATGATTGTATGTACAGTTATTTATTCATTCAGCAACCACTTATTTCATTTATGCAGTCATTCATTATCATTGTTATGTATATTTTGTTTGTTAGTACTGGTCATCTATTATCATTTTTATTTTTTTTCTGCATATTTTTTTTGAAATATATGTTATGAACTTAATTTTATTTGATTAAATGACAGGAATGCCAAGGAGGAAGCGATACACTGTTTCATCCACTACTACGACAAATGATGATCAATCTGTCTCCCTCTCTACGGCATCTGAGCCACCAGCTGCCTGCCCCCTGCACCATCTCCCCCTATACCATCTCTCACACCCTCTATGAGCGTCCCTTTAGAAGATGATTCTTCAACTCCCCCTTCAGCAGCCTCATCAGTCGGGCGACAAAACGCCATTTCTAGTTCATCACGGACATACTGGAGGGTCACTGTTATAGGTGCAAATTTTAATATAAATAAATTTATTGCACTTTTTTTATACTAACTGTTTGTTCATTAAAGATGAAAAAAATGCAAATATGGAGAAAAATATAAAAAGTTCAAATGTGTGGAATATGAATGGAGAGAAAATAGTTGTCCCATTCGATTCATATGGGGTTCCTACGGATGATGTCATGGGATTACTTGGCCAAATTCTAGGCCAGCTGACAGCAGAGCCCATTTCCCTTCCTATTTCTTATGATGATTGGATACACATGCCTCCAAGTTGGAAAAATAAAGTTTTTGATTCCCAAATAAAGGTAATTTATTACATTATGGTGTAATTGAATGTCATGTTATTAATATCTTCAAAATGAATTTCTGTATACAGATGTTTTTCCACTTTACAGTTGGTGATGTGATAACACGAAAGTGGATGTTGAAAAATCTTGGTAAGAAATGGAAATAATTCAAATGGATATTATGGGGCGATGTCAACGATACTTTGTTGACCGCCCAATAAATGTATGATAAGCTACCCAATGGGGTACCTAAAGAACTGTGGAAAGTTTTTGTTGACAGACATCGTGATGAGAAACAGATGGTATTTAAATATATATTATTATATTAACCTCATTTTACATTTATATATGTATATGAAGAGGAGATGACATTGAATACATTACTATTAAATCACATTTTATTTATTTCAGGATCTCTCAAGAAAGAATGCATCAAGCCGGGCAAAGCAAGTCAACCCTCAAACTGCGGGGTCAAAAAGATTTTCTAGAACCTAATCGACTCTGGTAATATTTTCATTAGATTAAATATTTATAAGAAATTATTATTTGTTTAATATATTAAATTTTCGATTTATCTTTGTTTAATGCATTCATAGAGTTTAAGGCACGAAGCATCCCGAACTGAAGTGTGGTTGGATGTTCACAAAAAATATAATGGAAGTTTTGTTAATGAGCCTACCAAAGAAGTTGGGGTATGAACTCATTTTTTCATAATAATAACTTATTATCAGTTTTTACTATGTTAATATATATTGATATTTGATTTATAGGTAAAAATTAAAGAACTATGGGATGCCAATCCTGAGCAGTCCTACTCAGTCTCCCAGGATGACCCAGTTTCTAAAGTCCTTGGGAAGGAGCATCCTGGTAGAGTGCACGGGATGAGTTTGAGACCCATACCATCTGAGGTTTTTAGCAGGCCACCAGGGATGAAAGCTGCATCTACTCCTAGTTGCAGTCATCCCATACCCGTAGATGCTAAGAAAGAGATTTTTTCTCTACGAAACACAGTTCACGAGAAGGGGGATCAGATATCCGCTTTGCAGAAAGAGTTGACTGAAATATGTCAGCAGATGAGCAGATATGCCCCCGGTGGTGCTGTATCGACTGGTGGTGAGCAGATAAATCACAAAAATTCAAAATTATTTAGTTTGAAATCTTTTATTGGTTTTAAGTTTAAATATAAATATGCAACACTATTTATTTTTCAATATAATGTTCTTACAGGTGGTAGCCGGAAGTGGAGATGGAGGTGGAGAGGGTGACGATATGTGTTCATCACCGGACATTGATTAGTTGTATTGTTGATATGTTGGAGGTGGATAGGGTGATGATATGTGTTCATCGTTGGTTTGTATATGTATCATGTGTGGCCTATAGTTGCCACCAAACATTTTCATGACCTAATATTTTCTTGATTTGTCATGTTTCCTTTTATGCATTTTATTGATTTCTGATGTTTCCTTTTATGTCTTGATTTCTTGAGTGTGGTATGCATATTTAGGACACAACAGCCTACATCAGTCCCCTACCAAAGCATTAACAGAACCAACCATTCTCTTTTCAACAACTTTACCATAGTGAAGAATAGGGAAAAAATTAGGAATGAAAGGGTTGAGGAATGTCATGGTATGCATATTATATAATGTTTTCTCATATATCTTAATTATGTAATTATACATAACAAAAAAGTGTGGTTATGCGGGTAACCATGAAAGGGTTGAGGAATGTCATGGTAATTCAGTGTTCATGGGATGATAAACATTTTGAGTGGTTTTGGTATTTAGTTTAGGGGAGAGGGTAGGGCCAATTGGATAACAATCCTTATATATTGAGATCTTAGGTTGTCAAGATAATGTTGAGAATATAATAGGTATATGATCTCCATTTTGGGAATGACTCATATGTGGCGGGTGATCATGTGGTTAGCCTTTGTATGACTAAGATGCTTTGGGATATTCAATTTACTGACATGTAGTGGTTCATGGTAAGTGGGTTGGGAACATGAACCAGATATGACCAGACATGATTCATTAGATCATGATTATAGTTTTATGATCATGAAGTATGGGAGTGTGTACCCATTAGGTTTGGGCAATATTAAGTAGGATTATGGGAAAGAACTAGTGAGACAGTTCCCAGAGGATTACTCTATAGTGGGAAGAAGAGAGTGTGTGTTGGTTTTTCATTCCAAAAAAATAAATACTATGTGAGGGTAGTACACACTAGATATGTGTGGTTCTCAGTGAGTTTTGAATCATTTATTATACCTGATGAGTGTGGTATGCATATTTTGGTATTCTTGGAATTGTTTTTTAATTCAGGGCACTGGTACAGAAGCTGCAGAAGCTGCTATTTTTTTTTGTAAATATGTTTTTAGCGGCGGTTTAAACCACTACTAAATTTCAGAATTTTTCTATTAGCGACAATTATAATCGCCGCTACGGTATTAAATTTAGTGGCGGTTAAAACCGCCGCTACAGTGGCCCATCTTCTGCGCGAAGTTCGCAGCGATTATGATGTTTTTAGTGGCGGTTTTAACCTCCTCTAAAAAAATAATCCCCTACCTGGTAAAACTGCCGTTAAAAACATCATAACCGCCGCAAAATGTGAAAACTATGATGGTTCCTATAAACCTCCGCTAAATGCCTATAACCGTTGGCAATATTGTCCCGACACACAATGTAGCGGCGGTTTTCAGAAACCGCTGCAGAAGCATATAGCGGCGGTTTAAACTGCCGCCATACCCAAAAAAAACCACCACGAGCTGTGAATTTTTCTGTAGTGATTTATGTGGGATTAGTATGCGATTAGCCAGTCCATATCCATAATTAGGTCGAAACCTGACATGTCAAGAATATAGAAATCCTAGAGAAAATTATACTCCCCATTCTCGAGAGAACACCCCTTGCACAAATAGATTTCTCTAGACCGTACTCCCAACGATGTATTTATGGTCATAACCCCACTCACAAACTCCACCGCTAGGCTTAAACCATTAACCATTTTTGCAGATATAAAGGAACGAGAGATACCAATATCAAATAAGGCACTAGCTAGTATAGAAGCTACAAGAATAGTACATCTCACTATCGATGGCCCAACCTCGCTATCCACAAGTGTAGGATGCACCACATGCAACTGTCCTACCCCTCTTCCCTGTGATGCTGTCTGACTCCCCTGAATTGAACCACTCTTTTGATACAAACACTCTTTCCCAGAAGCACCACGTCCAATGACTCTACCACCTCGGCCAGTAGAACTCTAGCTTCCAGACTGATATGGTGCAGAAGACCCTCTTCCCGCACTCTAGTTCTGTCTAGATCCTCCATCACTAACTGTCTGTCTCGAGTTACTATAGAACCTCTGTAGATGTCCATCTTGTCGTAGTATCAACACTCTACCGGTGGTCGGAGACAAAATTTACAAAAGTGTCTCAGCTTACCGTACCGGTGGAAAAGCACTTGGGTAAGATCATGAGTAACTGATCTCCCTGACTGGCCCCTCTACTTCCCACTGCTCTGGCTAAAGTTCTCATAATGACGCTTCTTACTCTTAGAAGACGTACCTCCAGATTTTCCATAAGAGACCACATGTCTGCCACTGGAAGCCTCCTTTAGGTTCCCCTCTGAGATGAGAGCCCAATTTACCACTTATGAAAACTTCTTTAGCATATAGATATTCACCTGAGACTTAATTTTACACTTAAGTCCATCTTGAAATCTCTTTTCTGAAGTAGCCTCATCCGCCGCCAATTCTGGAGAAAAGTGCTTCAAATCTATGAAGCATCCAACATAGTCCATCACATACATGTTCCCCTGAGTCAATATCATGAACTTGACTACTCTATCCTTCCTGAGTGTCTCTAGATAAAAGTACTCAAATAAATTTTCTTGAAAGTCCTTCCACTTCATAGTATCCATCTGTCTATCCTGAGTCTGGATGTCCCACCAACGCTTTGCCTAACCACGCAACATATAAGAATCTAGCTTGAATCTCTTTTTATCAAGAGTCTCTAAGTGTTCAAGTATAGTTTGGGTAGACTCAATCCAGAACTCATCACCCTCAGGTCCACTCTCTCCAGTAAAAGTCAGAGGGTGCTGCAAATGGAAATCCCTCATCAAGCCAGACATGGTTTTCGCAACCCGCCCTAAGTCTCTTTCCATGAATTGCATGAATCGAGAAAAGTTCTCTCAGAACTGTCCCCCTACTTCCTTACCCGGCACAATCAGTGCCTTAGATCCCACTACCGGAGGATCATCCCTAGCCATGTCCTCCGATTGTCCTCTCAACAAGAATCATCATGGAGGCATACTCTCAAAAATTCCAAACACACACATTAGGACACAATTCACAAAATCAACATGTTTACGTAAGAGGGAAACACAACAATCCACAACAAGTATTTTCCCAAACCCTCGTCACGCGGTCAAAACTGAGACACTATCACTACCTGTAACCATCCCACACCTATGTCTTGGTTAACAAGGGTAAACACATTCTCATCATTCAAGTTTCTCATTTAGACATCCATTTTTTCTCATCTTTGAAAGCGTGTCAGATTGTCATCTATCAACCAGTCAAGGTTCCGGTGCTCTGCTAATGTGTATAGTAGCACTCGGGTCGAATCCTCGACGATGATACTTTTTAATAATCGATTGTTTTTAGTTGACTGTATTCTGATTGGGGGGTTTGTTTGCAGAGCTTATGAAATGATTGATTGATATATAGTGATTTAAAAAATTGATAAAGATTGGGGTGAGTTCATTATTAGGGAGTAAAGCTTGTGATATACTTGAGCTTTGCTTTATATTGCATTTAAATTAACACCCACTTCACAAGATAACATTGATTATAATTCCTAAGCGTTAAGGCTTTAATACAAGCCTTAACTTATCTTAGGGTTCTAATATCAATCAGAGTTTTTTGATGGTAGTGTATTTATGGTTCCAATAATCCATGTAAACCACACGTTAAACAAAATATGTCATTAATCCATGACATGTTAAGTCCAACATACATAATATTAAATTAAAGAATACTCATCGAGAAAATAATCTCAATCACTTAACATCCCTAAATTTTGACTCACCCCAATGGTAGATTTAATCATCCATTAAGATGATTATAAATTTGGTTTATTATGTTTATGATTATGAGTTAATAAGATAAGAAAAAGAATGGGATAAGAAAAGAGTTGTGCGCCGAACACAAACACACAAACAATGATGAGAATTAAAAATAGAATTTCGATTGAACGAGGAAGTAAAAGAAGGGAAGGGTTTTCATCTTGATTTAAAATATTTTAAGTGAATTAATATTTAATAACAGAGGGTGGATGATTAAAACATAATATGAATAAGACACTTGCATTAAAACAGAATTACAAAACAAAGACTTACAAGATTACAAATGAAGAAAAGCACAAAAATAAATGAAATCAAAGAGAGGAGGAAGGGTCTCTCAAGTGAAAACTTGAGTATGGTAGATCCTAACAAGATTTTGGAAAGGATTTAGTCATTCCAATTGATGCTCCTCTCTTCTGAAATGCCAACCCTTTTGAAAGGAGAGGAGGGGATGTATTTATAGCCCAAGGTGGCGGACTGTTTGCATTCCAAAACTATCCCTCCACTTGGATCGATGATTTGGACATCAAGACAGCTAAATATCGAGATATATCCTACTTAAAAGTTGTATATAATAATGTTGTCTGACTACTCTCAAAATTTGGAGGAATTTGGACATATGGAGCCAAAGTTATGATGGTTTTTATAAACAATGTTAAACTGTATATTTCTATCTATGCTTTTTTGATGGCCAAAATTTGAATGGTTTTTTGAATAGGAAGATGCCTTAAAATACGAATTCTTTCTTCAAAAAAGCTGACCACCAATATATCCTCTTTCACACTGCAAAATATCAGTTTGATTTGATGACTATATCACGAAACATGTCATTAATACTGTACTAATTTTATTTCCCAACCAGAATGGTGGGATGAGTTTAAATGAATCAATTGGGCCCCTTGTATTTGGAGTTGGGACTTGAAATTTTTATCCAATACTCCTTACATTGTCCCCCAAATATTTGAGGATAATTAATGAATTTTAACTTCTGGATTGATCCCAGTAATTCAATATTTATGGATGGTCTAGTTTCTTCACAGATTTTGTGGGTCTTCTTGTGTGATCCATATGACCCTTCAAATGGAATAATTGGCCCAATATTCCTTATAATTAAATGTTTTATATTGAAATTTAAATCATAAAAAACAAGAAACATTTAATTTGGATTAGTAAGTTGATATTTATAAATAAATAGTAATCTGACTCAATTGGACTACTAAAAATTCTCAAAAATTATATTTAGTATTAAAACATTAATATTTCACACAAATTATGCAGATTTCATATAAAATCAGTAAAGTGAGTATATTATAAGTCATGAAAATATTAATAACATCAATCTTGCATCATTTTTTTTCAATCTTTCTCAATTCCATTTTAGACACCATTTTCATTTCAATTTCATAAGAAAGGAAAAACAATTCAAGTTTAACAACTTACCCATAACCTGTTTTCCCATGCGTGCCTAAAATGATGCATGTCACAATAACCCCGAGTGATTAGAATGATGCATGTAAACTCAAATCTTGTGCCAACAAACAACTATAATAACAATCCCATCTTGAGTATTTGGACTTTCCCCTATACATGGGTTTGCAACTCCAATGCACGAGCTCATAACCAAGGCCCAACTCTTCCAAGTCTTCTGTCTACCTTTCCCAAATAGTAATACAAAATAAAAAGAAAGAAAACTAGGCTCTAAGACCACTTTGTAACATCCCGACCCGAGTTCCACGCAACAGTGCCCCGAGCCGATTCACTATGTGACCTCAAGCGTGCCTCCCCATATGCCAGAGGTTGCTGACTAGCAGCGAAGGCCTGATAAGTCAATCATGGGGAGACTATAACCTAAATAATACATGAAAAAATAAATAATCAACAATGAAATAACATATAACCATAAATAATACAAATATCTCAAGTCAAACAAAGCAAGAGATACAATATCCAACTAAATCATAAAACATGTCATGCTAATGTATGTGTTAAGTGTCTAAAATAAAAACCCAAAATAAAGACACCAAAGACTCCCAACGGGTCCCGAACCACATTCGATTCCCTCAACCATGCTCCGTCCTGACTCAGCAATCTAATACAGGGCCTTTTCCCTTAACCTGTCCTGCATCCATGAAATCTATTTGGGTACCGATCAGGCAACTCGAGTAGGATGTGAGTACAACTCATTAGGCCACCAATAATGGTGTCTAAAACAAATCCAGTCAATAACAAGTGTATGTAGTTGTATAAATAAATAATTATAATTCATAAGTAAACAATTATCACATTATCAATTATTTTTTTATTAAACCACATAGACCACTGGGTTCCCGAGGACACCCGTAACTCAATACCTGCTTTGGCCCGCGTCGAGTCCGAACAATGTTACATATTCAATCCGCATTTCATTATAGCACATGGCATTACATTATCCATGTCCCTTCAATTTCATTATTACATCCACTTGGAATAATAGTCCAATGCCAATGTTTTGGGTGTAGAATGCCATGTCTAGCTTCCTGTTAGTATTTGGACCATCGGTCTCTATCTCACACAATTTAGCATTCTTGGGTGTAGAACACCATGCCTAACACCCTATTTTTTAATCATGAATATATATCATGGGCATATAATGTCATGTCCAACTCCCCATTTCTCAATCATACATATGTTTCATGGGTGTAGAACGTTGTGTCTAACACCCCATTTCTCAATTATACATATATTTCATAACATATCACATTATCACATGTTTTCACATTGTCACGTCAACCATGATTAATCAACATTAATCTTCTTATCACAATTAACCACCACAAACTTCTATTAATTAATTCATAAATTAATTAATCAAAGTCCATTAATTAATTTCACAATTAATTAACCACACATATCCCATTAATCAATTAACCAATTAATTAATCATATCACTTTCATTAATTAACCCAACAATTAATTAACCACACTAAGTCCATTAATTAGTTAAATAATTAATTAATCCCCTCACAATCTTAACATACAAAAATTAATTCACCAATTAATTATTCTTAATTCACAATTCAATAATTCAAAAATTTAATAATTAACTTAGAAATTAATTATCCCCAATTCCCCAATTCAATACCTTGATAATTAATTCATCAATTAATTATCCCAATCCCACAATTTCATTATTCAATTAAATCCCCAATTCCTCACTTCATTAATTGACCACATTAATTAATGAAATTCAGGAAATTACAATCACTAAAAAAACCCTAGAAATTCTAAAATCACATATAAATATTTGATATTAAGATATGTGAGATTTGAATAATCGACCACCTACCTCGATCCGTTGATGCGTGATTGCCTAATGGAAATCCCCAAAACTGAGTAGCACAACGACATAGATCGAGATTCATATCTAAAACCCTAAATCAAGATTAAAAAAAATGATCTTTTAATTCTAGATCTATATTCACAAGACTATATCTAGATCTAAAAAAACAGAGAAATAACTTCCCACCAAAATAATGAGAGAAGAAAGGTGGATGAACGGGAGAGCAACGAGATTGGATCCACTTACCGGGAGGGATGGAAATTTTCAATCTGAGCTTCAAATTGTGAAGAATGGAGATCAGGAAGTCTTGGAATTTGTCTGGAGAGTTCCAAAATCATTAAGGATCGTATAGGGTCGAATGATGATTGAATAGGGTGATTTTCGGGGGTTTGGGAGATTTAAAATCTAATTTTGGGTGACTTTAATTCTCGTGCACAGTTTTCTGGGTAGGGGCACATGATTTTTCCAAATCGTGAACCTAAACCATGCGTATATTATTTTAGGGGTCCATGATTACTCCTAAGAGGGTGCATGGTTGAAAAAATGTGTGCCAATCATGAAAATCCCTACTGTACAGGGTTGCATGGTTTACTGGGCTAGGACACATGATTTTCTCTAACAGTGCGCCAATTGCGCACTTACCTATTTTCTTTATTTTTCTCAAATTTTCACCCAAACACACCCCAAGATAAAATCCAAATGAAAATTAATCCACACTAAACAAAAGATTACCTATAAATGAGCTCAAGAAAACTCTAGAAAACTTTGAGATCTTACAAAAGGAGCCTGACGGCGATGACCAACCGGATTTGGCTTGGTCGGCTGGGGTGAGTGACGCTGGTGGGGATGACTGAGCTTGGTTGGGGAGGCAGATCACATAGCAGTGGAGGATGGTGCACCAGTGTTGGAAGGAGGGGGAAATGACCATGAGGTTGCGACCGGTAGAACATGGAGGCAAGGGCGGTCCAGGTGGGTGGCTGGCGTTCTGGGGAAGCCAAGGTAGCCCCCAATTTTTTTTTGAATTTCTAAATGCACCACCCCTTTTTTTGTTAGTATTCCTTTTTTCTTCTTCTTATTAAGCATAATTTTAGGCTTTTGAAAAACAAGTGTTTTTTGTTTGTTTTGTTTATTACCATTGCATCATTTTTCCACAAATTATTTTAAAATAAAAATTCCTAACAAGGAATTCCACAAACATGTGGAAAATGATCCCATCGGCCAAAGATTATTTTCAGTGGGGTTCTCACTGAAAAATTGGTGACCTCAGGGGGTGTGGCTCAAGGAAGCTCGCAGCTCAAGATTTTGTGACCTGAGGTGATGGGATACGTACGAATTTTGATTTTTGAATTTAAATTTGGGATGGTGGTTTTTCTATTTTAGGATTTTGAATTTTAAAATCTAGGTGGTGGTTTGGTTCGATTCTATTGAATGCGAGGTTCCCTCTTAACCATAAAGTAGATTTTGAAAAATAGTAAAAAAAGGATTTGGCATTATTTCCGATGACCGAAATCTGTCCAGATCTATAAATACCCATACTTTACATACATTGTTATTACTTCAGAATTGAAGCATACTTATTTCAACATATAAAAAAACCATGAAAGGACCATATAAGTATAGTGTCTTTAGAAACTGGGAAACATAAACAACTGGTTCATAAAATCAACTACATTGTCTCCCATTTATTTCATCATATCTAGAGTCCCTTTTTGGCATATCCTACTTAATATCCTTCTTCTTGACCCGGGGAAAAGAAAACATACAAAAGGGTGAGCTCAAATGCTCATTAAGGGTAAACAAAATAAATATCAATCATATCATATTCATAAGAACATAACATTTTGAAAATCTTAACCTGCAAAAGAGATCATAATATCATGTCATGGGATAAATCATAGTAATGAAAATTAATCCCAAATAATCATAACATAAAACATGAAACTTTGCGGCATACACACATAATCATAGAAAATCATTTCATATTAGTCAAGTCTCATTTCCAAGACCATCATAGTGGACAAATTCCATTACCGAACCGAGTTCACTACTCATTCCAGTCCTGCATCACTGAACCGGATTAACTTGCCGTTCCAACCATGTCTATCTCATGAGATATAAATCTTTACCTAATGCATTGGAGTTAGATATAGGTCCCACCCATCTCATAATGATACCATTCTTATGTGTGCCACAAGATCATAAATCATACCTCATAGCATAACTCATGTAATAAAAATGGGATTCTTAAACATCATGCCATCATAACATAATACATATAAGATAAAAGGACATCATAAAATATATTCCATTATAACATAATCAAATCAATGTAAAAATAGGGATAGAAACAGAAACCTATATCATCTTATATGGAAAATAATTTTGATAAAACACTTGAACTCCATTCTTGAGGAAAATATCATTTATACTTCAATTTTTTTTCCTTTCTTAACATGTCATACAATTTTAAACTAAAAGAAGTTGATTAAAAATAAACTTGAAAACTTGTAAAGGAATCTTCATGGAAATAATGTTATATGAAATCATAAAAAATACATTCATTCCATATAAGTTTAAAAAAACATTCTTCTCGTACTTTGGCCGGAAAAGTCAAAAAGTACCTCGTACTAAAAACGACAAAAGATTCCATTCATATCTTTTACTAAAAACTCACCAATGGGTAAAATTGGATTTAAAAAATTGTAGGAGGATAGGAATAATATTACATATTGAGGAAATAGGGATGTGGATGATAAATATTCCCCAGTAAATTCGGAAGTATAAACAATCTCGGATAAAAATGAGATTGCGAGATTTTCCCTTACCTTAGGTCCGATATGCTTTGTACGTGTCCGAACCTCCTGTATAATGATTTAAATAATGTCATTGACTTATTCCAGAATCATACTCATTGTTATGATATCATATATGGTCATATTCTTAGCTTCTTATTAGTAATATTTCATTGCTACTTTTTATTCTTGTGTTTATTGCTTTATGTTCTTATGTGTGTTTTGTCGAATAAATTATTATTATTATTTTTAGGTTATAGATACCTCATTTACAGAATGGTATTAGTGTAATATATATCATATTTACTCATTCAATTCATTTATATAATAATTATTCAATGAAGATCATATAGAACGAGTCACATCACATCGTGGAGACGGTATGCCGTACGTACGCACGAGCGATGATATCGTTCCCATGATTGCGGAATTGTATTTAAGTGTATGTATACTATTTAAGAATCAATATCACTTTAAAATAATCATATATAGATATTATTTACACCATTATCCCCATCCAAGTAAGGTGGTGGTGGAAAACAGATTACACCACGGCGTGGAGACGGTATTCCGTACATACGCAAGCGCGGTGATTTCATTTTCCACAGGATGGATAGAAGGTGAAATAGGGTTGTTTCATATTTATAATAATATATCAGTATATTAGTGATACTGATGTTATTACTTCATAATTAAACAACTAAAGAAGAATAAGTAGAAGAAGAAATAAATTTAAAAGAATTGGTAACAGATATCACCTCTTCTTCGACACGCCTCTTTGAAACCTCCTCTTAGGGCACTAAGATTGGTCTTTGAAGAAGACCAGGACCTCTAGGATGTTTCTAGGGAAGTGGAGAAGAGAAATTTTCAGGGGTTGGCTGAGCTTTAAGTCTCAAAGTGGTGCGAGGAGGAGAGGGGCACCTTTGGAATTATAAGAAATATTAATTTATAATAAATTACAACCCCACATAAAAACCTCCAAAAATGACTCAAATCTGAATCTTAGATGAGATAGGGTTGTAATCTCATCAGCCAATAAAATTTAGACAAGTTGGGAATTTATTTTAAACATTATCAACATGATTTATCCTTATATAATCTATTTAATTTTATTTGTGGTAATAATATTATAAATTTTAAATCATTATAAATATTTACTTATATGTTGTGAATTGTCCATAATTTTATAATTTATTACATTTTCGACCATATAAATTTAAATTTAAGTTTTTTAGATATTTTTGTTATTTTAAACAATTTTATAATATTTAATTTCTATAAATTAACAATAGTGTCAATTTTGACACTATTCATTTATTTGAGTTTAAATAAAATATATACAGAAGATATGTTCGAAATAAAACATTTAATAGATTCATAACATTTCATTTTTATCTAGAAAATTAGTGGAGCACATTAAATAGTTCATATAATATTTATTTTAATACTTTTAAAATCATTTATTTGATATTTCAGTCAATAAAATAATTTCAACATCACTATTGTGTCATAATTAATGATAATTATTTAATACCTAAAAATTATAAATAAATTTATATGATGTAGATAATTGTATTAGATTTTTGGAGACTATTCATGTTCGAAGTTTCATGAAGTTTATCACTAAATTAAAATTATTATACTTATAAGATTTAAGAGAGTGACATGTTGTCACTTTCTTTGGTTTTAATAATAATTAAATTATTTTAATGGTCAAAAGTCCATAAAATGAATTTATGATGACCCTTAGGTGATAAGGGTTGACTTTTATTCATCCAATAGAATTTTGGCAGGTGTTAGGGTAATTTTATAATCTTATTTTTACCCTTAATTACCCGATTTACCTTTAACTTCAGTAAATAAAAATCACCGTAGTTACTATTCATAATATCAAAAAAATAAAAGTAACCTATTAACATAATTTGGACCCACTAAATCCAAATATGAAATCCATTTTTCAAAATTCAAAACACAGAAGTTTTAGTAATTAATTTAAAATTAATCCCGTTGTTAAGCAAATGAGTTTTAAAAGTTAAAACATTGCCAAAGATTGAAATGTTTTTACCTATGAATTTAATGTAAAATTAATGATAATTACATACATTATATTAAATAGTAAAAATATATTATATTTATACTTTAAAACAATTTAATATTATAATTTAATCTTATAAATTATTGTGATGAAAAAAGTTGTTTTTAATTAAAATATAGCGTGTTTTTACTATTCATTAAAATATGAAAGTTATCAGAATAATATGAAAAATTTATCCAAAGTAAATTTTTATATCCTGATTACAAATAAGAATTTTATTTTTTCAAATTGAACTTATAAACATGTCAAAAACTATATTTAATGTGGATGCACCATCAAAAGACGACAAAACTGCATTTTTTGAAAAATACTTATTTTACCCGAAAAATTTATTTTGGTCTCATACCATGTTATAGAAAATATGTAAGATGAATAATAATGTTATAAAATTTAAAATTCAGTTAATACTTTTCATAATGTCTAGTTTATAATATTTTAATAATATATCATTGTTTAGTGAAACTCGGTATTGCGTACTACACACGTTATCGAGGAAGGTCACGATTGCGTGTAATGCAAGCCAAGCTGGTGTTGTGTGCAGTGAAAGATTCCTTTGATGTTTCATATAACATAAGTCATAAAAAAAATATACTTCTTATAAAATATCAGGGTGTTACATTCTACCCCCCTTAAAATGAATTTCACCCTTGAAATTTGTCACTTCGTAACAAACAGATGAGGATACCTCTCCCTCATCATGTCCTCAAGCTCCCATGTAGCTTCTTCTAATTAGTGGTTCCTCCATAAAACTTTCACCAAGTGAGTGGTATTGTTTAGTAGAACTTTTTCGCTATGATCCAGAATCTCTATCGGTTGTTCTTCATAAGAAAGATCTTGCTCCAACGATACAACTTCTGAGCTGAGTACATGTGAAGGATCAGGTATGTAATTTATTAGGAGAGATACATGGAATACATCATGAACTTGAGAGAGATTCAGTGGAAGCTCCAATCAGTAAGCTACCTTCCCAACACGATCCAGTATTTCAAAAAGACCGATATACCTAGGGCTCAACTTTCCCTTCTTTCCAAATATCATTACTCTCTTCCAAGGAGATATTCGTAAGAACACTTTATCGCCCACTTCAAACTCTAGGTATTTTCTTCGGTTGTCAGCATAACTTTTTTGTTGACTCTGAGCTGCTCTTATGTGTTGTTGAATAGATCAGACCTTTTCTGCCATCTCATCAACAAGATCAGGTCCTAATAGTTTTCTTTCCCCAACTTCATCCCTGCAAGTTGGAGTTCGAAATTTCTTTCCATAGAGAGCTTTATAAGGAGCCATCTGAATACTGGAGCGAAAGCTATTATTATAAGAAAATTCCACCAAAGGTAGGTGTTGATCCCAACCACCTTTTAAATCCATAGAGCAAGCTCTTAACATATCTTCTAGAGTTTGAATTGTTCTCTCCGACTGACTGTCTGTCTGAGGATGATAAGTAGTGATGAAACTCAACTCTGTATCTAGTGTATGCTGAAGACTTCGCCAGAACTTTGAGGTAAACCTCAGATCCTGATCAGATATAATGTAAAGTGGTACTCCATGCAATCTTACCACTTCCTTTACATATATCCTGGCAAGCTGATCCAGAGAGAAATCTTCTCTATTAGCAATGAAGTGTGCCGAATTCGTAAGACGATCAACTATAACCCAGATAGCATTATTGTCTTTGGATGTTTTAGGAAGTCTAGTGACAAATTCCATAGTGATGTTTTCCCATTTCCATTCGGGTTTGAGTAATGGTTGTAACATCCCTTTAGACTCCTGTCTCTCAGCTTTAACTTACTGACAAACCAAGCATCGAGAGACATATTCAGCAACATCTCTTTTCATGTCATCCCACCAGAAGTACTCTATTAGGTCCCTATACATCTTCGTTCTACCAGGATGAATAGAGAATGAAGAACTATGAGCCTCATCCAGTAGCTCCTTCTTTAATTATAGGATGGGAGGAACAAAAACCTGATTCCTGAACCTTATTATCCCATCACAATCAAGGTTGAATTCAGGAACATTTCTCACCTTCTTTTGTAACTCTACATCTTCTTTTTGTGCCTCTTTAATCTTCACATGTATAGATGGTTGAACATTCATTTGATAAAGATAAGATTTTTCCCCTTTCATTATAATCCCAAGATCTATCCTTTGTAAATCCATAAATATTAGATCTTTTGTGATCCTCATCATGGATAAGCTAGCATGGTCTTGTCGACTTAATGCATCCGCCACCTTGTTTGCTTTCCCAGTCGTAATCCTTAATCAGCTCCAACTATCTTCTTTGGAACATATTCAGCTCCTTTTGTGTAAAAATATACTTTAAACTTTTATTATTAGTATAAATATCACACCTTTCACCATAAAGATATTGCCTCCAAATATTTAATGTAAAGATTACCACAGCTAAATCCAAATCATGAGTTGGGTAATTTTGCTCATGGATTTTCAACTGTCGTGAGGCATAAGCTATCACAATATCATTTTGCATGAGAACACACCCCAATCCCTTCTTGGATGCATCACTGTAGATCACAAACCTTTCTCCACTATAAGGCAGTGTGAGCACAGGTGCACTGGATAACCTTCTTTTTAACTCCTTGAAATTCTCTTCACACTCCTCCATCCACATGAACTTAACTCCATTTCGAGTCAACCTGGTGAGTGGATTAGATAATCGTGAAAAATATTTCACAAAACGTTGATAATATCCACCAAACCAAGAAAACTTCGGATCTCAGTTATTATTGTTGGTCTCGACCATCTTTCGATAATATCTGTTTTTGCTGGATCCACAGATATCCCATATTTTGAGATTATGTGACCCAAAAATGCAACTTTTTGAAGCCAAAATTCACACTTGGTAAATTTGGCATAAAGCTTCTCCTTTCTCAGGGTCTTCAATACAATTCTCAAGTGATCTTCATGTTCTTCCTTGCTCTTTAAATAGACAAGAATATCATCTATAAAGACTACCAAAAACTGATCAAGATAGTCTCTAAAGACTCTATTCATTAGATCCATGAAGATAGCAGGGGCATTAGTAAGACCAAATGACATCACTATAAATTCATAGTGTCCATACCTTGTACAGAAATCCGTCTTTGGTATATCCTCTTTTTTAACCCTTAATTGATGATACCCTGAACGAAGATCAATCTTGGAAAAGTATTGAGCTCCGCGTAATTGGTCAAATAAGTCATCAATGCGTGGGATAAGATATTTTTTCTTGATAGTGATCTTGTTAAGTTCTCGATAATCAATGCAGAGTCTCATTGATCCATCTTTCTTCTTAACAAACAGAACAGGTGCTCCCCAAGGTGACGCACTAGGGCGTATGAATCCTTTATCAAGATTCTCTTGGAGTTGCTTCTTCATTTCCTGCAACTCAATTGGGGCCATTCTATAAGGTGTCTTTGAAATGGGCATATCACCCGGTATGAGTTCTATTGAAAACTCAACTTCATGATTTGGTTGAAGACCTGAAAATTCCTCTGGAAAGACATCATCAAACTCTCGTACAATGGGTGTATTCTCAATCATGAGTTTCTCTCCAACCATTTGAGATAAATAACCTTCATTTATTGGAATTAAGACCCATAAGATAGAAGAATTTTCCACTGGAAGGTTATATTCATCCTTGCATCGATAGATGATAGTAGATTGATCGGGAATATTAAATATGATTTCCTATCTTTGGAAATTGATATGATCTCCGTATAAAGAAATACAATCCATGCCAAGAATCACATCAAATTCCACTATAGGAAGGATCACAAGATTTTCAGGAAGCACTTTCCCACAAACTTCAATCGGAGAAGAATTATAAACTTTTGATGCGAACGTTGTGCTATTAGGAGTTGTCACAACTAACTCAACATCTAATTGTTCAGGTAATACGGCGATACCCTTAGAAAATTCTTCAGAAATGAAAGAGTGAGTGGATCCAGAATCAAATAAAACATTTTCTACTTTAGAGTGGATGGTAAGTGTACCTTTCACCACTTCGTTATCGTACTCCGCATCGCCGATAGTAATTTCATGTGAATTTCCTTTGTCTTTGGCCTTAAGATTTTGTTGACGTCGATCATCATCAACAACCCTTGGATTTGGGAATTGATTGGCATAATGCCCCATCTCCTTGCACTTGAAACATTGAAGTGTAGGAGGTGCATTCTATGTATCCCTTTCTTTTTTCACATCATTAGACATCTTCTTCCCATTATTTCGACATTCAACTGCCCGATGACCTTCTTTTACACACTTAAAACATTTACTTGTCCCTTTAAGAAAATTCCCTCCACGTTTCTTTCCATAATTTGAGCATAAAGGAAAACTCATCTTCTTTTCAGTGTGGTCTTTAGATTTTCCTTTGAATTCCATTTTCCTCTTCTTATCAAACCCATATGACTGATGGGTTACTCCAATCTCCATCTCAACCTTGAGATCACATCGAACAATTTCCTCATAGTTATTGAAGTCCCTTATGGATAACACCCTTAGAATACTTGGTTTTAAGCCACTAAATAATCGATCGATTTTACTCTCAGGTTGGATAATAATTCCAGAATCATACCTTGCAAGTCTTGTAAAATTTTCTTCGTAGGTACCAACCGATTCATCATCCTTTTGCTTCAGTTCAAGAAACTCCTTCTCCATCTTTTTTCGAATAATATGAGGGAAGTACTTATTGAAAAATAAGTTCTTGAACTCGTCCCATTCCATGGACTCAATTTCATCTCTTTTCCTCGTATTCTTGAT
Organism: Viscum album; assembly: GCA_963277665.1. NCBI lineage: Eukaryota > Viridiplantae > Streptophyta > Magnoliopsida > Santalales > Viscaceae > Viscum > Viscum album. Next base: position 1,271,394,715 of record OY728137.1, on the reverse strand, counting down.
AAGATTCCACAATTGATCAGCATCACCTTCCAAACGATACTCTGCTAAGATGACTTTTTCATGTTCAGAACATTGTAGAACTGAAAATATAATTTCAGTGGTATTAATCCATTGTTTCATCCACTAATGGATCATAATACCCACTGAATGAAGGTGGACGCTGCCTCATAAGGGATTCAACAGAATGTTTCTCCTTCCTTTGCTCGTTTGGAAGTCCTGCATGGTTCATAGATTGAGAAAGTTGTGTGAGCATCGCTACAAGATTTTTCATTCCAGCTCCCATAATGTTTGGTTGCTCAGGGGGACAATCATTGCATTGCCCATTGCATTCAGCATTAACACGGTTCCTTTGGGTTCCAGCCATTGACTAAAACCAATAAGCATAGTATGAGAAACACTAATCATAATAGGAAAACCACATAATCAAGAATAAAATTTTACACTTAAGGTATTATCATAGGTTATTCATGTCCATTTCTAAAATACTAATATTGTGTTCTATGCTTAGACATATCCTTACGGTTCTTACTAGGGCTTTCACATCCTAGTTTACAAAGGTTGACTATACCTTTCCTCAAATACCAACTATAACGACCCATACTTTACATACATTGTTATTACTTCAGAATTGAAGCATACTTATTTCAACATATAAGAAAACCATGAAAGGACTGTATAGGTATAGTGTCTTTAGAAACTGGGAAACATAAACATCTGGTTCATAAAATCAACTACATTGTCTCCCGTTTATTTCATCATATCTAGAGTCACTTTTGGGCATATCCTACTTAATATCCTTCTTCCTAACCTGGGGAAAAGAAAACATACAAAAGGGTGAGCTCAAATGCTCAGTAAGGGTAAAAAAAATAAATATCAATCATATCATATTTATAAGAACATAACATTTTGAAAATATTAACCTGCAAAAGAGATCATAATATCATGTCATGGGATAAATCATAGTAATGAAAAGTAATCCCAAATAATCATAACATAAAACATGAAACTTTGTGTCATACACACATAATCATATAAAATCATTTCATATTAGTTAAGGCTCATTTACAAGACCATCATAGCGGAAAAAGTCCATCACTGAACCGAGTTCACTCCTCGTTCCAGTCCTGTATCACTGAACCAGATTAACTTGCCGTTCCAGCCATGTCTATCTCATGAGATATAAATCTTTACCCAATTAATTGGAGGGATATATAGTTCCCACCCATCTCATAATGATACCATTCTTATGTGTGGTACAAGATCATAAATCATACATCATAGCGTAACCCATGTAATAAAAATGGGATTCTTAAACATCATTCCATCATAACATAATCCATATAAGATAAAAGGACATCGTAAAATATATTCCATTATAACATAATCAAATCAATATAAAAATAGGGATATAAACAGAACCCTATATTATCTTATATGCAAAATAATTTTGATAAAACACTTGAACTCCATTCTTGAGGAAAATATCCTTTCTACTTCAAAAACTTTTTTTCCTTTCTTAACATGTCATACAATTTTAAACTAAAAGAAGTTTATTAAAAATAAACTTGAAAACTTGTAAAGGAAGATTCATGGAAATAATTTTCTATTAAATCATAAAAAATCCATTCATGCTGTATAAGTTTTAAAAAACATTCTTCTCATACTTTGGCCGGAAAAGTCAAAAAGTACCTCGTACTAAAAACGACAAAAGATTCCATTCATATCTTTTACTAAAAAATAACCAATGGGTAAAATTGGATTTAAACAATTGTAGGAGGATAGGAATAATATTATATATTGAGGAAATAGGGATTTGGATGATAAATATTCCCCAGTAAATTTGGAAGTACAAACAATCTCGGATAAAAATGAGATTGCGGGATTTTCCCTTACCTTAGGTCCGATATGCTTTGTACATGTCCGAACCTCCTGTATAATGATTTAAATAATGTCATTGACTTATTCCAAAATCATAATCATTGTTATGATATCATATATGGTCATATTATTAGCTTCTTATTAGTAATATTTCATTGCTACTTGTTATTCAGGTGTTTATTGCTTTATGTTCTTATGTGTGTTTTGTCGAATAAATTCTTATTCTTCTTTTTAGGTTATAGATACATCATTTCTAGAATGGTATTAGTGTAATATATATCATATTTAATAATTAAATTCATTTATATAATAATTATTCAATGAAAATCATGTAGAACAAGTCGCATCACATCGTGGAGACGGTAGGCCGTACGTACGCACGAGCGATGATATCATTCCCATGATTGTGGAATTGTATTGAAGTGTATGTATACTATTTCAAAATCAATATCACTTTAAAATAATAATATATAATTATTATTTACACCATTATACCCATCCAAGTAAGGTGGTGGTGGAAAACAGATTACACCGCGGCGTGGAGACGGTATTCCGTATGTACGCACGCGCGATGATTTCATTTTCCGTAGGATGGATAGAAGGTGAAATAGGGTTGTTTCATATTTATAATAACATATAAGTATATGAGTGATACTGATGTTATTACTTCATAATGAAACAAATAAATAATAAGAAGTAGAAGAATAAATAAATTTGAAAGTATTGGTAATGGATATTACCTCTTCTTCGACACGACTCTTTAAAACCTCCTCTTAGGGCACTAAGATTGGTCTTTGAAGAAGACCAGGACATCTATGATGTTTCTAGGGAATTGTAGAAGAGAAATTGACAGGGTTTGTCCGAGCTTGAAGGCTCAAAGTGGTGTGAGGAGAGGGAGGAGGTGCCCTTTTATAAGGGAGGAGAGGGGCACCTTTGGAATTATAAGAAATATTAATTTATAATAAATTCCGACCCCACATAAAAACCTCCAAAAATGGCTCAAATAGGAATCTTAGATGAGATAGGGTTGTAATATCATCAGACAAAAAAATTTAGACAAGTTGGGAATTTATTTTAAACATTATCAACATGATTTATCCTTATATAATCTATTTAATTTTATTTGTGGTAATAATATTATAAATTTTAAATCATTATAAATATTTAATTATATGTTGTGAATTGTCCATAATTTTATAATTTATTACATTTTCGACCATATAAATTTTAATTTAATTTTTTAAATATTTTTGTGATTTTAAACAATTTTATAATATTTAATTTCTATAAATTAACAATAGTGTCAATTTTGACACTATTCATTTATTTGAGTTTAAATAAAATATATACAGAAGATATGTTCAAACTAAAACATTTAATAGATTCATAACATGTCATTTTTATCTAGAAAATTAGTGGATCACATTAAATAGTTCATATAATATTTATTTTAATACTTTTAAAATCATTTATTTGATATTTCAGTCAATAAAATAATTTCAACATCACTATTGTGTCATAATTAATGATAATTATTTAATACCTAAAAATTATAAATAAATTTATATGATGTAGATAATTGTATTATCTTTCTGGAGACTATTCATGTTCTAAGTTTCATGAAGTTTATCACTAAATTAAAATTATTATACTTATAATATTTAAGAGAGTGACATGTTGTCACTTTCTTTGGTTTTAATAATAATTAAATTATTTTAATGGTCAAAAGTCCATAAAATGAATTTATGACGACCCTTAGGTGATAAGGGTATACTTTTATTCATCCAATAGAATTTTGGCAGGTGTTAGGGTAATTTTATAATCTTATTTTTACCCTTAATTACCCGATTTACCTTTAACTGCAGTAAATAAAAATTACCGTAGTTACTATTCATAATATCAAAAAAATAAAAGTAACCTATTAACATAATTTGGACCCACTAAATCCAAACATGAAATCCATTTTTCAAAATTTAAAACATAGAAGTTTTAGTAATTAATTTAAAATTAATCCCGTTGTTAAGCAAACGAGTTTTAAAAGTTAAAACATTGCCAAGGATTGAAATGTTTTTACCTATGAATTCAATGTAAAATTAATGCTAATTACATACATTATATTAAATGGTAAAAATATATTATATTTATACTTTAAAACAATTTAGTATTATAATTTAATCTTATAAATTATTGCGATGAAAAAAGTTGTTTTTAATTAAAATATAGCGTGTTTTTACTATTCATTAAAATATGAAAGTTATCAGAATAATATGAAAAATTTATCCAAAGTAAATTTTTATATCCTGATTACAAATAAGAATTTTATTTTGTCAAATTGAACTTATAACCATGTCAAAAACTATATTTAATGTGGGTGCGCCATCAAAAGATGGCAAAATTACATTTTTTGAAAAATACTTATTTTACCCGAAAAATTTAGTTTGTTCTCATACCATGTTCTAGAAAATATGTACGATGAATAATAATGTTATAAAATTTAAAATTCAGTTAATAATATTCATAAAGGCTAGTTTATAATATTATAATAATATATCGTTGTTTACTGAAACTCGGTATTACGTACTACACACGCTATCGAGGAAGGTCGCGATTGCGTGTAACGCAAGCCAAGCTAGTGTTGTGTGCAGTGAAAGATTCCTTTGATGTTTCATGTAACATAAGTCATAAAAAAAATATACTCCTCATAAAATATCAGGGTGTTATAGGATCTTGGTTGGATTTTCAAGGTGACTGGAAACAATAAAAATAATAAGAATGCAATGATATAAATATATATGATGTTCTCAAATTTTTAAACCCACAAACTGTAAATGATCCGTATTAAAATTTTTGGATACCCACAACTTGGTTGTCTGAAATCGAATCGATGTGCGGTCTATTCCGTTGGGACCAAATTTATACCCTATACTCAATTTAATGAAAATTATTTTTTTCTTAGATTAGAAAATTTACGTGATTTCTATGATACCAATTGAAGGTACCAGAGCGTACAACGAGATCCAGTGGGTCATATATTTAAAAATTTTCTTCATTGGAGCAATGAAACTTGTCATCTCCGACGATCCAAGCCCCAATAGAGGTCCGAGGATCTCACATGAATTAATTGAAGCATAAAAATTAAAATCAAACAAATACCTTGTTCAAAATGAAACGCGCTCAACTGCAGCTCATCGCTGACGATCGTTGATTGAAGTATCAGAAGAAGAACCCCTATAGATAATCTACACATGCTTCAAGAATCCACGCAATCACCGTTAATCTCATTCTAGGTGCCAGTGTGGAGCTCTGAAAAATCCTTCGTCATTACGACGATCACTTCGATCCCATCCCTTCGATCTGTCGAAGGCGTTATGGGATCGATCACTCAGGGAGATATTTTTTATCTCTAGATAGAAATAGAAGAGAGATACTCTCATTAAAAATGAATGAATAATATATGGAATTGAGTATCTCTCCTGATTATACATTAGGAGGCTCAAATACCCCAAAAGGGTTCCCCGAACCCTGAAAAAAACATCCTCGAAATAAGCAATAAATAAATTGTTATGAAAAACTAACCGTGTCATAAATATTTTTTATATTTTATCACATACTTGTAATATATATTAAATATATTATGTTATAAACCCGATCCATTAAATTGACTCATAATTCCCTCTAATATTAAATGAACCTTGAATATTAAAATAATATTCATTTGTATAATATTATTCTATGTATTCACTTAATACCTTGTGAATAATTTTAATAAATAAATTCAACCCAATTATTCTATACTCAAATAATAACAAATTTATTTATTTTTTGGTGATTTTTAATACTTGGCCAACTCTCGAACCCTTTTTTGGGGCCCACCATGTCCTATATACCTATTCATTAGAATAGGTTAGTTTCTTGAATATGCTATTGTGTGTGAATCTCTAGCCCCATATCTCAATAGCAGTGAATGGTATTCACAGACTTGGAGTCTAGAAACCCATAAAGGGTCCAAAAGAGATAATAAATAGTCATAACAATGACAACCATCCTATGAACACACACTATTTAGTATAATCTCTTTGCCTTTAGATATCTCATAAAGTTAAACACACAATTGTGTCATCGTCCATTCTTGCTTTATTATTATTTTATCTAACTAGACATACTTATTTTCGACTACCTTAGCCAAGGATTTATAATGTTACTACCATCTTGATCGACTAGGCATGGATATTACTTCCTCAATTCGGAAGTGAAAAATTTTATCTTGATCATTCAACCAATTTCATACCACCAATGACACACACAACATAAGCTACCTTGCCATGAATTCATTGTCATGGGTTTTGCCTTACATCAAAGTATATGATCAAATGACACACATTGATAATGATATCAATTCAAGAGACCAATACACATGTCCGTAGATAGGAATATCCAATGACACCTGAAACATGTGGTGTTCCTACAGACAAACCTGTTCTCATGATCTCACCCACTAGAGATCACAAAGTTTGAATTTCCTAAGAAGAAGTCTCAATGCTTATGAGCCCCTAGAACCTGATAGTCAGACATCAAATGTGTCCAGTCAGTATGTTGTATCTAGACCATATGCCATATGTTTAAGATTAATGTCATAGTATCTCGATGTTCTCATTATAGTCTGGGAATTTCTATAACCTTTTGATATGAAAATTAATCTATGACTATTACCATTTAAATAGTAGACATAGAAATATAAACACTATAATGGTAAGCATATATCATGTATAACTCACTGTATACATGGTATGGTAATAAAAAATTACTATTTAGTTGGGTCTAGGGAACCCACTATTACAATAATAAATGATTCCTTTGGTTTACCCATATCCAAAATATTCATAACCAAACCTTTTATCACAATAAGTCAATAGGAAATAAGAGGAAAAGGGTCACAATCATGAGTGTTCGTAGTCCCATATAAAATGCATCATCATCCCATCATTTTTAATGCTTCCATTTAGAGTTATGATTATTCTGTCCATGTTTATCTATTATTTAGTTTTCTACTCAAGCCATGATTCTTAAATCATTACAAAACCATTCTTAAAATCATTTTCCACACAAATGGTTCTTCTTTCCGCTTCAGGAATATTCTATAAAAATTTAATTTTATCATTTTAAATAACCCAACCCACCATTTAATTTTTTTATTAAAAAACCACACTTTATCCTCTTAATACATTCATCATCAAAATCATAGTTCCAATAAATCCATGCCCAATCATCAAATTCTTGATTAACCAAAAATCTCAAATAAAAAACAATCATTTGATAATTAAATTCAAAATTCAATAATAAAAATTCATGCTTGTTAATCAAATCATATTTTTATAAAAAATCATCTAAACAAAATGGACTGTCCACCATCATAGGAAAATCTTAGAGCCACCTACGTTAGAAGTGTTTTTGGAAGTCATGGGATCGATTAAATCGAAGATCTCAACTACCAAGAAAAAAATACTTAATATAAAAACCTTTAAATAAAATTCAAAAAAATTATCTCATATGATAACAATCCCCATGCCGAGGCTTCCAAAAAGGGGAAAATATAGGAATGAGATGATGCAATATATCTGACATAAGTCACCATGGATTCAATAATTAATCATCAAAATTAAAGGATATAATCATCAAGGGATAAATAATATGAAATGTTTTGTAGGACATCTCTATGTATAAATAAAGAAAGTGTAATAAAGAAAAAAAACTCATCCATAAGATCTACAGGGATAAAAAATGATAAAATGAAATGAAAAACATAAAACAGGGCACACGTCATTGTTCATGATGAATCCTTTGCATCATTAAGTTTGATTGAGACCCCTCAACAACAATCAATGGATTCCTACCTCCAATGATATCCCCTGAACAAAATGGAATCACCGAATTCTTAAATAGGGATTCTTCTCTATCAAGTATGTGTTAGCACTTCCTATATAAAGGAAAATGAAAATAATAACATGATAGAGAGTTTGGGATTTTTTTAGTAGTCTCCAGTGTACCAAAATGAGGTCAATGAACTCTATTATATAGAATTCCTTCAATTAATGGAGCTTGTTGAAGCCATCTATTTCATATATTATATGATAATAAACTCTTTATATTTCATTGTAAGGATTATAATGAATCATCATTTATGTAATGTGACTGTTAAACTCATTTAACAGTTAATAAACCATCTATGCATTTATCACATGATGTGTCACAAGATGATTAAAATATGATAATCAACATAATAATGTTGGCTAAATGATATCCCATATCATTCATCATGCATAAAATATCATAGTATCAGGAACCACAACATAACACGAACCGTAACATGATGTCTCTCACTATTCCATGGTTTATGATTTAGTCCATATATCCAACAATATTCCAATTGCACTAAAGTATCATAATGAAAAACTTCACTATGATTTTTGAATCCATCCAAACTCTTTTTGGATATGATTATCATATAAAATATCTAAAATTTTGGAAAAAAACTTTATATGAAAATCAATCCCTATTTCATGGTCTTTTTTGTGACCATAAATGTAAGGACGTAGTCCTAAACATTACATAATATTGAGTTTTAAGTCAAGAAATCAATCTCTTACATTTGAAGATCTTTTCAAGTTTAGAGTTATAAAAAACCATGAAAAACTTTTACATAGTAAATCCTTACATTATAAGTTGAAACTTTTACATAATATCCATTTTTACTATAAAAAAATGTATTTAAAATAAAATATGTTTTCTTTTCATGAAAAATATTCACAACATTCAACCCAGATTCTTATTTTCTCTTACCCATCCTTAAACCCTATGATTTTTTTTAAAACTTGGGATAAGCATAAAAATATTTGAAAGTGACATAAAATAAAGGAAAGATACTATTATTCCATGAATACTTATAAACACATGAAGTCATTTTCACAAAGATATACTTCTCACCCTTAAAAGTAACATATACTTTCCTCAATAACTTACTTTGTGAAAACATGAGGTTTCCATATAACATAGAAAGCATAAATAAACCATTTAGGTAACCCAGGGCATCATTTTCTTATCATACTTACCTATGATGTAACCCTCATGGATACCATATTATTTCAACCCTTATGAATACCATAAAACAACCCTCATAGTTATACTTGTATGTAACCATTATAGTTACACTTAGAATAACCATCAAGGTCAACTTCCAACATACCCAATGCATTGGAGGGATATCATAGACTCAACTGTATTTGGTTTATTATAAACAATTCTCAAGAACCATAACATAATCATTAAACATGAATACTTACATCATAAAAATCATTCCTTGAGGAAAATCATTTATTTTAAAGGAATACTGTGCATATACAAAGGAAAACATTTTCTTTGAGAATAACCATGTAATAATGTAAAGGAAACTTCAAAAAATTAAAGTTTAATGAAAGTGGTAAAATATGCTCATGTCTTATAAGTTAAAAATGACATTCTTTTTGAATTTTGTAAAAAGAGACATTAAAGAGAAATTTTAAAGGAAAACCCCTTACCTTATGTCCAAAAGCATTTTACACTTGTACTTAACGTCCTGGATAATCATATTAGGTTCATCAATTACTTAATTAAGAACCTCTTCCACATATATTTTATTTATTATAATTTTATTAAGTTCATTTAAATCCATTTTTATGAGTTATAAAGATCCATTTCACCATTCCGAGAGTGTTCATTTCATGGTTTCATGGTTGGTAACTTGTGTATATTTATGAATGTTCTTTTTAAATGGGAATAGTACTATAGAAGTGAAATTATATGATATTAATCACCTCCAGAAGTTTAAATGGTCCCACATTTTTTTTATTTTTGATATGAGGATAATTCATTTGATAAAACTTTAATGATAATTGTTTTATTTATTATAGCGTTTTTTCGACTATCATGAATTAGTTTAATTTTATTTAATATCATGTCTATATATTAGTTTCAGAACATGAAATAAGTTATAATATACTTATTAAAATCTTATTTAATCACAATAATTGTTTTATGACCAACCTTAAAGGTGGTAATGAAAAATGAAAACTTATTATTCACGGAGACAATTAATTGTCATAATTTGGACAATAATTTCCTTTATTTGAATAAGAAGAGATGAGAAAAAGGATGGATAGAATATATTCCATTAGAAATATAATATTCCAGTATATAAATGATACTATAGTTATTATGACTTGATGGATGAATTAGGTGAGGATAAGGTAGAAGAAGAAAAGAAATTAAGAGAGGTGGTTTAAGGAAGTTACCTCTTGGATATCAACTCATTGAAGGATCCCTTAAGGAACTTGAAATTGGTCTTGTGGTGAGAAAAAAACCTCTAGAATGTGTATAGGTAAGTTGAGAATATAATTTTCTAGAGTATTTTTAATATATAAGGCTCAAGTTGGTGAAATGAAGAAATATGTACCCTTTTATAATTAAGGTGAAGGGCACTTTAGGAATTTATCAAAATATTAAAATATAATAAGACTATTCTAGAGACAAATAATTTCAAATAGAACTTAAATGAAATGGGGATAAAAATTTCAATCACATTTTATCCCCTATGGACTTATTTAATATTTTTAATATTTTTTAATAATTTAATAAAATATTATATTTATGAAATATCATTATTGTCAAATTTAATACTATTCATTACTTTGACTTCAAAAACATCAAAACAAAGATTCAAATTCAAAAAATATATTTTACTATACATGTCATAGTTATCTATATAATTCATTTATCACCTTGAATATTTCAAATTATATTTATTTTAATATTTTTAATATCATTTATTTGATTTTTCTATTAATTTAATAATTATTGCATCATCATTGTGAAAGCCTTTAAGGTATTTATTTATTCCCTAAAAATTAAAAATAAATTTACATAAATAATATAAATATTTTAGCTTTCAAAATACTATTTATGGTCGAACATATCTTCTAGATGATCATATATTAAAAAAATTATACTTATTGAAAACAATTGTGTGACAAGTTTGACTTTTCTTAAAATAAAATATTATAAGAGACTTAATGTAAAACAAGTGGCTACAATAGGAAATAAATTTGACCCATGGATGATTTTGGTCTAAAATTACTCATAAAATAAAATTGGGACAAGTGTTAGGGTAATTTCATAGTCCTTATAATATTATTTTTATTCTTAATTACCCGATTTACCCTTAACAATGGTAATAAAAATTACTAAGTTTGCTATTTATATTGTACAAAAATAAAAGGGACCTATTTAATAAACTTGAAACTTCTGATTCCAAATATGGAATCTATTTTTCAAAATCCAAAACACAAAAGTGGCATAATTTAATTTAGAATTAAACTAACAAAATTCAGCGAAAAACAGTTTTTCAGAAAAATGCCTTTTTTAAAATATAAAATGCTTTTATACTAAATTCAAGTATAAAAACCATTCTAAAAACCATAATTGGATTAATATAAATAAAAATTAATTAATAAAAATTTAAAAATAATCCAAATCATAATTTGAGCTTGTAAATAAAATAGAGTTTTTAATCAAACCAATGTTTTTCACTATTCATTGAAAAATCAACATTTTCTGAAAATTCTAAAAAATTCATACTAACATTATTTTTTCATGATGAAATAAAAAAGAAATTATTTCTGTCAAATTAAAATTCTATAATTTTAAAATTAATCTTTTAAATATAACCATATAAGTAATTAGTTTAATAAAACTATTTTTTTTTGATTTTAAGAATTACTTAACATATTTATAATGATTTATACTATTTAATTCAAGAATAATAATAAATATGAAAAAAATTATTCTTTCAGTACCTGGGTTTTTTACACTAAAATTCTTTATAACATTGAAAACAACTACGATTTCCTTAATATATAATTGTAAGCAGTGAAACCTCTAAAAAAAATGTCATTGCTACTCAATCTATAAAGGGGTTTGACATGATATCAACCAAACATACTCATATCATTATACGAACATGCACACTATAAGATGAATATTTATACATCACATGAATTCTTATATAATCCATTTTTTCAAGACATTAATTAACTTCTAGACATGGGACATGTGAATCTAGTATATTCCATCTCATACATTCTCAATTATTTACAATAAAATGAAAAAATTGAATGAATAAATCACAATTCATTAATTTAAATAGTTACGTACATAACATGTCATCCAACTAAGCATGAACATGCATTTTATCATTTTAATTCAATGACAGGAAAAAATGTCATATATATTATACAAGAGAACAAATTCCATCTTGGTCAAACTCATTTTACTACATGATTAACAACATACCCAACTGTAAAACCCCAACCCCTTGGGGTATATTTTATTTTTTTGTTTCAAGAATATGTGTTTTACTTATTTATAAGTGTTAATGGGTTTGGTATTTCTCAGGATGCATTTTGAGGTGAATGGAATGACTTGCAGTTATAAAACTGCTAGCTGTAGCTGGTTCATGGCATAAAGCATTGCTTCACACCATGAAATAAGTGGACAAAGGGGAGTAGCCCCTGCCTTTAAGACTCATGATGTGAACCCTAGGGTCATGTTTTTAAACCCTCATGTTATGTTTTTTAATTTCCTAAGTTCTTTTTAGGTGTTTAAATATTTTGGGAGGCCCTCCCTTGGTAGAAGCAGATAGCGAACTTCCCCTCTTCCAATTTGGGATCTTCCATATTTATTCACAGAATTGAAAATAATCTATTGTGAATCAAATCTTGAGGCAATTATATCCCATCATCACCAATATCTCTTGGTTTCTATTGTAGTCTCTTAGTCTCTCTCTATTTTAGCTAATATGTACTATTTTCAGATTATTCTTCTAATTTCCCATTTTCTACCAGTTTACCATGAAGCAGAGACTGATACTAAACCATTTTTCATATAAGAAAATATGGTAGGTGGTTTCATAACTTTTCCCTAAAATTATCCCCATTTATAGGTTCATGTGATGCATGGTTTCACCGACATACCGCACACTCAACTAAAAATTTAATTTTATATTTTTTAGCCCTAAATCAGGAAATAAAACTCCTTTACAACTCATAAGTGGTTAGTTATTATGTAGACCAGGGTTTTTTCCACCCTTCAAGGTATGAGTTACCTCAGGTATGAAATGGTTAATTAAAGGTGTCAACCCCTAGGGGTTCCTATGACTTGACGTATAACCGAGGGTAAGTGATCAGAGATGCCTAGGATATATATTTGGTTCCATTGTACTTGGGTATCAAGGAAGACCAGTGGAATGATTTTATTTATTGATTTCCATTTTAATGAAAATGAGAGATTTTATGGAATGTAATGAAGTTAATTACTTATGAATTGATGATGAAATTTAAATGGATAACTACTATTTGGAATGCCTTGGTTGTAATCTTATGGGTTAGACGGCAACACCAACTACTTGGAATGCCTTGGGTATGATCCCTTGGGTTCTGTGACGAATCTTGATACTTGGAACACCTTCAGTGTAATACCATTGGTTCGGTGATGATGCCTTCTACTTGTAATTCATTGGGTGTAATCCCTTGGGTTCAATAATAACGATTTCTACTTATAATTCCATGGGATGGATTCCCTTGGGTTCAAAACTTTCCTGCACGTCTCTTTAATACTTTTATTTAGATGTATGTATCTAATTTCTCCTATTCCCATTGTTATTATAATTTGATATACATGTATAGTCTCCCCACAGTATCATCATATATCCATGCTACTAGTCAGTAGCCTTTGGCATATGGGGAGGCACACCTGAGGTCCCAGTAACCCTCCAGTCAAAACACTTATGAGTGGTCACGGGCTGGGGATGTTACAAAGTGGTATCAGAACCCTTTTTATTTTGTATTATGATTTTTATATGGTATACATGAGATAAAGTGTTTTCAGGACTTAGTATGAAGCTCGTATTTGGGAATTTTCAACCCACATACAAGGGAAAGGCTAAGTTACTAGGGACGAGATTGATGTTTGAGTTTTTCACTTTGACAGTTGATCTATTTTCACTTTGTGTGACATAAATGATTTGTTATTTTTGGTTCATGAGATTTTACTCTCTTACCATGCGTTTCTATGAATCATAATAGGCACAAAATATTCATTTGTTATCTACTTTATTGCTTGTGGTTTGGTATGAGACTCTAGTATAAGATCATTTATTTAAAGTGTTCACAACCATTTATACGGTGTTATCACTTATAAATGTATGGTGGAATATTACTTGACCGATTCCTTAAACAGATATAAAAGGGTTACATAATCACTTTCTTGATTTATTATGAGGCATCAACTAAATAAAATGTCAATTAAAACTTATAAAGTGTTTTCCTTGATAACTTATAGTTGTCATTTCATTTAACTTGGCCTAAATCATTCAAAAGTTTTGGTTGAGTAAATGTATAAAAGTGTATATCATGATTATTTATCTTGATTAGTATGTGGTATTAGTTGAATAAAATAATAATTACAACTTATAAAGTGTTTTCCTATATAATTTTTATTCTAAATTTCATTTAACCGAGCATTGGTTTAGAAATTTCTGGTCAAAACAAATTTTTAAAAAATTATATATGATTCCTTTGATATTTCATGTATGATGTGGATCTTGTATATTTGATGTTGACCCTATGTATGGGTAAATGGGTCTATTGGGAGAACCTGAGATTATGAGGTTCTTATGGTATGATATGTGGAGGGTAGTAGGGTGGTATTCCTGTTATTGCTTTCCCTAAACTGTGATATAAAGAATTATTATAGTAACGTGTTTTGAGGCATGATTTTAGAATTATAGATACATGCCTCCATAATGGACTCCACTTGAGTGCCACAAGGTCTGTTATGATTACGTCTTGATGTTGTTAGTCCAACACCTCATTGAGTACCAGGAAAGGTGATAGACGATCGGCTCTATGAAAGATTTCTATGATTAGTGTAGGCTATATGGAGATAGAGGCTACCCGACCTACAACTATGGTGTCAGAGTTTGAAAGAGAGTTTTCTTTCCTGCATCCACTGATCTTTACTAATGTGGGAGGTCCCTAGGAAACTAAGTATTAGATTGAGTCTTTAAGGACTATTTTTGATCAGTTTGAGACATCACAAGATAGGAGGGAAAAGTTGTCTATGTATATACTTCAGGGATCTATATAGAAATGGTGGGACATTCTCATCCAGATAGATAAACATGAGGGGCTTTCCTAGAAAAACTTTGAGACTCATTTTCTTGATAATTTCTACCAAGAACCCTGATATCTAAAATGACTAGGGAATTTATGCATATTACATAGGGGAATTCATATGTAATAGATCATACTGATCATTTTATTGATCTAAAATTCTTTTCCCCTATGCTTGCAAGTGATGAGGTATCCCAAGCGATATGCTTTGAGAATGGGTTATGATATTAAATACGAGTGTAGGTGAACGTCTTCAGCATGATGTATTTTTCTAAGATAGCGAACCATACCCTTATTACTGAAAAGAACCTGTGTGAGGGTAGGGGTTCTGTGTTGGAATGATGTATCATAATCTATTTCGATGAATAAAATGGTACTGTAACATCTTAAACTTTGGAGATATTAGTACTGTAGCTTTGTGGACTCTCTACCACTATTCACTGTAGCATAGTGGAATTATTGTGCGGTTGGTGACATAGTAATATCATATTATTTATGAGCTCATTTGAGCTAGGGTTTCTATGTATGTGTGTGAAACTCTGACTATACCCTATAATTTTACTCCCAATCATAGTGAATTTTCTACCTCTCAGTGGATATAGGGATCATTCTCGTAGGATATGAGGAAATGTCATAGAAATTACAACCTTTCCCATGAACACAAAATGTGTAATATAATCTATTTGACTTGTGATATCTCATAAATCATGATGTACACTTTGTGTCATCATACTTTCTTGCTTTATTTTTCATTGATCTAACTATAAAAACTTACCTTCTTATACCATGGATATGTATTTAGTGAAGGTACTAACATCTTAATCAACTAGTTTGGAGATATCACTTCCTTTCAGAAGCAATAAATTATATATTTATTATTCAATCAATGCTACACCACTAATGATGCACCCAACACAAGCTACCTCACTTTGAAATTAATGAAATAGTTTTTATCTTGTATCAAAGTACATGATCAATTAGTATACACTAATAATAATATCAAATCAAGAGACCATTACACATGTTCATATATTTGAACTACCAATGAAACCCAAAACATATAGAATTCCTATTGGAGGGTCTTCCCTCATGATATTATCTACTCAAGATCACAAAGTGAAAACTTCATGAGAAGAAGTCTCAATGCTTATGAGCCCCAAACACCTGATAGTCACACATCATATATATTCAATCAACATGATATATTTGGATCATAGGATATATATTTAAGATTATTTTAATGGTATCTCTAGGTTCTCCTTATATCCTAGTAACTACTATAACCATTTAATATGACAAATAATCTATGGACATTACCATGTAAATAATGGACAAAAAAATATCAACACTATTATGGTAAGTTTACATCTTACACAACTCACTGTATAATTGATATGGTAATCAAAAAGTACCGTTTAAGTTAGATCCAAAGAACCCACTATTACAAAACCACCTATTTCAAGAAGACCTTTTGATGATGTTGTTGTTGGTTTCTAGATGTTTGGTTTGATGTCTTTTCTACCTTGTGGAGTTTTTATCTTGTTAATTATTTTGGCATACTATCTGTTTATAGTTTCCTTCCACTATTTATTTTTTATCTATTTGATATTGTGGATAAATTGTTCCTTCTTATTGTTTCTGGATGCCCAGGTGCTAGTTTTCAACCTGTGGGGATTGGGAACGCCCCTCGGTCTATGCCAAGATTTATTTGGGTACTATTTAGGTGGTTTATTCAGGTTGGTTTGTGATAATCATAATATTTAATCAATTACAACCATATCCTTTAGTTCATATTCAACTCCTTCCATGTGAATATATACTTCAACCTTTTATGATCATTATATATATCACATCTTTCACCATAAAGACAATGCCTCCATATTTTCAATAAAAAAATTACTACTGCTAACACTAAATCATGAGTTGGGTAATTGTTCTCATGAATTTTCAATTGCCATGAAACATAAGCTATCACCATACCATTCTGCATGATGAAACATCCCATTCTATTTTTTGACTCACCACTAAATATCACAAACCCTTCTATACTATAGGGTATTTTAAGAATAAGTGCACTGACCAACCTTCTTTTCAGTTCCTTAAAGTTTTCCTCACATTCATCCATTCAATGAAACTTGGATCCCTTCCAAGTAAACTTGGTTATTGTATTAGATATTTGTGATAAATCCATCAAAAAGCACTGATAGTATCCATCAAACCTAAGAAAACTATGGATTTTGGTTATCATGGTTAGTCTGGTCCATTTCTCAATAACTTTTGTCTTTGAAGGATCCACTGATATACCCTCACTTGAGATTATATAACCCAGGAATGAAACTTTTTTGTAACCATAATTCACACTTTATGAATTTGGAATACAGATTATCCTTTCTCAAGGTCTTTAATACAATATTCAATTGATCTTAATGCACTTCCTTGTTATTGGAATATATTATAATATCATTTATAAAGACTTACATTAACCAATTGAGGTAATATCTAAAGTCTTTATTCATTAAATCCATAAAAATATAGGGGGAGTTGGTAATTCAAATTGGAATTACTATAAATTTATAATGACTATTATAAGATCCCGCCCTTTTCAGGTACTTCTCTCTCTAAGTTTTTTTTCATTTGAGCATTAGTGACCCGGTCTTGTTCGGAGATAGAGATCCTTTGTTGAATAAAATGACCTAAAGTTTAGGTATGTATGCTTATTTTAATTAATAGAGTTTGGGTATAAATGGGTTAAGTGTTAAAAATGGGTTCATGGTGAGTTGAGAGGATTTAAATGGAAAATGGGCTGAAAAAAAAACTAAAAAACATTTACACGTCATGTAAGGGGATTACATGTCATGTAATTGTTTATGGGTTTTAATAAAATAAATCCTAGATGATGTATTTTTTAGTGAAAACCATTAAAAATATTTACACTACGTGTAACTTAATTACACGTTGTGTAAATGTCTGACCTATAGTTTTAAAGTGACCGTGTGGTTGATTTTTGATGGAACCCATTATAGCTCTTCTTCTCTCAACCTAGGGAGACCCTCTAGGTGATTTTGGAGTTCCAAAACACCTATAGGATGTCCCATTTATGTGATCAATCCCTGGTAAGTATTTGTGGTTAAATTTCTTCCTTATCTACATTTTTCTCCAACCCATTGCCATAAAATCGCTTAGTGAATTGCATTTTTGGTTTTGATCTTGATCAATCTTGATATGGGAATATCTTGGAAACCATCAGCATCTTTCCTCATGGGCGTTGAATGTTGAATTTTTTTTGGATCTTTGGTTAAAGGTTGGTGGTCTAATATTTTAATCCCATAGTTGTGATTTTGATTTCGTTCATGCAAATTGTAGAATTGCTAGATTTGTTTAATAATTGAATTTCCAAATGGAATTAATTAATTTTATGAATTAATTAATTATGAAATTTTAAAATTGTGGGATCTGAGGATAATTAACTATGGAAATTAATTGTGTAATATTGAGTTATGAATTGGATAACTAATTAGCGAATTAATTATAAGACATTGAAATTGTGTGTTTTAAGAATTAATTGGTGAATTAATTATTGGATGTTGATATTATGAAAGGATTAATTAATTTTTGAATTAATTAATGGGTGGTTGATACATATGTAATATTGTGTATTATGATATATGTGATTATCAAATTAATGAATGGTAATATGGTCATTCATTTTTGAAATAAAGAATGACAACACGATCATTCAATTATGAGAATTTATGAATGGTAAAATGGTCATTCATTTGTAAAATAAATAATGGTAACATGGTCATTCAATTGTGAGAATTTATAAATGATAACATGTTCATTCATTTTTTGAAATAATAATGGTAACATGGTCATTAAATTGTGAGAATTTATGAATGGTAACATGGTTATTCATTTGTGAAATAAATAATGGTAACATGGTCATTCAGTTGTGAGAATTTATGAATGGTAACATGGTTATTCATTTGTGAATTAAGGAATGGTAACATGGTCATTAAATTGTGTGAATTAATGAATGGTAACATGGTTATTAATTTGTGAAAACAAGAATGGTAACATGGAAATTCAGACACGTGATATCCCTTAGAGATAGTTTAGGCTCTGGCACGGGCCAAATAAGGTATAGAGGTATGGGTGTCTATGAGAACCTAAGGTTTATGTGGTTAAATAAAGATTAATTGATAATGTGATAACTATTTAACTATGAATTATAATAATTTATTTATACAAATGCATAAACTATTTTTGACTGGATATTGTTTTAGACACTATTGGTGGTGGCCTACTGAGTCGTACTCACACCCTATTCAGGATACCAAATTGGTACCTAAATAGACTTTATTGTTGCATGACAGGTTAAGGGAAAATTACCTATGTTAGATGGATAATTTGGGAATGAATCTTGGATGAGGGAACTAGACATGGTTCAGGATCTGCTTGGGAGTCTTCAATGTATTTATTTTCAGTTTACATTTTAGACACTTGGCACATAAATTAGCATGAAATGTTTTTGTTTTAGTTGGAGATTGTATTTCTTGACTTTTTTACCATGATATATTGGTGTTTTTATTGTTATATATTGTTTCTACTATTGTATATTATTTCTTTTGGTGTATTACTCTGATCAAAGAGGGTATAGTCTCCCCATGAATGAATTATCAGACCCTCACTACTCGTCAATAGCCTCTGACATATGGGGAGGTGTGCTTGAGGTCATGTGACCAACCAAATCGGGGCACTAGCATGTGGAACCTGGGACGGGATGTTACAAAGTGGTATCAAAGGTGGATTTGTTTTATTTATATTTTATATTATTTTTTGGGAAAGTATATACAAGAGACTAGGAAGATTCAGGCCTTGGTAATGAGCTCTTTCATGGGAGTTTCAAACCCATGCATAAGGGAAAAACCCAATTAGCCAGGGTGGGATTGTTGTTATTGTTGTTCATTTTTATAGTTGAATATTATTTCACCTTGTGTTACTCACTTATTGTGTGGTGTGAAATTTGTTTCTGATATTTTATGAGAATTAAATTATGGCCTAGAATGGAATGAGAGTTGAGTAAACATGCATCATTCTAGGAACTTGGGATTATTTTTGTGACATCCATAATTTCATACATGCATGGGAAATGGGTGTTGGGTAAGTTATTGAACTTAAAACTATTTTTACTTTCTTGAGAAATTAAATTGAAAACACTGCCTAATACAGAATTTGTTTTTTTTGTAAAATAATGCAAAAATGTGAATAAATGAGTATCTAAATGATAAAATTGATGTGAGAATGATAATATCCTTTAATAACCAAGACCTAGGTGTAGGATGGTTAAGGGTAGTGATAGCGCCTCAGTTTTGACCATGTTCCAAGGTTTGGGGAAAAGAATTGTTGTGTCTTGCTGTGATTATTCCTCTTATGTAAATGTGATAAATTTTTGTTATGAGTCCTAATATGCATGTTTGGTATTGTAGAGTTATTCCTCCATGAAGATTATTTTTTAGAAGACATTAAAAGGATATGGCTGCCGATGCTTTACTAGTAGTGGAACCTGAGTCACCAATAGTTCCAGGTGAGGAAGTAGGGGAGTATTTCTAAGATAACTTCACTCGCTTCATGAAATTCATGGAAATAACCCTAGGGAAGGTTTTGAAGAGTATATCTATCCCGATGAGGGAGTCTCAGTTGCAACACCCTCCAAATTTTACTAGAGAGGATGGACCTGAGGGAGTTGAGTTTTGGGTTGAGTCTATCAAGACAATACTTAACCATTTGGAGACTCCTACTGAGAGGAGGGTCAAGTTGGATACTTATATGCTACAAGGATTAGTGAAGCATTGGTGGGAAATTCATACACAAACTGGATCATATGATGACATGCTATGGAAGGAATTATAGGAGAAGTTCTTGGATCAATTCTATCCAGATATTATAATATAGAAGTGAACAATAGAGTTCATGTGGCTGACTCAGGGGAGCATGTCCATGATGGACTATGCTGGATGATTTATAGATCTGTAGTGCTTTTCTCCAATGTTGATGGGTGGTAAGATAGATACGAGTATATTCTTTTAGGATGCACTTAAGTGAGAGATTAAGTCCCAATTTAACCTATTTTGATTAAATAAGTTTATTGAGGTAGTAGATCAGGCTCTTATAGTTGAGGGGAACCTAAAAGAGGTTTTAAGTGCAGGGAATAAAATTGCTACTGGATGATAAGAAGGTGTGACTTCTAAGGGTAGGAAGTGTCGCTATGAAAAATTTAGTCAGAGTAGTGGAAAATAGAGTACACAGATTGGGGGGTCGGTTTCACAAGACCTTATGAGAGTGATATGTTATTAGTGCGGTAGTCCAGTCCATTATCGTAAAGAATATCCCTGACCACTAGTAGAGTGATAGTCTTGTGGTAACATGGGGAATCTGTAGACGTTCTGTAGGATGAAGAGAAATATGGTTAGTGTGGGTGTAGCTGGATAGGGTTAGAGTGTGGGAAGGGGATCTTCTTCACCCTATCAGGCTGGCAGCTGTAGTTTTACTGGTCGAGGTGGTAGAGGTAGTGGACATGGTGCCTCTGAGAAAGAGTGACCATATTAGTAGAGTGGTGTTACTCAGGGGAGTTAGGAAACATCACAGGGAATAGGGGATGAGAACTACACACAGTACAACATACATTTGTGGATAGTGAGGCTGGACCTTCAATAGCGAGAGGTATTATTCTTGTAGATTCTGTATTAACTAGTGCCTCTAGTTCCTTTACATCTGTAAATCTTGTTAATGGGTTGAGCCTGGTGGTGGAGTTTGTGAATGGGGTAATGACTATAGACACACCGTTGGGAATTAGTTCTAGAGAAATATTGATTATCCAATTAAAGAGGATAATATTCATTGTTTATATTATAATATTCATGTGTTTCATTATTCATAAACACAATTTTTAGCGCATTTTACAATTTGAGCATTATTTCACATTATGATTGTAATTCTTTGTTAAAGTGCACTATTACTTTTTCCATATTTGAACACATCCTAAAGAAATGGTATTGGTTTTATTTTCAGGTCTCCCATGATATAAGAAACAATTCATACTTTTGGATCACTTGGATATTCAAATTGTAAGACCACCAAAGTGGGCCTTGAATCTACAACATTCTGGGTGAAGTGAACTGGAAATCATCCCAATAAAAGTATTGTATAGAACAATATTCAATCCCAATGATTCTAAAAATTTAATTTAATATAGAGGATATCATGGGGAGCATTTCATTCAACATTGGACCAAGCTAATTTTGACGTTTTAATGCAGTTCCAAGTGTCCCAATTTGAAGAGGAAATTTTAGGCTAGATTTTGAGGCCTAGAAAAATAGCCCACCACTTAAATCATATCTCGAAAACCAAAAAATATTTTTGGATGATATTTTATAATAGAATAGGGGACATAAAGGTTTACATTTTATCCTTTTATTTACCACTCTAATTTTTCCATCTAGAATGTCATTTCAGAGCCTATTTTTAGTGGATGCAAGATGGCTGCCACTTCAGGAAAAGAGTGGAAAAGCCTCCTCTACATTAATTTTCCACCCACCCAGACCCACCAAAATTAATTAAAGAGACTTGTACAGATTAGGGATCGACCCAAGTCTTAATAAATTCCTATTTAAGTCAGAAATGGTGGAATATTTAAGGATCTTGGAGCTTTGTTATCATTGTAATGTTATTATGCCGATTTGTCTTTGTAACATTCTTCTTTCTCACATAAGTTGTTCGAATCACCTTAGTTTTTAATAAAAGTTCTCATTCCTATATTATTCTATTATTCTTTATATCATGTTGATACTGTTACCTCAAGGTGTGAACTTATTCACACCAAACCTTATGATATTCTTCACACAACGGTGGAGTGATTGTTATTTTGTTGTTTTTACTTATTCAATCCCACCCTTATGAGTCTACTTCCCACTTATGTTGAGAACATTTCATCAATAGAGGGATAAATATTTTATGGGTTTATCCAAGGGAGTATCAAGGGTCTGTATTGGATGTTATTTCTCACTCTCTAAATGTTATTAATTTCTTTTATTTGAGTTTCTTTTATTCAATGATTTTATCTCTTCCTATTACTTATTGAATTTATTCTCTCCACTTTTATGTGATAATAAGATCCTTTACCTTGGAGTGATCATGAAAATGATCCTACAAGTGTACAGGTGATTATAATGTGTTTGTGAAGGTGTTTAACTAGTAAGTGATGAGGTTAGTTTGAATTCAATGCATAAATCCTTCTCGATTTAATGAAATTGAAATTGTTAAAAAAGGAATTCATCCAATCCACCCCGAGCAATAACCTAGGATCAACTCATTTTCTTATAATTTGAATTCACATAGATCTCTTAGTTCTATTTTAAAATCATCTAAAATCAACCCAATTTGGCCACTTCATATCCAAAAATCCATCTCTTTATATTGTGTTTCTATAGGTTCTTCTTAGGTCTCTGAGGATTAGAAAACCCAAGCTACACTACAACCGACCGCTTAACCCTTGAAACTTGGGTAAATTTGGGCAAGACCAAATTTTGACACCGTTTCCAGAGACCAAGTAAGTTTTTTAGACAAAAATCCTTCTTTCCTCACCCCCATTCTTCTATTCTCACCCAAATTCTCTTATCTTTTCCCTTTCTCACTTTTTTTTTCTTTTGGTGCATGTCCGCCTACACCCCGCGATAACTGAAATAGATTAGTTAGGGTGGAAAGTCCTAGGATAGGGGAGACAAGTAAACCTAAGGGATTATTTAAATTTGATCCAAATATTCTTGAAACTCCAAATTCACCAATTAAAATAGGTCTAATGGAGGGTCTTCCAAGAAATCAAATGGTAAAACCTGTGGGGGATCAAATGGGACACCCAATCCAAGAAGCTCCAAACATAGGGAATGCAGTTGATCAAACCATGAATGACTACCTCACTCCAGCTTAGACCAATGCCACCTCATGTATTAAACACAATTCCCTAATATATCACAACTACATCTTTAAACCCCATGTCCTAAACCACCTTCCCATATTCCATGGAATGGAGTTTGAGATGACCTACCTTCATGTTAAGGAGTTCAATGACATTGTAGAAACCATGTGTCCCCCACATTAACTAGAATCAACTCAGATGAGACACTTTCCTTTTTCATTAAAGTATCGAGCTAAAAATTGGCTAATTTTTTTTACCTTCATCCATCAACCCTTGGGACCAATTAAAAAGACAATTGTACAAAAAATACTTTCCCCATCACAAAATAATTGCACTTAAAAAGATAATCCAAAACTTTTTTGAAAAAGAGGGAGAGTCATTATATGAAACATGGGAGAGGTTCAAAGACACCCTAAACATGGTTCCACACCATGGTTTTTCTATTCATGAACAAGTGAGGATTTTCTATGAAGGGTTGGGCTCGAGGAACAAACAATTCATTAACATGATGTGTAATTGGACCTTTAAAAACAAATCTCCGAATGATGCTTACGAGTATCTAGAAATCCTTGCTGAACAAAACCAAACATGGGGAACATCACCTGATTCTGAAAAGCCACAAAGAACTACTAGAATTCATATAATTAGATAAGAGGAAAGCCTTAGGGATAAACTCGCATCACTCACTAGGAAGGTTGAAGAGATATACCTTATAAAAATCCATGAAATAAAAATTGTAGAACCTGTTTGCACAATTTGTGACAAACATGACCACAAAATAGAAAACTGCCCAACCATTCCATCCATCAAGGATGTTATTCTAGGAGTACCACCTACTGAAGTCAATTCCCTAAACTTTCAAAATCCCAAATACTAAAACACATTCAACTCAAGGTATAATGACCACCCAAGCTACCACTGGAAAAATAACCAATAACCTATCCTACCACAAGGATCAAACCCATACCCTACACAAAATTTTCAAAACCATAACCAATTCCAACCACAAACAGTCCAATACCAATATCCTCCTGTCCAATACCAACAACCCATCCAGAAACCCATCCAAAAACCAAAGTATCATCCTAGGATAAACCATCCAACACAATCCCCCTCCCAATCTATCCCTCTCCCAATCCTTGAATAATTTTTGTAAACAAATGGATAAAATGAACTCAGAAGTCTATTCCCTTAAACAAGAACTTAAAACCATCAAAACTGGAAAGGAACCCATTCCTACATAGGCCATTACACAACAAAAATCAAGGGGATAATCAAGTTTCACTCAAAACAACTCATGAACAACTAAAGGATGTGACAATTTTTAGAAGTGGAAAATCAATTGAGAAAACTGGACAAATAATTCAGAAACCATCTGAAGATTAAAAATCTAATAAAAATTCAAATGAACCACATGATCAAACTGAAAAAACTGATAACAATGTGAAAGAAACAACTCTTCAACAAACAATCCCACAACCTGCACCATTTCCTCAACACATGAGGGGGAAAACCAAGCCTGAATTGAGTGAAACATTGAGGGAAATATTCTCACAAGTCAAGTTTAACATTCTAATCCTCAATGCTATTCAAACCATTTTTTGCATACTCAAAATACCTAAAGTACCTCTGAACATTTAAGAGGAAATTCTCACATAAGAACCAAGTCATTCTGGTAGCAAATGTTAGCACAACAATCTAAGGAACCCTTCCACCAAAGATGAAATGGACAGGATGCCCTTACATCAATGTTGAACTAGGAGAGAATAAAGTTTTCAAAGACTTGTGTGACCTAGGTGACAATGTCAATATCATTCCCTATTCTATGTACTACCAGTTAGGCCTAGAAGATCTCCAACCCACATCTGTCACTCTTCAACTTTCTGATCATAACATTAGGGTTCCAAAAGGGATTTTAAAGGATGTTCTGGTAAAAGTAGAAAACTTCATATACCATGATGACTTCATTATCCTTGATAACAATCTAAAATTAGGTAATAAGGAACTGATGTTATTAATATTTTCATGACTTATTATATTCCCCCTTTACTGATTTTATATGAAATGTGCATAATTTGTGTGAAATATTAATGTTTTAATATTAAGTATAATTTTTGAGCATTTTTAGAAGTAGTCCAATTGAGTCAGTTTAATGTTTTAATAATAACTATCACTATAATGATCCAAATTGTGCGGTTCTTGTTTTTTAGGACTCTCCTTTCAATATACAATATTTAATTAGAAGGTGACATGAGCCAATTCTTCCATTTGGAGGGTCATATGGACCCTACAAGAAGGCCCAAGGAAACTGTGAAGAAATTGGACCATATATGAAGGTCGAATTACTGGGCTCAATCCAGAAGTCCAAATACCTTAATTCTACTCCCAAGTTCGGAGGACATTTAAAGGAGTCCATGATAAAATTTCAGAACCCAATAACAAATACAAGGGGCCCAACTGATGCATTGAAGTCCAGCCCACCATTCTGTCCAGGAATTAAAAACAGCACACTAATTTTGCAATGTCTCCTGACGTAGACATCCATTCGAGCTTATATTTTGCAGTGTGAAAGAGGAGATTCGGGTGGCCAACTTTGTTGAAGAAATTATTTTTATTTTAGGGCATCTTCCTATTCAAAAACCCATTCACATTATGGACTTTGAAAAAGTCTGTATTGAAATGGATAGATCATAATTGTTTACTAAAACCGCCATAACTTTGGCTAACTAAGTCCAATGGCCTCCAAATTTTCACAGTAGACAGAAGACATTTTTATCTACAACTTTGAAGAAGGATATTTCTCAAGATTCTGCTTTCTGGATATACATATTGTCGAGACAAGTTGAGGGGTATTTCAGGAATGTAAACAGTCCACCACCTTGGGCTATAAATACATCCCCTCCTCTCCTCTCAAAAGGGTTGGTATTTCAGGATTTTAATCTCATCGTTCGTGTGTGTGTGTCGACGTACCACTCTTTTCTAATCCCTTTATTTTTCTTCTATTCTTAATTTATCATCATAATTATTATAACCAGATTATTAAACACCCAAATGGATGAGTAAATATCTCATTGGGGTGAGTTATAATTTAGGGATGTTAAGTGATTGAGAGTATTTTCTCGATGAGTATTCGTTAATTTAACATTGTGTATGTTGGACTTAATTTGTCATGGATTAATGACATATTTTTTTAGCATGTGGTTTCCATGGATTATTGGAACTAAAAATACACTACCATAAACATGTACTGATTGAGATTAAAATCCTAATTAAGTTAAGGCTTGGATTAAAGATTTAACACTTAGGAATTCTAATCGATGTCAACTTGTGAAGTGGGTGTTAATTTAAATGCAATATAAAGCAAAGCTCAAGGATATCACAAGCTTAACTCCATAATAATGAACTCACCCCAATCTTTATAAATTTGTTAAATAAAACATCATCCATAAATTATTTCATAAGCTCTGCAAACAAACCCCCCAATCAGAATACAATTAACTAAAAACAAACGACTATTTCAAAGTATCATCACCGAGGATTCGACCCGAGTGCTGCTATACACATTAGCAGAGCACCGGAACTTTGACTGGTCGATAGGTGACAATCGGCCGTGCGTTTCAAATGGCGCCGTTTCTGGGGAATGGTGCTTTAAGTAGTCATTAGTTTCTGGTTATTGTCATAAAAAAAAACAAAATTTAAAAAAAATTGAAAAAAACACAAAGAAAAACCCGTCTTCCTCTTAAAAATCATAAACTGAAAAAATAAAAAGAAAAACATGTCTTCCTCTTTCTTCCAAAATCTCTCTGAATGCCCCGTAGACTTCCAAACAATCCCTCAGATTTGTTTGACCCTGAAATTGAGCGAACACTTCACCAACTTAGGAGGAACATAAGAGATACTCAAATAATTCAAGAACCAGTCCTCATCCAACCAGTTGAAATTGAAATGGCCAATCCTAGGGAACAAACCCTAAAAGAACTCGCTTCCCTTGATATGAATTACCAACATCTTGGTATTCAATATCCAAACATTGAAGCTGACTTCGAACTCAAATCGGGTTTGATTCATCTTCTCCCTCATTTTCACGGGCTAGCCGGTGAGGATCCACATCTTCACCTTAAAGAGTTCCAAGTAGTATGCTCTACCATGAAGCCTCAAGGGGTTTCTGAAGAACAAATAAAACTCCGAGCATTCCCTTTCTCCCTAGATGACTCTGCCAAGTCATGGCTCTACTACTTCCCTCCTGGTTCCATAACTACATGGAATGACATGAAGCATCTCTTTCTAGAAAAATTCTTTCCTGCTTCTCGTACCGCTTCCATCCGAAAGGAAATAAGTGGTATCCATCAATTCCCAAATGAATCACTCCATGAGTACTGGGAGAGGTTCAAAAAGCTTGTTACAACCTTCCCACATCATCAAATCCCTGACCAACTCTTGATCCAATACTTCTATGAGGGGTTATTGGCTATGGAGAGAACCCTCATTGATACCACAAGTGGCGGTGCTCTTGTTGACAAAAATCCTGCAGCAGCAAGAGATCTCATAAGTAACATGGCTGGAAACACACAACAATTCCATACTCGAGCACATGCTCAAGTCAAAAAAGCCCAAGATAATCAATCAATTGAGCCGAACAAAATGACCGAGTGGATGTGTGAACTTACAGGTCTTGTGCGACAACTAGCTATGGCTACCAAATCCCCAACCTCATCTTCTCCGCAATCAATGTTTCCTGGACCAATCAAAAACTGTGGAATCTACAACTCTCCATCTCATCCAACTGACACTTGTCCACAACTTCAAGAGGATCAATCCGATTCATCTGGACCAATGGAGCTCAATGTAGCATATGCTCAGCGGAACCCCAATCCTCAACAATCAGGTCAGTTTGTTAGAAACTTCAACCAACCTCACTCCGAGCCCTTCTCTTCTTCCTTTAACCCATGATTGAGGTATGGTAATACCATCTCTCATCCCCCTCAATTCCCTCCTCAAAATCCAAACCAATTTCAATATAGTCAAGGTGGTGGTAACTTCCATCAACCTTATCCTTTTGTTCCTCAACCTCAAAGGAACAATCCTCCTCCTAGATTCCATTATCCTAGTGAGCCTTCCCAATTCCAAAACCAATACAATCGCTTTCCCAAGAACCAAAATCAAGGTAATCCCAATCCCGGACAAGCCTCATCTTTCAAGCAACCATGGGAAAGTGCAGTGGAAGATCTTTCCTCCTTCACCCGTTCTAGCCTTAAAAACATTGAAACTCAAATAGGTCAACTTGCATCCCACCTGATCCAGCAACAACAATCAAATTATTCCCAACTCCCAGCTCAACCATTACCCAACCCCAAGGGTAATGTAAGTGCAATTGCACTTAGATCAGGAAATAAACTTTCTATGCCTCAAGATAAATCCTCAAACCATCATTTGAATGTTGACCTAGAAAATGAAAAGAAAAAGAAAATTGAAAAGGAATCTGAATCCATTCCATCACCTCCTTCCATTCCACTTAGGAACCCAATTCCTTTTTCATAAGATATTTCTAAACCAAGGAAGTCCTTTGAACCTGATCCTGAAATGCTCGACATGTTTAGACGTGTTGAAGTCAACATTCCCCTCTTAGATGCCATAAAAAAAAATTCCTAAGTATGCCAAGTTTCTCAAGGAGTTGTGTACCCACAAGAGGCAACTTAGGACCTTCGAAAATGTTTCCACCCAGTAGTCTATTCCCATAAAGTGCAAAGATCCAGGGACCTTTACGGTTCCATGCCAAATTGGAAGTTCCAACTTTGATGATGCACTCATAGACCTGGGAGCCTCAATTAATGTCATGCCCAAATCCATATTCTCCAACCTTGGTCTAGGTTCCTTGCACCCAACGGGTGTTGTCATTCAGTTAGCCAATCGAAGCACAACCAGTCCTGAGGGAATAATTGAGGATGTCCTTGTCCGAGTCAATGATCTTATCTTCCCTACTGATTTCTATGTCCTTAACATGTAAGGAGAGATGAACTCTTCTCGATATCCCCTAATTCTAGGAAGACCATTCCTCATGACTGCGAGAACCAAGATTGATGTCCATTCAGGCATCTTATCCATGGAATTCGGTGACCAACTGGTCAAGTTAAACATTTTCCAAGCCATGCGATACCCATCTGAGGATCACTCTGCACTCTCAATCCATGCTTCCGAGGACACTTCTAAGAGTCAATCGAACCCCAATCCACCATGTTCTTCATGTTCTAATGATAAAGGATCTTGTGAAATCTGCACCATGATTAACAAAGTCATAAATGGTGAAGTTGATGTGGACCTCTCATTCATAGACTCCATCAATCTAGAGGAACTTGAAAACTCTCTTGAATCCCACATCAACTCTGATCTCTACTGCTCCACCTTGGACAACATTGAGAAAAATGAATCTGAAGAAACTGAAGTCCCTTCCTCCATTTCTGAGTTGTCTAGCCCAAAAGCGAAAGATGAGATTGATCTGAAACCTCTTCCTGCACACCTGAAATATGCATTCCTCTTCCATGATCACTCATATCCTATCATTATCTCTGCCACACTTACTAAAATAGAGGAGTCCAAACTTGTTCAAGTGTTAGAGGAAAACAAAAAGGCCTTAGGTTGGACCCTAGATGACATACCAGGAATCAACCCTGCCCTTTTCATGCATCACATCCATCTTGAGGAATCATCCAAACCAGTCAGACAACCCCAAAGAAGACTCAATACACTCATACTTGAGGTAGTTAGGGAAGAGATCACCAAGCTTCTTCAAGCTGGTATTATCTACCCAATTTCTGATAGTGAATGGGTTAGTCCAATTCAAGTTGTACCTAAGAAGGGTGGGATAACTGTTGTCACAAATGAACATGGAGAGGTAGTCACAACTCGAGTGAAGAACAAATGGCGTGTGTGCATCGACTATAGGAAATTGAATATTGAAACCCGAAAAGATCACTACCCTCTTCCATTCCTTGATCAAATGCTAGAAAGATTAGCCAGAAAGTCACAATATTGCTTTCTTGATGGATACATCGGCTATTTTCAAATCCCAATATCACCTCAGGACCAAGAAAAGACTACTTTCACATGCCCCTTTGGAACATATGCATATAGAAGAATGCCTTTTGGCCTTTGTAATGCTCCTGCAACATTACAGAGGTGTATGATGAGTATCTTTTCAGAATTCATAGAACACTGCATGGAAGTCTTCATGGATGAGTTCACCATTTATGGCGAGTCATTTGAATCTTGTTTGAATTCACTCTCTCTTGTCCTCAAAAAGTGTGTCAAGTGCAACCTTGTGTTAAATTTTGAAAAATGTCACTTCATGGTTGCTAATGGGATTTTTCTAGGGAACATAGTTTCAAAAGATGGTATTGAAGTCGATCCTTCCAAAATTGAAGTGATCCAATCACTTCCTCCACCCAATTCTGTTCAAGACATCCGTTCATTCCTTGGTCATGCCGGTTTCTATCGGAGATTCATCCATAACTTTAGTAGTATTTCCCTCCCACTCACTCGGTTGCTCCAAAATGATGTCACCTTCCATTTTGATGAGGTTTTCAAGAGATCCTTCATTGAACTCAAAACTACTCTTACATCTGCCCCAATAATCCAACCCCCAGATTGGTCCTTACCCTTTGAGTTAATGTGTGATGCTTCTGATAGAGCTGTTGGGGCTGTTCTTGGTCAAAGAAGAGAAAATATTCCTCATGTCATCTATTATGCCTCAAAAACATTGGATGAAACTCAATCTCACTACACTGTGACTGAAAAGGAAATTCTAGCAGTGGTTTTTTCCTTAGATAAATTCCAGTCCTATCTCTTAGGTGCCAAAATCATCATCTTCACAGACCATTCTGCTATTAAGTTCTTACTCAAGAAAAGTGATTCCAAACCAAGGCTAATAAGATGGATTCTAATGCTCTAAGATTTTGACCTTGAAATCAAAGATAGACATGGAAAAGAAAACCCCGTGGCTGATCACTTGAGTAGAATTACTAATTCTCCTCATCCTGAAATCATTGATCTTGAATTTCCAATTGAGCACCTTTCATCTCTCACTCCAAAAATACCATGGTATTCCCCAATTGTAAATTACTCGGTTTCTGGTGTTTTTCCTGAAAATTTTTCAAAAGAACAAAAAATGAAGTTGAAAAGTGATTCAAAATACTATTTTTGGAAAGAAAATAAACTTTGGAAAACTGGGGGCAGACATGGTAATTAGGAGATGTGTTGATGAAAATGAGCATTCTTCCATCTTAGAATTCTGTCACTCAATGCCTGGTGGTGGCCACTTTGGACCTCAAAGGACCTCCCGAAAGGTCCTAGACTCTGGATTCTTATGGCCTTCACTCTTCAAGGACTCACATGAGTTTTTTCAATCATGTCCCACTTGCCAAAAGTTTGGCACAATTTCAAAGAGAAATGAAATGCCCCAAAATCCTTTAATCTTTTGTGAAATCTTCGATGTTTGGGGTATCGATTTCATGGGACCATTTCCACATTCCAATGGATTCTCATACATTCTTATTGTGGTCGATTATGTTTCAAGGTGGGTTGAGGCCAAACCCACTAGGAAGGATGATGCTCATACTGTTAGTGAGTTCCTAAAGACCCACATCTTCCAAAGATTTGGCACACCACGTGCCTTGATCAGTGACTTAGGAACCCATTTTTGTAATAGAACCATGGAAGCTCTTCTGAAAAAGAATGGGGTTGTACATAAAACTTCAACTGCATATCACCCTCAAACAAATGGCATGGCTGAACTCTCTAATATAGAAGTGAAAAGAGTGCTTGAGAGAATTGTAAAACCCACCAGAAAAGACTGGCCTGAAAGACTTGGTGAAGCACTTTGGGCTTATCGAACTGCCTATAAAACACCCATTGGGATGTATCCTTTTCGGCTTGTTTTTGGTAAAGCATTTCACTTACCAGTTGAAATAAAACATAAGTCATTTTGGTCAGTGAAAACATGTAATTTTGATCTTGAAAAATATGGTGAAGAAATATTGTTGCAATTGGATGAACTGGAGGAGCTTCGACTTGAATCCTATGAGAATTCCAATATGTACAAAGAGAAGTCTAAGGTACTCCATGACAAACACATCCTGAGAAAGGTATTTCATGAAGGTGAAAAGGTAATGCTCTTCAATTCTTGATTTCGGCTTCACCCAGGTAAGCTTAATTCTCGTTGGGAAGGTCCTTTTGTTATTACTAACGTTTACCCATTTGGTGTAGTGCAAGTCCAAGACCCCTCCTCCAAAAGGAAATTTATGGTAAATGGACATCGATTGAAGCATCACTATGAGAGGACACACAATCCTAGATCATCATCTACTTCCATTGGATCCACAGTAGACCCACCACTGGATGGAGATGGAAACCCACAAAACCCAAACCAGGGGGCACCTCTTTCCCTTTAACTCTCTCTCTATCTCTTCCTCTCTCTACCTCTTTCTTCTTCTTCCTCTCTCTTTAATTTTTTTTACCACTTTATTCATCAAACCCTTTCTTTTTCTATTTCTTGTGTGGGTGTGTATTTAAAAAAAAACCTTAAAAACTAAAAAAAACAAAAAAAACACAATTAATTAAAAAAAATTACAAAAAAAAGAGTCATGCTTACTCACCATCGAGTTTTGAAATTTTGTCCAACCATTTTTGGGAGTTAACAGACATGTTTTCATCTCAAAAATTTTGTATTTTCATCATGACTTTGGATAAAGAATTTTGTGTCAAAATTAACAAATTTTGAATGCTCAATTTTTGATTTGGAAAATGCTTTTCCCAAACCGTGAGAACAAACAATTGCTTTCATGCCAAGGCCACCTATGGCCATCTTTTCAAAATGTGTGTTTTCACCCCCATTTGTGAGTCTTGAGTTTGTGGACCTTCGAGCTGAATTTCCTGCCTTAGTATGCATTAATACGATAGAGGCATTTTCTGAACCACATGAGAATCACAATAGCCAAATAGCCTCTCATTACCCTTACATTAATCCTCCTTTTGAAAGCCCCTTCGAGCCTATGAAAAAATTTTCTTTGATAGCCACATTACAAGCCCAATACCTTATCCCACCCAATATCAACATGGATTTTCATTGCATAAGTTTTTGAAATTTAAGTGTGGGGGGGGAATGGATTTCATTTTTGGGTATCATTTCCTTACTTTCTGGTGTGTTATCATATGCTTGAGGGAAAGAATCCATTTTAGTGTGGGGGGATGTTATCATTCAGTGGGATTTGGGAATGTATTGTACAAATGATATTGAAAAGTGTTCAAAAAAAAAAATCAAAAAAAAAAAAAATTAAAAATCAAAAAAAAAAAATCAAATAAAAAAAACCGAAACAAATGGGTTGTGTCTTGGGTAGGTCAAAAATAACTCTTCCTCAACCTTTGATCTTGTTATAAATATTCCAATTAGTGTCGTGAGGAGATCAAACATGGGTTGGGATATGAGTGTGAGATCTGTCTCAAGGTCAACTTTTGAAAAAACAAAGAAAAAAAAGGGAAAAAAGAACACTTGCATTATATTCTTATATCATTGGGAGAAGTTTGGTGGTTTGTAAATATTTTATCTTATAATCCTCTTCATATTTTCTTCCTCTATTGTGTCTTTCTTCACACAATCATTCCCTTGTAAATACGTGTTTTCATTTCCTTCCATGTTTTATTACAAAAAAATATGCATTGTTTTTCTATGTTGGTATTTTAACCCTCTTATTCTCTCTCTTGGACATTATATTCATACCGTCCCATAGCCATAGAAAAACCCCATTAAAAAGACCTCTTGATTCTTTTTCACTTTGGATAGGTATTGTAAGCTGAGATCTCTTTTCAAACTCTAAGATTTTCACTTTTGGTTGGTGAAAGAGTGAACCTCCACAAATAAATTTTATCATCTTGAGAGGTGTGAGTTTTGAGTGTCCACATTTTACATTTCTAAATTTGAGCATGAAAAAATGAATTAGTTTTGGAACATTGTTTCTGTAACAAATTGTGGTGGGTTTCAAAATGGATGAGTGAAATAGTCTAAAACTCCCCTGATTGGAGAAAACAAAATTTTAATATTTGTTGGTGAGTGAAAATGATTTTGTCATGTTTTTATATTTGTTGCACATGAGGACATGCACAAAGATAAGTGTGGGGGATTTGATGTTATTAATATTTTAATGACTTATTATATTCCCTATTTACTGATTTTATATGAAATGTGCATAATTTGTGTGAAATATTAATGTTTTAATATTAAGTATAATTTTTGAGCATTTTTAGAAGTAGTCCAATTGAGTCAGTTTAATGTTTTAATAATAACTATCACTATAATGATCAAAATTGTGTGGTTCAAGTGTTTTAGGACTCTCCTTTCAATATAAAACATTTAATTAGAAGGTGACATGAGCCAATTCTTCCATTTGGAGGGTCATATGGACCCCACAAGAAGGCCCAAGGAAACTGTGAAAAAATTGGACCATATATGAAGGTCGAATTACTGGGCTCAATCCAGAAATCCAAATACATTAATTCTACTCCCAAGTTCGGAGGACATTTAAAGGAGTCCATGATAAAAATTTCAGAACCCAATAACAAATACAAGGGGCCCAACTGATGCATTGAAGTCCAGCCCACCATTCTGGACGGGAATTAAAAACAGAACACTAATTTTGCAATGTCTCCTGATGTAGACATCCATTCGAGCTGATATTTTTCAGTGTGAAAGAGGAGATTCGGGTGGCCAACTTTGTTGAAGAAATTACTTTTATTTGAGGTCATCTTCCTATTAAAAAACCCATTCACATTATGGACTTTGAAAAAGTATGTATTGAAATGGACAGATCATAATGTTTTACTAAAACCGCCATAAATTTGGATCACTAAGTCCAATGGCCGCAAAATTTTCACAGTAGACATAAGACATTTTTATATACAACTTTTAAGAAGGATATTTCTCAATATTCGGCTGTCTGGATATACATATCGGCGAGCCAAGTTGAGGGTTATTGCAGGAATGTAAACAGTCCACCACCTTGGGCTATAAATACATCCCCTCCTCTCCTTTCAAAAGGGTTGACATTTCAGAAGATAGGAGAATATATTGGAATGACCAAGGCCTTTACAAAGTCTTGGGAGGATCTTCCATACTCAATTTTTCACTTGAGAGACCTTTCCTCCTCTCTTTGTTTTCACTTAATTTCGTGTTCTTCATTTTTGTAATTTTGTAAGTCTCTTTCTTTGTAATTCTGTTTTAATGAAAGTTACTTATTCAATATCTATTATTCTCATCCACCTTCTATAGTTTAATATTTATGTTCTTAAAATAGTTTAAATTCAGTTGAATCCCTTTCCCTTCTTTTGCTTCCTCATTCAATCGAAAATCCATTTTTA
The DNA here is from genome assembly GCA_963277665.1 of Viscum album. Lineage (NCBI taxonomy): Eukaryota > Viridiplantae > Streptophyta > Magnoliopsida > Santalales > Viscaceae > Viscum > Viscum album. Next base: position 1,271,358,202 of record OY728137.1, on the reverse strand, counting down.
ATTATCATCATCGTTCGTGTGTGTGTGTCGACGTACCACTCTTTTCTAATCCCTTTCTTTTTCTTCTATTCTTAATTTATCATCATAATTATTATAACCAGATTATTAAACACCCAAATGTCTGGGTAAATATCTCATTGGAGTGAGTTATAATTTAGGGATGTTAAGTGATTGAGAGTATTTTCTCGATGAGTATTCGTTAATTTAACATTGTGTATGTTGGACTTAATTTGTCATGGATTAATGACATATTTTATTTAGCATGTGGTTTCCATGGATTATTGGAACTAAAAATACACTACCATAAACATGTACTGATTTAGATTAAAATCCTAATTAAGTTAAGGCTTGGATTAAAGCTTTAACACTTAGGAATTCTAATCGATGTCAACTTGTGAAGTGGGTGTTAATTTAAATGCAATATAAAGCAAAGCTCAAGGATATCACAAGCTTAACTCCATAATAATGAACTCACCCCAATCTTTATAAATTTGTTGAATCAAACATCATCCATAAATTATTTCATAAGCTCTGCAAACAAACCCCCCAATCAGAATACAATTAACTAAAAACAAACGACTATTTCAAAGTATCATCGCCGAGGATTCGACCCGAGTGCTGCTATACACATTAGCAGAGCACCGGAACTTTGACCAGTCGATAGGCAACAATCGGCCGTGCGTTTCAGGAACAAACCCCAATTATCCTTGGCCATCCCTTCCATGCAACAATCAACTTTTTTATTCAAGTTCGAAATGGGAACATGACCATCACCTTTGGAAACATGAATTTAGACTTGAACATCTATAATGAAAGATCCCAAATAGGGGATGATGAGGATATTCATGAAGTAAACATGATAGGAAGCATTGATAATGAATCCATAGAATATCAAGGAACATTTGAGGAATGTTTAAGTCAGGAAAAAATTAATTTCTTTTGTTCACATGAATATAGTTTATCTCTTTGGCTAGAATCACTTTCATATTTCTCCTATGATGAAATCGTAAGATCAATAATCAGTTAAATATTTAAGGAAACCACATTCATGGAGACCACTCCAACTCCCTTCCATAACACCGATCAAACCAATCTAGTAGCTGAAACTTCTACACATGGGGAATCAATATTATCTGAAATTCTAAAAAAAGAAATTGATCTTGATCCAATAACCCAATATTCTACTGAAATTTTGAACCAAACTGATCTTGAATCGAAATAAATTCCTACTACACTTAAGTATGCCTTCCTAAGAAAAAATGGAACACAACCTATTGGCATTTCTTCTTCTCTTCAAGCCGATCGTGAGAGGATTTTTCTAGATGTCCTTAGAAGGCACAAGAAGCCATTGGATGGACCCTATCTGATATTCATGGTATTATCCCACTGATTGGGAGTCATAGGATTATTTTAGAATCTGATTCAAAGTTGTTTCATCAACCTCAGTGGCGACTCAATCCTAATCTCATGAAATTAGTGAGAAAAGAACTTCTGAAATTGTTAAAAGCTGGTATGATCTATCCCATAGATAAGAGTGAGTGGGTCAACCCTATCCACATGGTTCCAAAGAAGGCTGGAATCACAGTGATAACCAATAAGGATGGAGAGATTCTTCCAAATAGGGTGAGTAGTGGATTGAGAGTCTGCATTGACTATACAAACCTAAAATCATTTACCAAGAAGGACCATTTCCCCTTACCATTCATTGAACAAGTCCTTGAGAGAGTTAAGGTCATGCCTTTTAATATTTCTTAGATGGGTACTCTGGGTACAATTATATTGAGGTCTATCTAGAGGATCAAGGGAAGACTACATTCACCTATCCATTCAACATATTTTTCTTAAAATGCATTCCCTTTGGGTTATGCAATGCCCCTAAAACCTTCCAGTGGTGCATAATGGGAATATGACCAGACATGGTAAGGGATTTTCTAGAGTTCTCCATGGATTACTTCTCTATATTTGGGGATACATTTGAGGGATGTTTGAGTAATGTGGAGAGAGTTTTGTCAATATGTGAAGAAAATAATCTGGTCCTAAACTGGGAAAAATTCTATTTCATGGTTAAAGAGGGACTAGTCCTTGGCCATCTAGTCTCAGGTAGGGGGATTGAAGTCAATAAATCCAAGGTTGGCAACATTATTCACCTTACATCACCCAAAACTATCAAGAAAGTGAGGTATTTTTTAGGAAATTATGGTTTCTATAGAAGATTCATTAGGAACTTTAGTTCAATCGCTTGTCCCCTTTGTGGTCTTCTAGTAAAGGATTCTCCATTTGTTTGGGCAGAAAACTGTGAGGGTTCATTATCAACCCTCAAATAATCTATCACCTCTCCTACCATTATGAAATACCCAAATTGGAACCTTCCTTTAGAACTCATGTGTAATGCCAATGACTTTTCTTTAGAAGCTGTGTTGGGACAACATTGTGATAAAACTTATTATGTAATTTCTTATGTAAGAAAATCATTAAATTATTACCAAATAAACTACAAAACCACTGAGAAGGAGTTACTTAATATTTTATTTTCCTTAGAAAAGTTTAGGTCCTACCTATTAGTATCCCCCATCACTATCTTCACTGACCATTCTGCACTGAAATACCTCTTCTAGAAATAAGATTATAAGGTTAGACTGGTTAGGTGGGACCTTCTCTTACAAGAGTTTGACCTCACAATCAAGGAAAAAAAGGGTGTTGAAAATGTTGTAGCTTATCATATATCTAGGATAGAATTTATTGACAAATTATATCACCTTTATATGTTTGATTCAATCCCTGATGAACACTTGTACTCTGTGAGTGAATGCCCTTGGTATGCCGACATAGCCAACTTCTTAGTTACATGAGTCATTAAAAAATTATTAGGGACTCAAGATATAAGTAAATTCCTTTTTTATGTCAGGCACTATGTGTTTGATGATCCATACCTCTATAAGTTTTTCCCTAACCGAGTCATTAGAAGGTGTGTCCCAAAATCTAAATAAGAGTCCATCCTTAAATTCTGTCACAATGAGGCATGTGGAGGTCACATTTCCTCTAATAAAAATTCCGCTAGGGTTCTTCAGAGTGGTATCTTCTGGCCCAACCTCTCAAGGAACTCTTACACATTTTTCAAAGCTTTCCTAGGTGTCAACAAGTAGGGTCCATCAAAAAAAGGAATCAAATGCCACTTACTCCCATCTTAGTGATTGAAATCTTTGACTGATGGGGAATTGATTTCACGGGTCCCTTCCCAAACTCTAAGGGATATCTATACATTTTTTAGCTATCGATTATGTCTTAAAATGGGTTGAGGCCATTACTACAAAATCCAATGATCATCAAACTGTGATTAGATTTCTCAAGGAAAACATCCTCTGTAGATTTGGAATTCCTAGGGCTATCATTAGTGATTATGGAACTCATTTTTTCAATCGTCCATTCTCAGAACTCATGGAAAAGTATGAAATTTCTCACAAAGTGTCTACTTCTTACCATCCATAGACCAATGTCCAAGATGAGTTAGCCAATCGAGAAATCAAACAAATTCTTGGGAAAACAGTTAATCTATCTAGGAAAGATTGATTGAGCAAACTCTTAGATGCTCTTTGGGCCTATCGAACCGCATATAAAACCATTTTAAGAATGTCCCCATAAAGGTTGGTTTATGGTAAAACATACCATTTTTAAATGGAGATTGAACATAAGGCCTTTTGGTAAATTAATAAACTGAATTATGAACTCTCATTGGTCGAAAAAAGGAAATTAGATCTCAATGAACTCAAGGAACTTAGAATAGATTCTTATGAAAATTCAAGGATCAATAAAGCTAAAGTACAAGCCTACCAGTCTCAAAATATTAAAAACAAACACATTGTACTGGTTAAACCTATTATTTTGTATAATTCTAAACTTTATTTACACCTAGGAAAGTTGAGGTCCAGATGGTCGGGTCCATACATAGTGCATAAGGTGTACCCCCATGGGGATGTAGAAATTCAAGATCACACCAATAGTAAAACCTTTAAAGTTAATGGTTATAGAGTCAAACCATTCATTGAACCATTCCAAAAATAGGAAGTTGATGAAGAATTGTGTGAACCATCCTTTGATGAGGAAACTACTTAAACAATTAAGGGTATAAGTTGAGATAGTGACGTTAAACAAAAGTACTGCACGGGAGGCAACCTATGGTTTTCATGTTTCCAATCATTGTGAATCATCTTTATTTTTCATTTTGATATTTTTTAATTTTTTTACCTTATAATGTTGACCTCTTCTTCTTTTATGAGTAAGGATGGGTATGAAAGGGGAGCTCTATATTCATCCGTATCACGTGGTGTGATCCATGAGTAATACCTTACCCAGAAATTTAAAAGAAGATAATGTATCATCTGTTTATTTTATTTTTATGTGTTTTTCGGTTAAAATAAAAATACAAAAATATTTTTTTTTACCTTAGACTGTTGAACTATTCTTCTTTTATGAGTAAGTATGGGTATGAAAGGGGAGCGCCATATTCATCCGTGTCACGTGGTGTGATCTCTGATTAATACATTACCTAGAAATTTAAAATGAAGAAAATGTACCATCAATTTATTTTATTTTATTTTTATGTGTTTGTAAGTTAAAATAAAAATACCAAAAAAATATAATTTTTTTGAAGGACACGTCGTAGGTCATGGTCAAAGTCTGTCACAATCGGCGAAGCCATAAAGACTCGAACCCAGGACTGAAGGGAGAATGGGGCACGTGCTTTAACATTCAACCACTAGGATACTTCATTCCATGATTCTAATTTTCAATGTAATCTTTGAAAACCTCTCCCATACCCCCTTATAAGTTTTTTTTAAAACACTGGGGATATTTTTATTCTATGTTGGGGGAGATGAAATAAAAAAACTACTTTTATGTGCATAAAAAATGTGTGTAAGGAAAAATTTCTATAACCTTGAATATGATAATACACATTGAAAACTCTGAAATTGAATATCAAATAATTTTTCATGCCTTGATACTAATTTTAATGCAAGTTTAAGTTCATGTGCATAGATTTTGGAAAGTACGGTTGTCCGATGTGATTTTTCACCGTTTATATTTTCATCCATTTAATAAAAAAACACAATGCACATCCTATGGATTGTGGGGTATTAGTTTGAGTTCTTGGGGTCCCATAATAAATGGAATAGGTTTGGTGATCATTTTAATTTTAACATGAGTATTATAAATAATATTAATAATAATAAAAAATCAATTGTGTGTAGAGCAATGGATTGACCTAATGTGTGGTTTCGTCACTTGGGGATCATGAATCCATAGTTTTCTAGCCCGGAGTTGGGAATTTTATCTCTATTTGTGGTAATTTGAATTTTTTTGATTGAGTAAACTCAAGATGATGCCTGAGTATGTGAGCTTCACTTGGTGCCCTAAGGTCTTTGAGCCTGGGAGTCATCGAAAAAGTCTTGCTACATGGGTTCACTCGATTGAGTTCAATTTAAATTACCAAGGAAAAATTAAAAAAATATAATAAAAAAAAATTAGAAAAAAATGAATACTCATCTTAATATTAAAATTTGATTCCTCCCATCACTTCCATATTTTCTCCCTTGAATGAAGATGAACCCCCATGTCTATTGTGACACACAACACTTCATCATGATTAATTGAAATTAGATGAAATATGGAGATGAATTTGAACAAAGAAATGAGCTTGGGGTTGGGATATGCCTCTGGAACTAGATTTTTTTAAATGATTTTGATTGGTTTCATAATTTTTTGGTATGAGATCTTTGGGTGAGAAATGTGTATTAAAATGTTTTTGAAAAATGGAATTCGAATTTCATATTTTTGAGATATATTTTACTTGGGACTAGAAAAACTCAAGTTGTGGGGGTGTGATTAACCAATTAAATAGGATAATATTCATTTTTTATATTATAATATTCATGTGTTTCATTATTCATAAACACCATTTTTAGTGCATTTTATAATTTGAACATTATTTCACATTATGATTGTAATTCTTTATTAAAGTGCACTATTAATTGGTCTATATTTGAAAACCTCCTAAAAAAATGGTATTGGTTTTATTTTCAGGTATCCTATGCTATAAATAACAATTTATGCTTTTTAAGCACTTGGAGATTCAAATTGGAAGACCACCAAAGTGGGCCTTGAACCAACAACATTCTGGGTGAAGTGAACTGGACATCAACCCAATAAAAATACTGTAGAGGACAATATTCAATCCCAATGATTCTAAAAATTTAATTTAAGATATATTATATCATGGGGAACATTTAATTCAAAATTTACCCAATATAATTCAGACGTTTTAATGGAGTTCTAGGCGTCCCAAGTTGAAGATGAAATTATGGGACAGATTCTACGGCCCAGAAAAACAGCCCACCATTTAAATCATATCTCCAAAAAAACAAAATATTTTCGACTAAAATTTTACAGGAGATTAGGTAACATCTGGGGATACATTTTATCCTTCTATGTCTCACTCTAATTCATCCATCTAGAAGTTCATTTCGGTGCCTATTGTCGGTGGATGTAAGCTGGGCGACACTTCGGGGTAAGAGTGGAAAAGTCTCCTCTACATTAATTTTCCACCCACCTAGGCCAACCAAAATTAATTAAAGAGACTTGAACAGATGGTGGATCAACCCAAGGCTTCCTAAATTCCTATTTAAGGCTGTAGTGATGGAGGATTTTGGTATCTTTGAGCTTTGTTTTCATTGTAATGTTATTATGCCGATTTGTCTTTGTAACGTTCATCTTTCTCATGTTAGTTGTTTAAATAACCTTAGTTTTTAATAAAAGTTATTCTTATTCTATTATTATATTCTTCTTTATATCACATTGATACCGTTTCCTCAATGTGTAAACTTATTCACACCAAACCTTGTGATATTCTTCACACAATGGTGGAGTGATCGTTATTTTTTTTGTTTTTACTTCTTCAATTCCTCCCTTATGAGTCTACTTCCTACTTCCGTTGAGAACATGTCATCAATGGAGGGCTAAATATTTTATGGGTTTATCCAAGGGAGTATAAAGGGTATAGATTAGATGTTATTTCTCACTCTTTAAATGTTATTAATTTCTTTTATTTTAGTTTCTTTTATTCAATGATTTTCTCTCTTCATATTCCTTATTGAATTTATTTTCCCCACTTTTATGTGCTAATAAGATCCTTTACCTTGGAGTGCTCATGAAAATGATCCTATAAGTTTATAGGTTATTATCATGTGTTTGTGAAGGTGTTTAACCAATAAGTGATTATTTTAGTTTGAATTCATTGCATAAATCTTTTTCAAGTTAATGAAATTAAAATTGTTAAAAAAGGAATTCATCCAATCTACCCCAAGAAATAACCTAGGATCAACTCATTTTCTCATAATTTGAATTCACATAGATATATTAGTGCTATTTTAAAACCATTTAAAATCAACCCAACTTGTCCACTTCATATCCAAAAATCCATCTCTTTATATTGTGCGTCTATAGGTTCTTTTTAGGTCTCTGAGGATTTGACAACCCAAGCTACACTGCAAGCGACCACTTAACCCTTAGAACTTGGGTAAATTTGGGTGAGACCACATATGTATGTGCATGGTATGTTCTCTCAAAGTCAAGGAGTATTGTTCTCTATGGGATCTATATATCCTTGATATGTCGAGTTTCGACTAAATAATAGGTATGGATTGGCTAGTCACATACCGAGACCACATAGACTGTTACTGGAGGAGAGTGACCTTTACATCTCCTAAGGGTGACCATTATATTCACCATAGAGAGTGGGATATCCAAGAAGGACAAGTAGGTCCAATTAATCAGAAACTAGGAGAGATCATAGCCCAAGTTTCTAGTTCATTGCTAGATGATGGAGGAGTACAACATGATTCCTTTCCACCAGTAGTGGAATAGTTTCAGGAAGTGTTTCCTGAAGACTTCTCAGGACTTCCACCTAAGAGATATGTGGAATTCACTATTGAGATCATGCTAGGGGATGAGAAAATATATATTCCACCATATATAATGGAACTGAGAGAGATTTAAGGGCTCAATAATCAGTTAAAGGAGTTGTTGGATAATGGATTTATCAGTCCAAATACGTTTCCTTGGGGATCACCTGTGTTGTTTGCAAAGAAGGATGAAGGGAGTTTGCACTTGTGTATTTATTATTTAAGTTAAACCAAATTACTGTGAAGAATTGGTATCCTCTTCCACATATCGATGATATGTTTTACCAGTTGATAGAAGATTGTGTGTTCTTGAAGATCGACTTGAGATCAAGGTATCATCAAATGAGATTTTAGACCTCTGATATATCAAAGACTACTTTTAGAAGCAGACATGGATTTTATGAGTTCATCGCAATTACATTTGGATTAATGAATGTATTAACAGTGTTCATGGAATTGATGAATAGGATATTCTATCCGTACCTATATCAGTTTTTGGTGGTGTTTGTGGATGACATCTTGATGTACTCCCAAGACTCATGATGATCACACCCAACATCTTGACATCATCTTGAGTACACTGAGAGAGCATCAAAAATACACTAAATCTAAGTGTTAGTTTTGGATCAATAAGGTACACTTCTTAGGAGACATCATATCAGAGGAAGGTGTGTCAGTAGATCTAGAGAAAGTATCAGTAGTGGTTTCTTGGGAACAACCCAAGAATGTTTTCAATATCCATAGATTTCTGGGGTTAGATGGATATCGTCAGAGGTTCATCTAGAACTTTTCCCATTTGTAAATGCCACTTTCAACTTGAAAAATTAGGGGATAAAGTTTTATTGGTCATAATAATGTGAAAATGCCTTACAAGAGTTGAAGAAACGTTTGAATTTGACACCGATATTGATCCTCCCTGAGCCAGGTGAGGAGTACATGGTGTATTATAACGCTTCTTGGATTGGACTCAGAGATGTGTTGATGCAGGGAGATCATGTTGTGGAGTATGGATATTGATAGATGAGGAAACATGAACAGAACTACCCTATGTATGACCTTGATCTAGCAATAGTGGTTTATGCTTTAAAGTGTTGGAAACATTATCTATTGGGTAAAAATTTTACTTTGTATACAGAACAAAAGAGAATAATGTACATCTTTTCACAAAAATATTTAAAACTTAAATAGAATATATGGGTTCAATATATGTATTATTTTGATTTTGATCTAATATATATGCATGGGAAAAGAAACAATGTAGCTGATGCTTTGAGTATGCAGACTCAGACTCAGATGGTTAAGGAGTTTAGTGCTGAGTGGAAGATGAAAAATTTGCTAGCTGAGATGCATATGGTGGTTCAGGAGAGTCAGGAATAGATGAATATCATATTAGTTTGAATGGATTCTATGCTTTTGATCTGGATTAGAGATATTAATTATGAGGATCCAAAGTGTTTGACCTTGAGGGAAGGTCTTGAAGGTGGGGTGTCACCTTCCAATTGGAGCATAGATGAGTATGAGATCATCTATGTCAAGAATTGGGTTGTTGTGACTACAAGCATGTGAGAGGAGATCGTACAGGAATTTCATGCCTTAAAATGGGAGATACATCCAAGTGTGACCAAAATGTACCATGAACTATGATGACAGTTTTGGTGACTGAGAATGAAGAAGAAAATAGAGGTTTTCATGACACAATGCTACACCTTTTAGCAGGTGATGGTATAACAACAAAGAACTGGAGGTTTTCTTAAATCATTACTCATTCTGGAGTGGAAGTGGGATATCATGACAATGGATTTCTTAATGGGTCTCCCAAATATGATAAGGAAGAATGACACTATTTGGGTGGTTTTGGATCAACTGAAAAAAGTAGCACATTTCTTATTTATATAAGAGACTTTCTCAATGGAGTAGCTAAGAGATTTGTATGTTTAGGAGATAGTCCATCTGCACGTGGTACCACAGACTATAGTTTCATATTATGAATCACAATTTACCTCATGCTTCTGGAAGGTCTTGTAGGAAGTTCTTGGTAAACATGTATTATTGAGTATGACTTTCCACCCACAGACAGATGGACAGTCGAAGCATACTATACAGGTGCTTGAGGATATGCTATGGACGTGTGTGCTTGACTTCAGAGGATATTGTGATAATCACATGGTTTTATTGGATTTTTCATATAATAACACTTATCAGGAAACTATATAGATGGAAACATATGAGGCTCTTTACGGTAGGCCATGCTGATCACCACTATGCTTAATGGAGACTGGTGAGTTAGAGTTGCTGGTACCAAGTATTGTATAGGAGATTTCATAACAGGTTTAACTAATTCAGAAATGTATGAATATGAATCAGAGTAAGAAGAATTCATATGCTGATATATGGAGATGACTCTTAGAGTTTATAGAGGGTGATAGTGTATTCCTTCAGGTGTCACCTAGGTTGGGTCACCGTAGGATATACTGGTAGGGAAAGTTGGAACCCAGGTTTGTTGTACCATTTGAGGTAGTGGAGAGAATCAGGATGATAACATACTATTTAGCTCTTCCATAGATTTATAGTGATATGCATGTAATTTTCCATGTATCACAACTACGTCTGTATCATCCTAACCCATATAATGTGATCGAGGTGTAGAATGTTGATCTTGAGATAGATGCGTCCTTTGAGGAGCATTCGATATGAGTAGTGGATCACAGTGAGAAAGTGTTGTGGGGAAATACCATGACAATAGTTTGTGTTTTGTGGAAACATGGGAATATATAGTAGAAAACTTGGGAAAGGGAAGTAGACATGTGGGATCAGTGGCACAATCTCTTTGACTTAGAATCTTAGAGATGCTTAGAAGTGAAGCTCGAGGATGAGCTGTTATAAGGTGGAGATATTGTAATATCCCACCTTTTTCAAGTACTTTTATCTCTAAGTTTTTTTTTCATTTGAGCCTTAATGTACCAATATTGTTCAGAGATATAGAGTATATATTGGAGAAAATAACCTAAAGTTCATGGCTGTATTATTTTTTGAATTAATGGAGTCCATGTATAAATGGGTTAAGTGTTAAAAACGGGTTTATGGTGAGTTTAGAGGCTTTAAAGGGAAAATGGGCTGAAAAAAACTACAGAACATTTACACACCATGTAAGGGGATTACACATCATGTAATTGTTCATGTGTTTTAATAAAATAAATCTAAGATGATGTATTTTTTAGAGAAAAACCTTAAAAATATTTACATGATGTGTAGCTGAATTGCACATCGTGTAAAGGCCTGACTTAAAGTTTTAAAGTGGCTATGTGGCTAATTTTTGATGGAACCCATTGAAACTCTTTTGCTCTCAACTTAGGGTGACCTTCCAGGCAATTTTGGAGTTCCAAAACCCTGTCAAACATTCTATTTATATGACAAATACCTATTAAGTCTTAGCGGTTGGATTTATTCCTTCTCTTCCTTCTTCTCCAACCCATTGTGGTAAAATACATTGGCTAATTATGTTGTTAGTTTTGATCTTGATCAATCTTGATCTAGGAACCTCTTGGAAACCATCCACATCTTTTTTCATGGGAGTTGGATATTGGAAATGTTGTTGGATCTTTGGTTAAAGGTAGGTGGTCTAATATTAGAATCCTATAGTCGTGATTTTTATTTCATGGATGTAAATTGTAGAATTTCTAGATTTGTTTAGCAATTAAATTTCCCAATGGAATTAATTAATTTGGTGAATTAATTAATTAATTATGTAATTGTGAAATTGTGAGAGTTGGGGATAATTAACTATGGAAATTAATTGTGTAATATTGATGTTATGAATTGGATAATTAATTATGAGATATTGAAATTATGTGTTTGAAGAATTAATTGGTGAATTAATTATTGGATATTGATATTATGAAAGGATTAATTAATTATTGAATTAATTAATGGCTGGTTAAGACACATGTAATATTGTGTATTATGATATATGTGATTATAAAATTAATGAATGGTAACATGGTCATTCATTTTTGAAATAAAGAATGGTTACATGATCATTCAATATTTCGAATTTATGAATGGTAACATGACCATTCATTTGTAAAATAAAGAATGGTAACATGGTAATTCAATTGAGATAATTTATGAATGGTAACACAATCTTTCATTTGTGAAATAAGAATGGTAATATTGTCATTCAATTGTGAGAATTTATGAATGGTAACATGGTTATTCATTTTTGAAATAAAGAATGGTAACATGGTCATTCAATTGTGAGAATTTATGAATGGTAACATGGACATTCATTTGTGAAATAAATAATGATAACATGGTCATTCAATTGTGTGAATTAATTAATGGTAAAATGGTTATTCATTTGTGAAAATAATAATGGTAACATGGACATTCAAACACATGATATCCCTTGGGGATAGTTCAGACTTTGACATGGGCCGAAGCAGGTATAGAGGCATGGGTGTCTATGATAACTAGAGTTTTATGTGGTTAAATAAAGATTAATTGATAATGTGATAACTGTTTAATTATGAATTGTAATTATTTATTTATACAACTGCATACACTATTTTTGACTATACATTACTTTAGATGCCGTTGGTGGTGGAAACTGAGTCATAATCACACCTTATTCTGGATGCTTGATTGGTATCCAAATAGACTTTATTATTGTAGGATAGGTTAAGGGAAAATACCCTATGTTAGATGGCTAATTTGGGAATAGATATTGGATGAGGGAACCAAACGTGGTTCGGGACCTGCTTGGGAGTCGTCGGTGTCTTTATTTCCAGTTTTCATTTTAGACACTTGGCACATACATTAGAATATAATGTTTCTATTTTAGTTGGATATTATATTTCATTCATTGTTTACCATGAGATATTGGTGTTGTTTATTGTTATATATTTCTTCCTCTATTGTATATTATTTCTGCTAGTGTATTACTCCAATCTAATATGGTATAGCCTTCCCATGAATGACTTATCAAACCCTCGCCTCTAGTTAGTAGCCTCTAGCATATGGGGAGGCACGCTTGAGGTCATGTGACCAACTGGATCAGGGCACCGACATGTGGAACCTGAGTCGGGATGTTACAACTATACCTTGTATGAAAGGTTGTATGAAATATATCCTCATTTTTTATCCTTAAATTATGATATATAAAATCAATTCCAATCTTAAAAAAGTATTGATCTTTACATATTTGATCAAACAAGTCATCAATACGGGGTAGAGAGTAATTGTTATTTATAGTGATCTTGTTAAGTTCTCGATAATAAATGCAAATATGTATTGAACCATCTTTCTTATCAATAATAAGAATAGGTTCACCCCATGGTGATGTACTAGGGTGTATAAATCCATTATCAATATTCTCTTGGAGTTGGTTCTTCAATTCCTGTAACTTAATTGGGTCCATTCTATATGGAGTCTTTGAAATAGGTGTAGCAGTAGGTATGAGTTCTATTAAAAACTCAACTTCATGATTCAGGGGAAGACTATGCAAGTCTTTAGGAAATACATTAGCATAAACCAAAATAATAGGCATATATTTAATTTTGAGTTTCTCCCCAATCATTTTAGATAAATATCCCTCATGAAGAATATTAATATTTTCATAGGGCACATTATTACAAACTTTAACTTGAAATCCTTAATTATGGAGTGGAGTATAAGTTCAACTTAACCATCATGATCCACTTCCGCGACTATCATAACATATGACCTTCCTTAGTCTAGGAGTTAGCCTTTGGATTAGAGAATCAACTTGGATAATTACTAAGTTCCCTACACATAATAAATTAAACTATAAATGGTACTTTAGGATGTATTTTATTTCCATCTATAGAAATATTAATTTTCCTTAGAAATTAGTTTATTTATTTTCTTCTTTTCCACACATAAAATATTTTCCCATTCCTTTGATACATTTACCTAGGTGTTTTTTCCCACATTCTCAATATATATGAAGATGAATAATATTTCCTCCATGGTCTTCATCAACTAAAATACCATGAAACTCTATTTTTCTCTTATCAGGTGTGTTAGGAAACTTACCCAAGTTGAGGTTGTTAATTATATATCGAGATAAATGGTTAGGAATAATCACAATCTTTAACATTATAAATTCCATTTCATTTGGTTTATCATGAAGAATATCATTTAATTTTTTATCAAATTCAACATTAATACAATTCCTCCTAGGTCTATCCATTGACTAAGACCAAAAATCATAGTGTGAGCAACAATAATAATAGTGATTAATCAAGTAATCATGAAAAATAATTTATAGGATGTCTAAATCATGACACCTTATTTTCAATCTATGAAGCATCATGTTTAAACTAGGTCATTCATAGTTATAATCTATTCAAATCCTTCATAATTTTTCATAAATAAAATGTGAATTAACCCAAGAATATTCCCCAAGAGTCTTTATCTAGGCGTGTAATCTATTCCCACTCATCATGCACTAGTGATGACCAAGTTAATACTCAATACTCCCCTTTTAGAGTTGTTAAATATAAAATACTAACCCAAACCTTTAAGTCTGAGTTGTATTTCCATGTGACCACATGCACGCCTACCCATACACAGAGGTTTCTAACTAGCAGTGAGGGTCTAAGTCTGACAGAGAGGGGACTATACCCTTTGTATCATTTCATTGGGTAGGATAATAAACAACAACAATAATAAATTAATAATTAGAGTAAATATAGAAAATAAATACAAGTCATACATGTTATAATTAAAATTATCTCCCAAAGTGGTAAGCCAGTCCATGGTATAAGCATCATATAATAAAAGATAGTAAATAAAATAACAAATAACAGTGGATCCTCCAGAGTCTGTCTTGGTCCTCTCCATCTCTATACTCCACTAATGATCAATCATCTACCATAGGGGCCTTTCCTTTCACCAAATCTTTGGTCATGAAATCTATAAGTGCACCGAAATTCTTGAGTAGGGTGTGAGTACAAGACACAATAAGGCACCACCAATGCGTCCTTACCATAAGTGCATAATATATAACAATGTATATCATGACATAAGTAAATTCTCAATAAAAATACAAACATACGTGTTCTGATTCATTGTGCACTGACCAAGTTGCTATGAACCCCAACCCCACCTGCTTTGGCTTATTACCAATAACGATTTCAAGAATTCATGTACCTCTATCAAGGTAACCAAGCTCACCCAACCCAATTGGTGGTTTTCACTGAAATACATCACATTCTATTAGGTTGATTCTAAACCCTACTATCATTTTAATCACCCTCTACCCAAGTACATAGGAATCCATGACCGATATCTGCAAGCTAGCCACTATGCTTTCCCCTCTATAGGTGAAACAATGCCCGACTTTAAGGATGTTAGGATTGTGTTGGGTTGAGTAACTGGATAATAATTCTTTCCCCTCTATAGGGGTATCCACACCCACCTTTAAGCACATTAGGACCACATAAATACCAACCTCAAGGCTCCACATGAATATGTCAGTCTCTGTAGCACAATTCCACTGGCTATGAAACACACAAACAATACATGTTGTAACAAGGAATGATAAGGCACACCAAGATCAATGTGAGGAATCACACATAATCATATGGTCATAAACAAGCAACCCCAAAACTACTTATTCAACCACATGCAACACATATCAATCATGGTTTAACAATCATAAATATTACATTATGGAAAGACCACATACAAGGCCCAAAATGGAAAAGAACCTCCTACCTCATGGTTTCCTAAGTTGATGTCAAGGTTTTACAAGGTTTTTATCATCCAACCTATGTCTTCATGAACTGGAATATGATAAAACAATAATGAATCCATGGTGTAGGCTTCTAAGAAGTATCCATGGTGTAAAGTTGAAGGTTATGGTGTGGAGGTTCACTAGAACAAACACCACAACACATAACAACCCACTACTGCATAGGGGTATTTGGGAAGAAGGAAGTATGATGAAGGGTGTAAAACTGTGGCATAAAAAACCATGAAAGTCACTAACATAGTGAAAGGTATGACTCCACTTAAAAATGGTTCATCGATATAGGACCACTATAACATAAGAAGATGGTCTGTGGTGTAGGGGAATGGGATATGACATGCAGTTCATTTGCAAAACTACTGGGATGATGCTAAATAGGGAGTATAAGAGAAATATTTATAATGGATCCTCAGAGGCTCTATACATGTGAAACACATCATAATTAACTCTTTAACTACCCTCTTTAATTCTGTAATGACCACTTAAATACTGAATAATGATGACCATCAACCACATTGTGAAATTGGTGCTAAAGAACACCTCGTTGTGTGGTTTGAGGCATTACAATGTAGCCTCCTTGATTAATTTAAGGCCATGACATAAACTCCTCCAAAATCTAGGCTACTACATAGACTTAGGTGTTGTAACACAACCCTTTTCCCAACCTTCCACTATGTCATGATCCTATGTGTTACGACATGGCCTCCTTTTTTTTAGAAACAAGCTCTCCAAAAAACCATCTAAGTACCCAAAAACTTTCCAAATCCCCTTAGGATCAACCAAAACAAGGACAAACACAAAAATAAAAGGAAAAAACCTTTTAGTTAAGATCAAAAATTTTATGGATTTACAATTCTACCCCTTAAAATACTTCTCATCCTCAAGAAACATCTATAGGGTTCCTACTCAAACAAGCCTAGCCATTGAGATTGAAAGTCAGAATCTCATTCCCAAGTATCCTCATAGATATTCTCATAATACAAATGAATATAGAAATGTTGTACTATATTCACTTAGAGTAATTTATCACTCTAGTTTATAATCCCTATAAGACTATCCTCATATGATGTATTTGTTTCTAACTCAACATCGCCGTAGTCTATAACATGTGCGGGATAGAGCATGCACCCCCAAATATGAGAAACATGGAACACATAATTCATTACTTGATAACATGGAGGAATTTATAAAAAATACACTACTATCCCCCCTCTCTTTATGATCTCAAAGGTTCCCACAAAACATGGTGCTAACTTGCCCTTCTTCCTTAGACATCGATACCCTAACTGAGGAGTCACCTTCAAGAAAACCCAATCACCCACAGTGAACTCCAATGGTATCCTCCTATGGATGGAATAAGATCTATATCTACTTTGAGTGGATATAAACCTATTATGAATAAGATACACTCTCTTAGAGGTCTCCTGAACCATATTGGGGCCCAAAATTGCTGCCGCACCCGCCTCATGCCTACAAAGCATTGATCGACATGAACTCCTGTACAAACCCTCATAAGGTTCCATCTAAATCAAAGCTTGGTAACTGTTGATGTACACAAAGTCAACCAAGGCTAGGTGATCATACCATGTTCCTATGAAGTCAAGGATGAAAGTTCGAAGAATATTCTCCAATATACATATAGTATAATTGGACCATCCTTCTGTCTGTGAATGACACATTGTACTCATTATGAACTAAGTCCCTAGGGCTATATGAAATAATTTTCAAAACCATGATGTAAAACATGTGTATATTTCTGATAAAATTATCAAGGTAACTCTATGTAATCATATGATCTCATGTACATATAGATTTCCTAGACCCTCCATTGAGTGTGTCTCTCTGATCAGAAAAAAGTGAGCAACTTTTTTTAACTGATTGAAAACTATCCAAACTATGTCATGGATCCTCAAGGTCCTAGGTAACCTCATCGAAAATTCCATCATGAAATATTCCCACTTACACATGGTATAATAAGGAGTTAAAGTAAACTACCATGTCACTAATTCTTAGTCTTCACCATATGACTGGTAAGGCACCAGGAGATGAAACTAGAAATGTCCCTCTTCATCATCGACATCAAGAACTAACATCTAAATTCATGATACATCTTGGTCACACTAGGATGTACTAACCATCTATAGGTATGATAATCTCTCATTAGTTCCTCTATGTTGTAAACATGGACTACTAATATCCCATGTACTAATATCAATTTATCAACGTCTATCGACCATCTGAGTATTGAGTCACCCTCAGCCAGATACTCCCTCATGATAACACACTCTGGGTGTGACTCCTATCTATTCTTCACCTGATCCATAAGTGAATATGTGATAAAAAAAGAGTAAAAGTCCTAGATACCCTATCCTTATAAGAATTTATCCTTTAATCATCCAATAGGCTCATCAATCACCACTACTCCTCAAAGGGATACTCAAAAACTTACTACTCACCCTACAACTTATAGCTAATAGAATCCAAAATGAAATTTCCCTTCCCAAGTGCATAATACATCTCAAAATTGAATTTCTATAGATATTAAACCCAAATCCTCCATTTTAGGTTCAAATCAATTTGTGTGAAGATATAAAAAAGTATTTTGTGGTCCGTATACACAACAAATCTCTCTCTGAAGAGATAGTGTCTCCAACATTTTAGAGCATGGACCACAATTGCTAGATCCAGGTTATGTGTAGGGTAATTCTTCTATGGTTCAAAACTGAAGATACCTAGAGGCTACTACCTAATATCTCTACATCAATACTTACCCCATACAAATTCTTGATGTATGATAATATACTACTTAACCAATCCTAGGATTAGGGAGTGTCAGTACTGGATCTATCATAAAATTTCTATTAAGATCAAGGAATGCATCTTCAAAATGGTCTGACCATTGAAAATTTTCTCCCTTCTTCATCAGGGTTTTCATGGGTGATGATAGTTGGGAGAAGTCCTATATATACTATTGGTAATATCCTTCTAAGTCCAAAAATCTTCTGATCTCAAACACATTTTAGGGATTTTTTCATAACATGATCACCTAAAATTTATCTAGGTCCATGAATATACCCATCTTAGACACCAAATATCCTAGGAAATTCACCTCTTGAATATAAAAGTCACACTTTAAAAACTTGGAATAAAGATGGTGAGCTCGAAGCATATTCAGAACTTTATCCAAGTGCTTAACATGCTGCTCTGGTTTCGGGGTGTATATGAGGATTTCATCTACTAAAACTATGATGAAAGAGTTTAAGTATGGGTTAAATATCTTGTTCATTAGAACCATGAATACTTATAGTGCATTCTTCATCTTGAAAAAAATATCTAAGTAATCATACAATCCATACCTACTTTGAAACAATGTCTTCAAAATTTCATCCTCTCTATCTCAAAACTGGTGGTGACCTGATTGAAGATCAGTCTTAGAGAACCACTGGGATCCTCATAGTTGATTAAAAAGACTATAGATCATGGGAAAAGGATATCGATTCTTTACGATCACCTGTTTAATCTTTCGGTAATCGATGTAGAGTCGAATACTACCACCACATTATTGGTGAATAACATAGGTGCACCCCATGGTGTAATACTCGGCTTGATAAAACCCTTTCTCTCTAAGTCATGAAACTGTACCTTGAGATCCTTTAGCTTAGTAGGTTTCATAAAATATGGGGGTATCAAAATGGGTTGTGAACCTGATACAATATCTTACTCAAAGTGAAATACTCTATTAAGAGGAAGTCCCGAGAATTCATCTATAAAGATGTCCTAATAGAGATCCATGACTAGAGGAAAAGATGCAAGGGCTGCCATTGATTTTACTGAGAGAGCCAAGCCTGTCATCTATGCTATAATCGTCCTAAACTAACTCAAGACCAGTCCAACTCTGTCTGCTCCTAGTTCCCACTCTTCGACCATAAAAAACTTCTCTCCCTTTGGTGAAGTGAACATAACATATCTCTAATATCAGTAAACGTGTTCTTAGAATATATTCATCCAATTTATACCGAGTATCATATTGAAGGTCATCATCTCCAATATCATTAACTCCCATAGATGTCCATAGCCAACGAAAACTATATGATAATATTTGAATTATTTGAGACGGTACAATTTCATTCCCAAATGCATGTCAATAGATACTAACTCAGAAGATAACTTAATAGGTAGGTAAAATCCAACAACTAATTTTCTAGAAATAAAGGAATGGGAAGAACCAGTATTGAACAAAGTAGTAGATACAGTATAGGTAATCAAAAATTTACCTCTAACGATTGATGGACCCTCTCCATTTTCTACTAGAACCTAATAAAAAACATAAAATCACCCTATCTCATCTCTATGACACTATCCTTGAGTCTTCATCATCGGGGATATCTACATCCTCTACTGGGGTCCTCCACTCCTAGTTTTTTCTGACCTCCTAGAACTCCTCTGAGAGACCTTCATGCAAAATCATTGAAGATGGTCAGTCTTTCCACACTGGTGGAAGTATTCCACTAGATTCCTGTAATTTTTTCTATAATGTCCCCTTAGCCTGCATTTATAACACCCATCTACCATATAGGATCCTGAAGGAGTATTTCTTTGGATCAACTATTTTCTACTCTACTACTCCTGGTTTACTTTCCTCTTTTTACTATTAGGGGTAACTCCCATGGTAGTAAGATAAATATCGATCATTGGACCACCTTGGGATAGAAGTAAGCCTGCTAATTTGTCTTCCTCCAACCCCTATCAATGGTTAGGACCTTACAAAGCACCTATGGGTATGTTTTTAGGTCAAATCCTCTAAGCTGACATCCAAGATTTTATTGAAGGATTGTCTCAAAATTTTTAGCCTTCTATGATTCATTCCCATCCAATAAAGGAGAAAAGTGTAGTAAATATGTAAAACATGTAGAGTATTCATAGAAATTCATAATACCTTGTCATAACTTCATAAACTCCTAGGAATAATCCAGCTTCATTGTGTTAGGAAAGCACCATTCGAGAAAAAAATCCTTTAAGGTCACCCAAGTAATACCTTCCCATATTCCATCCCTACTCATGGTTGTACACCATATTATGGTGGGTGCTTGAACATAAAGGTTTACACAATAAATCAAACTTCCTTGGGAGTCTAGACCAACTCAAAAATACTCTTGATGAAGTCCAACAAATCCTCTATATCATGTGGACCACCAGTACCTTAGAAAACTGGAGGATTCTGAATCTAAAAATCCCATGCATGGTCAGTCATATTCCTCTATGAAACTTCTATTTGAACATGTACTATCCTAAAGAGTCCTGGATAAATGGGCGCTGAATTTTGGATTATCTATGTTGGTACAAGAGAATTCTGGGGAGAATCCTCATATACCACAATTTGTAGAACTGGTATATCCTGTGCTGCCTCAACTGGCAGTCCTACCAAACATCTCTAAGGTGGCATCTATGCATCATGAAAAACATTAGGAACATAACTAGTCCTAACTAGTCTATGGTATCACACAAAGGATTCTCTAGGATTCTACTCTCAACCCAAGGTATACCCTTCCTATAACTAAACCCTATCCCTTTCCCTACATGTTAGTCATAGTCATCATATACATACTAACACAACAACATGCATATTACAACTAATAAATTCCAATAAAGATATATCTCTCATATATATCACATAGTTAAGAAAAATATCTTGAACAGACATCACAAATAAAGTAATTCTATTAAAGAACTATTATGAAACGTAATAGATATATATATGGAATGTGAAATTATGTGCCAAGTCATGATTCTCAAAACCTCAGAAATCACATATAAAGATAATGTGCATCAGCCAAGGTGAATTTATTCAACTGTAAAAATAAAAAATAAATTTACATTTTATGGAAACCTAGATGTCCACTATATAATGATAGCTAGGCACTAGCATTGTTCAGCCGCTTGAGTCCCAACTATCCTAACTCTTGTATATCCTATCCCAAATAAATGCTAGAGAAAATAAAAGTTAATAAATACCCCAATCCCCTGATACCATTTTGTAACATCCTGACCCGAATCTTCAGGTCTGAGCCAGATTTCCACGTGACCTCATGCATACCTCTTCATATGCAAGAGGTTTTTGACTATGAGTGAGGGTCCAAGTTTGACAGTGGGAGGACTATACCCTTTAAATCATGTCACTGGGTAGGATAATAAACAATAATAATGATAATAAATGAATAATATAAGTAAATTTATAAACTAAAGATATAACATACATGTTATAATTAAAAGCATCTCCCAAAGTGGTAAGCCCATATAGTGTATAAGTAGTAGATAATAAAATATAGTAAATAAAATAAAAAAATAGAAGATCCTCTGGAGTCTATCCCAGTCTGATCCAGCTCCATACTCTACTACTTCTCAATCATGCACCCTAGGGACCTTTCACTTCACTATATTTTTGGTCATGAAATCTATAAAAAACTGAGATTCCATAGTAGTGTGTGAGTATAATACTTAGTAAGGCACCACCAATGCATATTCACTATAAGTGAACAATATATAATAGTGTATATCATGTCATAAGTAAATGCTCAATAAACATACAACCATACATGTTCCAAGTCATTGTGCATTGACTAATCCACTACAAACCCCAACCCCACCCACTTCGTCATATTGCTGGTAAGGATTTCAAGAAGTCACGTACCTCTATCAAGGTAACCAAGCTTATTCCACCCAGTTGGTGGTTGTAACCATAATGCCACACGTTCTGTTAGGTTGATCCCCAAATCAATTATCCTTTTAATCACCCACGACCCAAGTCCATAGGAATCCATGACTGATATCTTCTATATATCCACCACGCTTTCCCCTATATAAGGTTCAATATTCCCACCTTTAAGGATGTTAGGAATGCGTCATATTGGGTAACCTTGTAATGATGATTTCCCCTATATAGGGATATCCACACCCACCTTTAAGAAAATTAGGACCACATAAATTCCAACCTCAAGGATCCACCTAAATATCTCAGTCTCTGTAGCACAATTCCATAGGCTATTCAACACACAAATAGTACATGTCGTAGAAAGGAGTGATAAGGCACACCAAGATCAATGTACAGAGCCACACATAATCATATGGTCATAAATAAGAAATCCCACAACTAATCATGCACCCACATGAAACACATATCAATCATGGGATAACAAGGATAAACATCAAATCATGGAAACATCATATACAAGGCCAAAAATTTAAAGGAACCTCCCACCTCATAGTTTTCTAAGTCAATATTGAGGTTTATAAGGTTTTCATCACCTAACATATGTCCATACCAATTGGAAGATGATAAAATTAAAACGAATACTAAGGTTAGTCTTCTAATAGGTCTCCATGGCATAAAGATGAAGGCTGCGACATGGAGGTGTACTTGAATAGATACCACGATGCAAAACAACCCACTATGGCATATGGGGTGTTCGGGAAGAAGGAACTACGACACATGACATACATCTGTGGCATGAAACACCATGAAAGTCACCAACATAGTGTAATATAGGACTCTTTATCATAAGGGTTCATTGGTAGATGACCATCACAACACAAGGAGAGGGTCTACAGCACAGGGGAATGGGCTACGACATGCAGTTCATCTAAAAAAACTATAAATTACTAAGATGTTGTTGAATGATGAGTAGAAGAGTGATATTTATAGGGGATACTAATAGGATTAATATATTAAAAACACCTCCATAACAACCTATTTAATTCCCCTATTTAATTTTTTAATGACCACTTAAATACTAAAGTATGAAGACTATTAGTCGCTTTGTTTAACTGATGCTAAAGAACACCTTACAGCATTGCCTAAGGCATTATGGTGTAGCCTCCCTGATTAATTGAAGGCCACAACATTTCCTCCTATGAAAATATAGGCTATGAAATAACCATATATGTTGTGGTGAAGGCCTTTTCCAAACCTTCAATTACAACATGATCCTATGTGCTACAATGTGGCCTCCTTTGTTTTGGAATCAAGATTTACAAAACACCCTTTAAGTCTTCCAAAACTTCCCAAAGCCCCTTGACCTCAACCAAAACATGATCCAACACAAAAAAAGGAAAAAAAACTTTTATTTAAGATTAATAATTTTATTTATTTACAATTCTAACCCCCTAAAAGAATTCTCATCCTCGAGAAGCATCTCTAGGGTTCCTTCTCAAACAAACCTGGCCACTGAGCTTGAAAGTCAGACTCTCACTCCCAAGTATCCTCCCAGATCTGCCTATTCTTCCACTGAATTCAGAAAAGTTTTACCATCTTCCCTTAGAGGAATTTCTTACTTTGGTCTATAATCCATATTATATGCTCCTCATATGATGTGAGTCTATTTACAACTCAACATACTTACATTCTATAACATGTGAATGATTGGGTATGTACCCCAAAAGATTAACAATGTGGAACAAATCTTGCATTTCTAGATAATGAGGAGGAAGGCTCAAATGGTACACCACTATCCCCACTCATTTTGTGATCTCAAAGGGTCCCAAAAAATGCAGTTCTAGCTTTCCCTACTTCTGCAGATGTCGATGCCCTAACTGATGAGTCACCCTTAAGAAAACCTAATCAACCACAACGAACTCCAATAGTCTTCTATTGTGGTTAGAATAATATCTACATCTTCTCTGATTTATGACCAACCTATTATGAATAATATACACTCTATCAGAGGTCTCCTAAACCATATTGGGTCCCATAAGTACCACCTCACCCACCTCATGTCAATAGATCATTGATCAGAATGACCTCTCATACAGAGCCTCATAAGGCGCCATCTGAATAAAATCTTGGTAACTATTTTTTTATGAAAACTCAACCATGGTTAGGTGATCATACCATGCTCCTCTGAATTCTAGGATCCAAGATCGAATCATATTCTCCAATATGTGTATAGTCTTCTTGGACTATTCGTCTGTCTATAGATGGTGCATCGTACTCAATATCAAATAAGACCCTAGGGCCTTATGAAAGACTTGCTAAAACTGTGATGTAAAATGTGTGTATCTGTCCTTTATAATTATCAAGTTCACTCTGTGTAGGTGTAAAATCTCACAAACCTTTAGCTTTCCTATCTCCTCCACCAAGTGTGTCTCTCTGATTAGTAAAAAGTGAGTAACTTTCTTCAACCGATCAACAACAACCCAAACTGCTTCATGGATCCTTGGGATCCTGGGTAAACCCATAATTTTTTTTATTATGATGTCTTCCCACTTTCAAATGGTTATAGGAAGGGGATTAAGAAAACTACTAGGTCACCAATGCTTGGCCTTCACCCTCTGAATAATAAGGTACCGAGATATGAAGCCACCAATGTACCTCTTCATCCTCAACCACCAGAACTAGCATCTTAAGTCATGATACATCTTGGTCATGCTAGGATGTACCAACCATATAGAGGTATGATAATATCTCATTAGTTCCTATCTGATGAAAATATGGACTACTACTCTACCATGTACCAACATCACATTATCAACATCTATCGACCATCCAGGTATCAAGTCACCCTTAACCATCTTCTCCCTCATGATAACACACTCTAGGTATGACTCCTGTCTAGTCATCACCTAATCCATAAGTGAATATGTGATCAAAAAAAGAGTAAAAGTACTATATTCATGGTCCTCATAAGCATCTACCCTCTAATTAGCCAACATGATCATCAAGCGCCACTGCTCCTCATAGGTCTGATCACAAACCTCCTAATCATCCTATGTCTCAGGTTTAAGAGCATCCACAATGAAATTTACCTTACCAGGTGCATAATCCATCTCAAAATTTAATTTATATAGATACTCAACCTAATTCCTTTATCTTATGTTCAAATCCATCTATATAAATATATAAAAGAGGCTCTTGTGGTCCGTATACATAAAAAATATCTCTCTGAAGAGATAGTGTATCCAACATTTCAGAGCATGGACCCAAAACACTAGCTCTAGGTCATGTGTAGGGTAGTTCCTCTCATGGGGTCATAAATGAAGAGACCCATAGGCAATTACATACTCTTTCTACATCAATATTACCCCATAACAATGCTTTATGTTTCATAGTACACTACTTAAACAATCCCAGACATTGGGAGTGTCAGTACTAGATCCATCGTTAAATTTATCTTAAGATCAAAGAATTCCTCTTCACACTGGTAAAACCACTAGAACTTTACTCCCTTATTTTTTAGGGCTGTCATGGGTGCTTATAGTTGGGATAATTCCTGTATAAACTATCAGTAATATCCTAATAATCCCAAAAATTTTATATTCTCAAACACATTTCGGGGATGTTTTTGGACATGACTAACTGAACTTTCTATGGGTCTATAGATATATCCATCTTAGACACCACATGTCCTATTAAATTCACCTCTAGAATCTAAAATTCACACTTTGAAAACTTGGTGTAAAGTTGGTGAGTTCAAATCATAATCATGACTATCTATAGGTTCACAACATGCTACTCTAGTGTCAGTGAGTAGATGAAGATTTAATTGATGAACACTATATTGAAAGAGTCTAAGTATGGGTGAAATATCTTATTCATGAGGTCCATGAACACTTTCTGTGAATTCATTAGCCCAAATGACATCACTGAGTACTCATAAAATCCACACCTGCTTCGAAATGCCATCTTCAGAATGCCCCCTCTCTAACTTGAAATTGGTGGTGGCTCGATCAAAGATCAATCTTTGAGAACCACCAAGATTTACATAGTAGATTGAAAATATCATAGATCATGGGAAAAAGATATTGGTTCTTTACTATCAACTGGTTCATCTTCTAGTAATCAATATAGATTCGAAGACTACCATCCTCCTTATTAGAGAATAATATTGGTGCACCCCATGGTGAAGTAATCGGCCTGATAAAACCCTTTCTCTCTAAGTCATGAAACTGTACCTTGAGATCCTTTAGCTTGGTCAGTTCCATACAATATGGGGGTATCAAAATGGATTGTACACCTGATATGATCTTTAACTCAAAGTCAACTCCTCTATCTGGAGGAAGTTCTGAGAATTCATCTAGAAAGACATCTTTATAGAGTTCCATGACTGGAGGAAATGATATAAGGGCCACCAATAATCCCATTGAGAGATCCAATCCCGCTATCTATGATATAATCATATCAAGTTGACTTAAGTCTGGTCCAACTCTTCTTGGTCCTAGTTCCCACTCAACGATCATAAAAAACTTATCTCCCTTTGGTGAAGTGAATGACACATGTCTCTGATAGTAGTCAATGTGTACTCGGAAGATAGTCATCCAATTCTTGCTGAGTATCATGTCACAGGTTTCCATGTACAACATCATAAAATCCCTTTTATTTTCATAATCAATTAAAACTATAGGAAAATATTTTCATTGTTGGAGATAGTGCAATTTCATTCCCAAAGGCGTGTTAAGAGATACAAACTCAGAAGAAAAATTAATAGGTAGGTCAATTCAAATAACTACTTGTGTAAAAATAAAGGAATAAGAAGAACCAATATCAAAAAAAGTAATAGATAAGGTGGAAGTGATCAAAACTATACCTTGAATAGTTGATGACCCCTCTCCATTATATATTAGAACCCGATCCACAACATAAACTCACCCTGTCTTAGCTCTTGGAACCTATCCTTGAGTCATTGTCATCGAGGATGTCTGCATCCTCTACAAGGTCCTCCACTCCCATTTTTTTTTCTAACCTTCCAACACCCCTATGAGATACCTTTGTGTAAAAGCATCAAATATGGACAGTCTTGCCACACTGGTGGAAGTTCACCACTAGATTCCTACAAGTGTTACTATAATTTCATCTTATCATACATTTATAACACATACCTCCCATAGAGGATACTAAATAAGTCCTTATATGGCTCAATTGTCTTCCAATCTGCCACTCCTGGTCTGCTTTCCTCTTCCTACTATTAGAGGGAACTCCTGTGGTAGTAAGAGAAAGCTCAGTCACTGGCCCACCTTGGGCCCAAAGTAAGCCCACTTCTTTATCTTCCTCTCAACCTCTCTCAAAGTTTAGGGACTTGTTAAGCACCTGTGAGTTTATCATTAGGTCAGAGCCTCTAACTTGAGGTCTAATATTTGATCAAAGGCCCATCTCATACTTTTGATTATTATATGCTTCATTACCATCCAAAAAAGGATCAAAGTGTAGTAACTATATAAAACACATAGATTATGAAAATTCATTAATAATACCCTATCATAACTCCATAAACTCTTGAGAATGGTCTAGCTTCATTGTTTCAGGAAATTATTGTTTAAGAAAACACTCCTTGAAGGTCTCCCAAGTAATACCTTCCCATATTCTATTCCAACTCATGGATTTCCACCATCTTCTAGTGGGTACTTGGAATATAAAGGTTTCCAGAATAACTCACCCTTATTCAGGTGTCTGGACCAGCTAAAAAATACTCTCGATGAAGTCCATCCAATCCTCTGTATCATGTGGGCCAACAGTACCTTGGAAAACTAGAGGATGCTGAAGTTGAAAATCTCAAGAATGACCAGTTATAGTTTTCTATGTGACTCCTCACTGAACACGAACTATCTAAAAGAGTCCTAAATGAAAATGATCTATATTCTGGATTATCTATGATGGTAGAAGAGCATGATGGGTAGAATCATCATGTACCATGAGTTGTGGCATTGGGAAATCCTGGGCTACCTCAACTGACTGTCCTGTCAAATATCTTCTAGGATTCATCTCTATATCATGAAAAACATTAGGAATTTAACTATTCCTAACTAATCTATGGGATCACACAAAGTCTTCTTTAGGAGTCTACCCTCAACCCAAGGTATACCCTTTATAGCACTAACCACTATATCCATACCTGCATGTTATTCATAGTCATCATATACATACTAACACAACAACATGCTCAATCCAACTAATAAATTACATTAAATATATATCTCACAGATATATCACATAGTTAATAAAACTATCCCAAACATATATAAAAAATCAATGCATTATATTAAAGAACTACTATACAACATAAAATGTATATATTTGGAATGTGAACCTATGTGCCTAGTCATGATGCTCAAAATCTTATAAATCACATATCAACATCATTCACATCACCCAAGTTGAATTTGGTCAACTGTAACAACTAAACATAAATTCCCATTTTGTGTCAACCTATAGGTCCACTATAAAATTCTAGCTAGGAACTTTCATAGTTCCTCTACATGAGTCCCAACTATACCAAATATTGTATATTCTCTCCCAAATCAAGGCTATAGAAAAGAAAAGTTAGTAAATATATTGATCCTTTGATACCATTTTGTAACATCCTGACCTGAACCTCCGGGTCTGAGCCAAATTTACACGTGAACTCATGTGCGTCTCCCCATACACAAGAGGTTTCCGACTAGTATAGAGGGTATAATTCTGACAATGGGGGGACTATACCCTCTATATCATGTCACTGGGTAGGATAATAAACAATAATAACAATAATAAATGAATAATCAGAGTAAATGCCAAAAATAAATACAAGTCATACATGTCATAATTAAAAGTATCTCCCAAAGTGGTAAGTATATCTAGAGTATACGCAATAGATAATAAAAATAGTAAATAAAATAACAAACAATAGTGGCTTCTCCAGAGTCTATCTTGGTCTTCTCCTACTCCATGCTCCACTACTCAATCGTCCACCTAGGGCCTTTTCCCTTCACCAAATATCAGGTCATGAAATCTACAAGCACACCAAGATTCCCAATTAGGGTGTGATAAAAAACTCATTTGGACACCACCAATGTCTCCTTAACATAAGTGAACAATATATAATAACATATACCATGACATAAGTAAATTATCAATAAAAATACAACCATACATGTACCAAGTTATCATGAATCGACCAAGTCTCCATGAACCCCAACCCCATCTGCTTTAGATTATTGCTAGTAAGGATGCAAATAAGTCATGTAACTCTATCAAGGTAACCAAAATCACCCCAACCAATTGGTGGTTGTTATTGGAATGCTTCAAATTATATTATTTTGATTCCCTTCCCAATTATCCTTTTAATCACCCATGACCCAAGTTAGTAGGAAGACGTGACTGGTATTTTCTAGCTAGCCACTATGCTTTCCCCTCTACAGGGGTATCAACTCTTGACTTTAAGGATGTTAAGACTACATCAAGTTTGGTAATTGTCTACTGATTATTTTCCCTCTATAGGGTAGACGCAAAAACATTTAAGGGCATTAGAACCACATAATTTCTAACCCCAAGGCTTCACATGAATATATCAGTCTCCGTAGAACAACTCCATAGGCTATGCGACACACAAACAGTACATTTTGTAGTAAGGAATGATAAGGCACACCATGATCAATGTCCAGAGCCACACATAATCATATGGTCATAAAAAAGAAATCCCAAGGATACTCACACACCCACATGAAACACATATCAATCATGGGTGAATAGGAATAAACATTATATCATGGAAACACTATATTCAAGTCCCAAAATGGTAAAAAACCTCCTAACTCATGATTATCTAATTCGACATCAAAGTTTTCCAATGTTTTCGTCACCCAATCTATGTCCTCACTAACTGAAATATAATCACACACCAATTAATCCTTTGGGTAGGATACCAAGAGGTCTCTACAATACAAATATGAAGGTTTTGGTGTGGAGGTTCACTGAAATAGATACCACAACATAAAACAACCCACTGCGGCATATGGGTGCTTAGAAAGAAGGAACTATGACATAAGGTGTATGGATGTAGCATGGAACACCATTTTAGGCACCACCGTAGTGAAATATAGGACTCCATGGAATAAGTGTTCACTGAAATAGAACCACCACAACCAAATATAGGGTATTCATGGTATGGTAATGAGCTAAAAAATCTAGTTCATCTAAAATGACTATGAACTGCTTAGATGATATTTAATGGGGTGGAGAAGAGAAGAATTTATAGGGGATCATCAGAGGTTCCATATGCATGAAACAAATCAATAATGAAATCTTTAATTTCCCTATTTAATTCTACAATGGCCTCTTAAATACTGAATACTGAAGACCATTGGATGTACTGTGTTACTGATGCTAAAGAACACCTTGTGAAATAGTTGGAGGTGTTACAGTGCATCCTCTCTGATCAATTGAAGGACATGGTACAAACTACTCTAAAAATCTAGGCTATGACTGTAAGATCCTGAACTTTTCTAGACTTTACTTGGGATTTAATTTAGGTATGTTTTTTTTATTTAAGAACCTTTTGATTGGGTTTTATCTTAGGGTGTGTTTGGGTGAAGATTAAGAAAAAATGGAAGAAAAAGGAGCTCTGCACGGTTGGCACATGATTAGAGAAAATCATGCGACCATCCCAAGAAACCATGTTTCCCTAGATAGTGAGGGTTCACATGGCTGGTGCATGGTTTTACAAACCATGTTCCCTAAAAAGAGAAACTTTTTCCCCTACAAAAATGGGCGCACAGTAAGGGAAAACCGTGTGCCTCTACCCAGAAAAATGTGCGTGAATTTTAAAGTGTCCTGAAAATTAATTTTAAAATCCCCCAAACCCTCAAAACTCACCTATTTTGACTCTCATTCAACCCTAAGAGGTATTTCACGTTTTTGGATATTTTTATAGGGATTCAAAGTTCATCTAACCTCTGTTATTCATGATTAGAAGCCCGAATCGAAGATCCTCTCCTCTCTCGGTAAGTGGATCCTATCCTGTTGCTTTCCCATTCATCCTCCTATGTTCTCTCCTTTGGTGGATAAAATATTATATTTTTTCTAGATCTAGATCTAGATTTGATGAATCTATATCTAGGATTGTGGATCTATAAATATATCTAAGGGATCTTGATTTGTTAAATCTTATTTTAGGGTAATAGATCTGGATTCGATCAACATCGTTATGCTGCTTAATTTTGGGGATTTCTATTGGATGATTGTTCATCAATGAATCTAGGTAGTTAGTCTAATTTTTGAATCCTATAGTTGTGATTTGATTTCATACATGAAAGTTGCATAATTTCTAGTTATTTAGAAATTTAAATCCCTAATTGAATTAATTAATGTGGTAAATTAATTAATTGAGATAATGGTGAAATTGTGAGATTTAGGGATTGTTGAACAAGATAATTAATTGGATAATTAATTATGAGATATTGGGATTTGTGATTGTATAATTAATTTTAGGAATTAATTATAAAGGAATTGAGATGGTTGGATTGATAAATTAAATGTGGAACAAGGATAATAAATTGGTGAATTAATTATCAACATTTTTTGGGAAATTTGGGGATAATTAATTGTTGAATTAATTATTAAATTATTGAATTATAATTAAGAATAATCAATTAGTGAATTAATTATTGAATTTTGAAATTGTTAAATGGTTAATGTATTGTTTAATTAATTAATAGAAATTAACATTGTTAATTAATTTTCGAATTAATTAACGGATTTGGATTAAATAATTTATGATTTAATTAATAGAAGTAGTGGTGGTTAATTGTGATAAGAGGATTAATGTTTTTTAATCATGGTTGTGAAATGGGGTATTATACATGATGATCTAAGCCCATTAAATAATGATATAAATAAATGGTCGAGATTTGGGGTGTTAGACATGTTAATCTACACCAATAATGTATATGAACAATTGATAAATGGGGTTCTAGACATGGAGTTCTACACCAATGATATATCTATCTATATAGTTGATAATTTGAGCTGTTAGACATGACAATATATACCAAATTATATGCACATGATTGAGAATTGGGGGTTAGACATGACGTTCTATTCCCTTGATGTATATGCATGATTGAGAATTGGGGGTTCTAGACATGATGTTCTATGCCCATGATAAATATATATGATTGATAAATGGGGTACTAGACATGGAATTCTATACCTAAAACATCAACATTGGATTATGGTTCTAAGTGGATGTATTAATGAAAGTAGAATAAAATGGATAATGAAATCCCATTTGATGAAATGAATTGAGAGTTGGATAAGTAACATGGTTCAGACGTGATGTGTACCGGAGTAGGTATTGAGGTACATATGTCCTCAGGAACTCGGTGGTTTATGTGGGTTAATAAAAATTAATTGATAATGTGATAACTATTTACTTATGCATTGTAATTATTTATTTATACAAATACATACAATTGTTTTTGATTGTATTGGTTTTAGGCACTATTGGTGGTGGGATACTGATTTGTACTCACACCCTACTTGGGTTGCCTAATCAGTACTTGAATAGACTTCATGGATTTAGGACAAGTTAATGGAAATGGCCCCATGTTAGATGGATGAGTCAGGATGGAGCATGGTTTAGGGAACTAGACACGGTTAGGGACCCACTAGAAATTTATTAATGTATTTCTTTTGAGTTTCATTTTAGACAATTGTCACATATATTATCATGTAATGTTTTTTGATTTAGTTGGACATTGTATTTACTGCATTGAATATCATGAGAGATTTGTTTTGTTTATGGTTATATATATTTCTGCTATTGTTTTTTTATTTCTGCTAGTGTAATAATTTGATAAAAGAGGGTATAGTCTCCCTATGATTGACTTATCAGACCCTCGCTACTATTTAATAGCCTATGGCGTATGGGGAGGTGATCCTAAGGTCATGTGATTGACCGAATGAGGGCACCCATATGTGGCACCCAGGCTAAGACATTACAAAATGGTATCATAGGAGTTTCTTTTGTTATTCTTTTATCTTACTATTTGGGAAATTTATGCATGAGACTAGGAAGATTTGTATCTTGATTATGATCTCATGCATGGGATTAGCTACCCCATGTATGGGGGAGAACCCAAGTGCCCAGGTTGGGATTATTGTTATTGTTGTTTGATGTAACTGTTGAATGTTATTTCACCTTGGGTGATGAAATTATTGTGTGGTGTGATTATTGTTTTTGAGGTTTTTTTAGATTGAATCATGGACTTGAATGGAATGATAGTTGAGTCTTCATGCATAATTTTAGGCACTCTAGATTATTTTGTGAACATGCATCATTTTAGGCATGCACGGGAAAACATGTTTTGGGTAAGTTGTTGAACTTAAAATATTTTCTTGGCTTATGAAATTGAATTGAAAAAGGTGCCTAATATGAACTTTGAGGTTGTAAAAAATGATGTAATAATGTGAATAAATGGGTTTATAAATGAGAAACTTGAAATATGAGAAAATGTTTACCCCTGTTAACCAGGACCTAGGTGTGGGATGGTTAAGGGTAGTGAGAGCACCTCGGTTTTGACTATGTGGAGAGGTTTGGGGAAAATATTTGTTGTTTCTTGTTGTGATTTTCCTCTAACATAGTTGTGATAAAGCTGTGTTATGAGTCTTAAGATGTGTGTTTGGAAATTGAGAGTTATGCCTCCATGACAACCCTTATTGAGAGGAAAATAGGAGGACATGACTGCAGATGGTCTTTTAGTGGTGGAACCTAAGGCCCCGATAATAACGGGTGAGGTAGCAGGGGATAAATTATGAGAGAAATTCTCACTTCATGAAATTCATGGGAAGATACCCAGGATGGGTTGAGAAGAACATGTCTAACTTGACGAGGGATTTTCAGTTACAACACCCTATGAATTTTATTGGAGTGGGTAGACCTGAGGGAGTTGAGTTTGGGGTTGATCCGATTGAGATGAAACTTGAACATTTAGATACTTCTATTGAGAAGAGGGTCAAGTTGGCTTCTTATATTCTACAAATATCAGCAAAGTGCTGGTGGTATGTTTAGGCATGAATTGGATAGACTGAGGGTATTCTATGGAAGGAATTTTTGAAGAAGTTCTTGGAGCACTTTTACCCAGATATTCTGAGATGAGAGAGAGCAGCCGAGTTCAAGATATTGACTCAGAGAAGCATTTATGTGATGGAATATGTTGGTTGATTCATAGATTTTCAGTACTTTGTGCCATCATTGGTGGAAGATGAGGATACCTCAGAAAAATGATTTCAGGATGGACTTAAGTGTGAAATAAAGTCCCAAGTGAATATCTTCAGGCTAAAAAAGTTTTCAAAAGTGGTGAATCATGCTCTCATCTTGGATGGTAACCTAAAGGAGGCTTCTAGTGGTAGACATTTGGTTTCTTCTGGATGATCTAGAGGTACGTATTTTGAGAGCATGGTGCGTCGTTATGAGAAATTTAGCAAGAGTAGTGAGAAGAAGAGTTTCCAGTCTGGGGGGTCAGTTACCCATGATCTTACACAAGTGCTTTTCTACCAGTTTGGTAGTCCGGGACACTTTTGTAAACATTTTTCTATACCAACAATGGAGTACCGAGCCTAAAAAAAGTTGGGGCATCTATAGAGGTTATGTAGGAACCTGAGGCAGACAATTAGCGATGGAGAACCTAGATAGAACCAGGGTGTAGGAAATGGATCTTCTAGAACATATCAATCTGGTAGCTGGAGTTATACTAGATGAGGAGGTAGAGGCAGCATACATGGTGCTTTTGGGAAATGGAACCCATATTAGTAGAGTGGTGCAACTCAAGAGAATTATATGGAATCACAAGGAAGAGTGATAAGATAGTTTCATGTTGAAATAGTGGGTGCCCTAGACCCAACTATTCAGTGATTTTGATTATCATATCGTGCATACAATAACTATTCATGATGTAATCTTACCATTATAGTGTAGAATTTTCTGCGTCCACTATTGAAATGGTAATTTTCAAATGTTAATTGTCGTATCGAAAGGTTATAGTAGTTCCCAGGCTATAATGAGAACCTCTAGATACTATGACATTAATCTTAAATATATGTTCTATAGTCTAGATACATCTTATTGATTGGAAACAATAGATATTTGACTATCAGGTGCTGGGGGCTCATAAGCATTGAGACTTCTTCTAATGAAGTTCGCACTTGGTGATCTCTAGTAGTGAGATCATGAGAACTGACCCGCCAATAGGAACACCACATGTTTCGGCTGTCATTGGATGTTCCTATATACGATCATGTGTAATGGTCTCCTGAATTGAGATTATTACCAATGTATGTCACTTGATTACATACTTTGACACAAGATGAAAACCATGGAGATGAAGTCATGGAGAGGTAGTTTGTGTCGGGTGCGTTGTTGGTGGCATGGCATTGGTTGAATGGTTATGAAAGGATTTGTCGCTTTCGGGTTATGGAAGTAATATATCTCAGGACATGTTGATATGGATGGCAGTACCTTTATAAGACCATGGCCATGACAGTCAAGGGTAAATCTGTCTAGTTATATCAACAAACTATAAAGCAAGAAAAGGGCGATAACACGTGAGTGCGTCCTGCTTTATGAGATATTAACAGACAAAGAGATTATATTACATAGTATGTGTTCGTAGATTGGTTGTTGCTGCTGTGACAATCCTTATTTCTTCAGGGGCCATGATGGGTTGCTAGATCCCGCTCTTGGTTAGTGAATACTATTCATAGCTATCAAAATAAGGGCCTAGAGGGTCACACACAATAGCGTATTCAAGAATCTTCCCTATTCAGTTGAATAGAATTTTTGGACATGGCGGGCCTCGCCACAGGGGTCCGGAATTTTTCCAAAGTCAAATGATCACCAATGAAATAAATAAATTCATATTATTTGAGTTTAGAATAATGAGTATTGAATTTATTTATTAAATTTATTTACGAGTTTTAAGTAAATACATGAAAAAATATTAATTGACGAATATTAAATTATTCAAGGTTTAATTAATATTTATGGGAGTGACGAGTCGGGTTAATGACTTAATTATTATCATGTAATATATTTTAATATATTACAAGTAAATGATAATAATATTTATGGCTCGATTTAGTAGTCATAAAATGTCATTGATAATGCGTTAAGTATTCGGGGACCGTGAGGCGATACCGAGTATTTTAATTGAGCACTATAAATAGAAGAGGAGGGGAATTTTCCAAATACTATTCATTGAGATTCTCTCTCCTTTTCACTCTCCCATGATCTAGAGAGAGATACTCTGGATCCAAGGAGATCAGATGAAGCTATCTCTCGGGCATCGATAGCGATGCAATGGTCATTGGAGAGTCGAAGGCATCATCCCAAATCCGTGCTAGCACCCAGATTACGATGAACAGTGCTTCCACAGATTCCTTGAAGCGAGTGTGGACAATCTAGAGGAATTAGACTTCGGATTCTTTGAGCAGCAATCACCAACAATGATCAGATGTCATGCATGGATTCAGATTTAAACCAGGTATTTTATGATTTAATTTTGTGCTTAAAACTCTTCACGTGAGATCCTCAGATTTAATCGGGCTGCTTTTCACCGATGTCGACAAGTTTATGTCGATCGTCGGTGGAAATTTTCAAAAAAAAACCACTTGTTTGGGGCTTCTGCTGTACGCCCGGTTCCAAAAAGTGGTATCAGAGTGATGCGTGTCGATTTTAAGCCAAGAAAAATTATATTTGCATTAATTCTTGAGAAGGGCGTCGATATGGTCCCAATGCCGCAAACCGTGTGTTAATCCGACTTCGGATGACCATTCTGCGGTCATCTGAAGTTTTAATTTGGATTTAACATTGGTAAAGAAATATGATGTTTTAGATCTATGAACCTCAATTTCATCCGTTGAGATTTCATAATAATTATTATTATAATAATTTCATTGTAATAATAATAGTTCTATTATAATAATAATTTGATTATTAGAATAATTTTGTCATAATAATATTTTAATATTATAATTGTTTTTCTAAACCTATATAGGGTTAGGAAAATGTAAAATAAATTAAAGGAGATAACTCAACTTTGTGGGTCAAGTCATCAAAATAAATAAAAATGGGAGGAAGACCTTCTTTTAGGTCTTGTTAAAAAAGGGGGTGTTTTTGGCACCTCCTCTCCCCGGCGCACTGTAGCGCACAACGGTACATCAGCTTGGTTCCCCGTCATGCTGCACTGCACCCAGGCGCCCCCTCTACCAGGCTTAGGACTTCTACCCGCGGACATGCAGTAGCCAACACCAAGCAGGTGCAGCTCGGCTGGCTCACTTCCCCGCATCCTGACAATCCTCCTCGACCCCGACCAGCCCAGCACGCCGACCAGGGCGCCGCCCCGAGGCCCCTTCCACCTGTTGGCCTCCATCCCTCGTGGAGAAGTGCTGCAGCGTGCAACACTATGCAAGCCACCTCTCCCATAAACCAGGATCTCTTCCCCAGCACGCTACAGTGACAGTGGCTGCCCGCCCTGGTCTCCCTCTTGCTCCCTGGTCCCAGTGCACTGAACCAGCCCGATGAACCTGCTTTTTCCCAGACATGCAGTGGACCCGCTACCCTGCGATGCTCCATCATGCACTAGGTGCATGCTCCAGCCCAGCCGGAGCATCTCCCTCTGCCCGCAGCACCGCGGCACACCAGGCCGACACCCAGCCTGCCACCGCCTCCTACCTGTGCGCTTCCGGTGCTCCGGATGCCTCCCCTGCCGATTGCGGAATCCCTGTCTAGCTATCTTCTTTCACCCGGCCAATGATTCGGGCCAGTTCTATGGACTAGCCTCCTCAGTAGTGCATCACACTACTCTTGGCCAGCCCACACCATCCCAGACCTGCTTCGTTCCGGCCACCGCTCGGTCCTCATAGCGGGCAGATGACATTCGCTACCCCGAAATGGGCATTCGCGGGTCTGCTCAGCCCGAATTGGGCTTGGGAGGACCTGCCTGGCCCTGTTCACCCCACACGAGGTTAGCTCATCCCGGGATGAGCCTGCGCAGGTTCGCCCCGACCCGCACAGGCACTGCCCGGGGTTTAAGGGGCTCGAGTATTTTATTTTAATAAAAAATTAATTAAAAAAATTAATTTAATTACAGTTGATAATTAAATTAATTAGATATTAATTTTTGGTTGCTGCGGCGTAATTAACTAATTGGAAAATTAATTAATTAATTAAATTTTTAGTTTTTTAAAATTAAATTAATTAAATCGGGACCGAACGATGTTAAATTTAATTAAAAACAAGAGTGATGTTTTTAATTCAATAAAATGCCCTCAAGTTTATTTTTTTAATGCAAGTTTAATTTTATTCTGCATTTATTTGATATACGCGTACAAAATATTTCACTTTTTGCAACAAGAGAACATCTATTGGTAAAAGTACATTATCTGTTGGTAAAACGTTTTACCAACACATATGTCCCTGTCACTAAACTGTCGGTAAAAAATCTGTCGCTAAATGTTATTGCGACAGATAAAATCATTCTGTTACAATTATAATAATACCAACAGATAAAATATATGTTGGTTAAACTGTTTAACAACATATTAATACGACTAATATATCTGTTGGTAATATTATTGACATTTATAAACAACACCAACAATCAATATTTATTTGTAAATTATATTCTAAATGTTTATATTCCAATATTTGTTGTTAAAATTTTATATTATAGTTATTAATATAATCATATATAATATATTATTCTATTTATTCTATTTATTATATAATAATTACAAAATTACCTTATATAGAACACTAAAAATCCGAGTCATTATTTGAAAAAACACATTCAAATATAATTTAAATACATGTTCAAACTTCATGAAAAGACAAGAAGCTCTAAGAAACATATTACAAACATATTCAACCAATAAGTGGCTTTACATGGAACTCAATGAAACTTTGTCAACAATCTCTTTCTCGCAAACATTAGATGACACTGTCATGAAATCCTCATCACTTCACATAATCTATCATTTACTGTAGTGGGTTGGGACATGCAAAACATCACCATAATCCCTTTGATTGCAGTGGACCACCTTTCTATGCTTGAAGAAGAACCTATCCCAGCTCCCTCCACTTTAGACATGCACCACAACAAGCAACGTTCTGATCACACAAACACAACAATTATCAAATAGTTTTCCTTTAAATGCATGATATAAAAACAATAACACATGATATAAAAATATCATCCATTGACAATAACAAGAGGATAATCTAACCAGTGGAAACAACAACCATATGATAATCTAACTAAAGACAACAACAAACCATAAGATTATCCCTCCAGACCACAACAAGAATATATAACCAATGACCAAAACAATTTTCATAACGCGTGATATAAAAAAAACCAGTGAGCACAACAATAGAAAAATGACTTGAACCAATAACTGCCAAAAAAATTACAAGTGATCACATTAACAGCAGATATCCAGTGACAACAACAAATTAAAATGACAACACACCATATAAAAATAACAAGATTATCTAACATGTGACTATATTAACATAATATATCTCGAGACCACAACAAATGAAAATGATAACACATGATATAAAAATAAAAATAACAAGAGATGTACCTTCATTGACAACTACTTTCAAAGATTGAAAGAGTTTGATTTGTTTTTTCTTGATCTATTTTTGCTTCCAACTTCAATGCACCTACACTGTAATGCATACCAACCAGCTTCATGATAGGACTATTCATACTAGATTTGTCAAGCCTCACCCTGTAGTCTTACTTTTCTAGTACCACAACATCTCATAGAATTCATACATATCATACCTCCTTGAAGCATAATATACATCAGTACCCCTGTGATCTTTGACTACACTTGGTAGAGATTTATCTCTTACATCATCCTCATGTGGTGGTCGACTCATTCCCTGCACAAAAGTTAGTTCAGAATTCCAGTTAAGCATGTGTAGACCCCAAATGAAAAGTATAACTACTCATTTTTTTATCAAAAAAACCCTTAAAAATGCCATGTTTAAAATCATAATCAGTCTGATTCTTATAGAATAATTATGCAGGATCACCTTTTCTACAAAATCTAGTAACAAAACTTACATCACTAAATAATATATTAAAGATTAATCGTGTTTTCTTTCCCAGGGACTCCGCATATGAAAATAAATGGTCATGTGATTCTACTGACATCAATGCCATGCTCAGTCACCCCCATCATGTTGATCATCATATTGATGCTGCTCACTGCTTATGATCCTTCAACTCCCTTACCTAATGCAGTGAGATCACCGTCCAATGCCACAATTAAAATCTCAGGCTTCACTTAGCAGCTCAAAAAATATGAAGGTAGTACTGAAGCATCACTGCATCAAATACCATCATTCAAAGCATCCCTTCAACATCATAGAAGAATGTGGTTGAACTATCTTGGGAACATGCATGCAAGTACAAAGGTTATGATACATAAAAGCATGCAGTGCATAATAAAATCAAGCTGTGCATAATAAACTCACAGATGATAACACAGATGCAGGTATGTTATTTTAGATGATAACACATACTCACAAAGGCATAAAGAACACTCACATACTCGCAACATGTTCTTACTCACAAAGGAATCAAAATCACTTTCATTGGCAGCATGAACACTTTCGTCATGTTCCACTGCTATAGAAGAGCAGTCCCAAGGATACAAATCTTCACCAGAATCTACACAAAACAACACAATAAAAGTAATAAACAGAAAACCAAAAAATAAATTACAAATGTAAAGAAATTTACAAATCATATACAAGTTTGTCACACCCCTATTCTCGGATGCTCATCCCCAGGTCCCATCCTTGCGTCGGGTCTCCTCTCTTGTCCTTGTACGACGAACGTAAGGCCCTGGTATTTCCTGTTCATCGAAGTTCCTCTGGTGATACCAAATCTCCCAAATGGGGGTAGTGTGCGTTCTGATCTTGCCATGGCCTGAACTGCTTCCCTTGACTGGCGGCTTGCCTTCGTCAGCTTTCTTTGGCCCCTTCCTATCATCGATAGCACTTCTCTTTGACATCATCGTCACTACGATGAAGGATTTGGACCGGTGACAGCCTCGTTCATCTCCTTCTCGAATGAATCTAGCATTTCTCATCCTAGAATTCTGCTTTGGCGATGATCCCCCACAATCGTCGACGTCTTTCCCTCGTTCAAGACTGAAAGTGCTAGATCATGGTGAAGGAAGCTCATGCACCAGTGGATGAAGATTTGGGAGAGGTTGTAGAAGACGATATGGTGAACGTAGGCCGATGGAATGCGGAAGAGGATGATCAGGATTAGGGTTTTCAGGAAGAAAATTAGAATCTTGAACAAGATTTCTCATTAATAAACAATTTTATATTTTTTATATAGATATAAAATTTATTTATCTAAAAACATATAAATATTATTAAATTAAACTCTGTATATAAAAAAATTATTGAAAAAATAATGTGTTGATACTAAATTTTTAATAAATATTTTCAATTTGGTAAAATAATAATTATTGTTGAATAATTTATTGTAATATGTTTTGAAAATGGTAAAATATTTACTAGTAATTCAAATAAATAATAACAGATTCATTTTTGGTAAAAAAATTGTTACTATTAGTATGATGATGCAACATATTTTAATGTTAGGAAAAGATCTGTTGGTATAAAATGATTAATATCAACATATATATATGTTTGTAAAAAAAATCTTTGGTACATGAAATTAATACCAACAAAACTTAATATTTGTTGGAATTACTGATTTATACCAACAAATATATAATTTGTTACAAAATTTATGTTGGTATAAATCACTTTTTTGTAGTGGTGAGTTTAATGTGTATATGACTGATCATGAGCTGAGACCTACCAATGCATGTCTGGTGTTTGTTTATTTATTTAATTATTTATTTAATTATTGCATGTGGTTTTGTAATAATTATTTTAAACAAAAATGTGATCTGTGTGTCGTCTTAGAGTCGTTATATGTATAAGGGCCTATGCGCCCATTCTCAGAGTTGTATATTTATACCCCGAGACCCCCTCACCTGCGTGAAAGTAAAATTGTATAATGACGAGACGAACGGTGATTCATTTTGTGCCAAGTGACAACAACACACCAGACATGAGTTGGATGCATTGGATGAGAAGACATTGCAATTCAAGTTGCAATCCACACGACTAAAGGTATTTACCCTTAGGATTTCGGTTGGTCCGTTATTCACTCAACAGATCAACCAATAGTACTGGATCATGATCAAATTTATCATTTTAAATTTGCATGGTTTTATTATTTTGTGAATTTATAGTATTGCGCGATCACATAGAATAACTATAAACAGGCATGCAAGATAAAATGAACATGTGACGCGATGAAATTTCTATTTTTTACACGGTCATTTGTGAGTGCGATCACATAGTACGTGCTTATAAAAATAGAAAAGTATTTCTTTCGTCACACTAAAAATAATAAAACCCTCAAATATATATTAAGTCTAAATAGCCTTCCGTCATTCAAATTTTGACAAAACCAGCTGTTTGAGGTGCCGATCATGCCTTAGATGAGGGTGCCTCTTACTACTGGGGAGTCCTTATAAGAATGATGGGTCGACTTAACTAAATTGCTAGTAAGGATTAACCATAGCTAACTTGCTATCATTTTAGAGGCAAGCATTGAGTAAATCAAATTTTGACTTTAAGAAGCTGGGACTTCACTCAACAGATCAAGGAACCGCAAGTTAAAGCGGTTGGCCAGCCAAAAGCCTACCTAGAACCCTCCAAGTAGTGTTATAGCCTTAGCTTGTAGAATACGAGGGGCGGTTCTAGGATCCTTACCACTAGAATACTCAAGTGATAGAGTATTCTGATTCTAGTACAGAGGGTTCTTAGAATCTGATAAAATAGTGAGAGACATTAAATGATTTATGTAATTAATCAAAAATGTCTAAACCGGTAATTCAGATAAAAGGCACTCATCTGCTAAAATTTATTTTTGTAGAAAAATGGAAAGTTATACCACAAGATTAAAACTACAATATTATAATGGAAAAAGTAAATGTCTACAGTGACACAAGTATCCATGAATAATACAGGCGTGTGCGTATAGTACTATGATATAGGAAACTGAAGGTGTCAGTGTCCCCAACACAGTTAAACTACCTCAATAAGCGAGGGTGAAAATTTCTTACAGGAGACTAATGTACAAAGCATATGATAGTTATATCATTATGCTTTCATCAACGTCCGGTGTCAATTGCGGTCGCTACACCATAACATAGATGATATAACATAAAGTCTCATCTTCAAGAAGTTTGCAAAGAGAAAGCAAAGCAATGATTTGAATAAGGCGAAGTTTACACCAGCATGTGTAAATTTAAAGATTGATCATGATCTTTAAATATCATTTTTACCACATTACTCAAGTCTTGTTTTAAGTTAAAAAATGAACTAGTATTGAGTAAATGCTTCATTACCAATGTAGGTAAGGTTCTCCAAGTGAATAAGAATAAAAGACAATTAAGCTTTAATTATTATGGTGAATAAATTGAAAGACAATGTGAAAAGGTAAAAGGAATTTAATGCCAATGACATATTCGTGACATCCTTCAATTAATGAGGTATTAACAGAGGTTATTTGTATTTCATATTATAAAATAATACTATGGAAGTTTAAAATCAATAAACTGATTTAAAAGATAAAGTTTCCACTTCTACATCAGGCATATTCATCAATGTAATGTTTCTCTTTTACTAATTGGGTATTAAATACAATATGTTGGTAATATATGTGTATTTTAATACGATAACCAAGTAAGTATAGAAACATTACTACTAGTCAGGTGTATTCTTCAAGTGGATGTGAAAGGGTGATACCTAGGCCAATGGTGAGAAGTACACAACTTCTTAAATTGACAAGTGAAAGATTCGTGTTGAACTATTGTTGAGTATAACCACA
This sequence comes from Viscum album, assembly GCA_963277665.1. NCBI lineage: Eukaryota > Viridiplantae > Streptophyta > Magnoliopsida > Santalales > Viscaceae > Viscum > Viscum album. The sequence goes on along the minus strand of OY728137.1, from coordinate 1,271,313,727 downwards.
AACATTAATCTCATGTGGCCTTGGATGCAAGGATACATTCTTTCAGTTTCTGGAATGAATGTTGTTTTTGGTAAACTCAATCACTAGTTCAGTGATACATGAATCATAGGCAATTAGTGATGAATATAAATGTAAGACTTATACCCAATTATGACACGATAATTCTTTGTCAAGTAATACTAAAAATGGACATCATGAATATACCAAGTATGGTATTTAGGCTTGGCACATCTAAATACTTATGGTATTATCGATGTCTTTAGTTTGGACAAAGGAGCCTTTAGAAATAAAGGTACATCACAAAGATTTTGGAAATAGTTCAACACGTAAGCATGGACTATTCCAAGTATAAGCTATAGGTATATATGCTTCATAAGATTACTTTAAGAAATTAAGGAATAATAAAGTAAAGTATTTGCATGTTCAGGAGATATGAGTTGCTTCGGGTTGGGATACTGAAGAATATCTCGACCAAGCATTCATCAATCATGATAATGTATCATGGAGAAATTCCTAAACGCACATTACCTTATCGACATCATGACATTGATGTTAATGGGGAGGATTGATGATGAAGTCTTACATATCAACATTGATCAACAAAATTTAGCGTGGAGTAATTCCTAAATGAACATTTTATACATCAAAGTATTGATGTAAGTAATATCAATGTTGGAACTAGCAGAAACTTCCATTATATTTCATGAAATGCTTTGCAATTAACAACGATATCCCACAACCATATGACAACTGTAATGACAAATGGATATCATACGAGTCATAGTATGATGTAAACCCATTATGTCATAAGAACATGTGTTTGGATGCAAAGAGTTTGTTCAGATATAAAAAAACTTGCGTCAAGACAAACACATTGTGCATTTAGTGTAATAATCCTAACAATTGTTTAGGATGTTACAAGATAGAAGAATATGTATTCAAGCAATAGAATACACTTCTATATAAGGGTGCACATATCTATTAGAGATAGTGGGAGCTATATTGACTTGTGTTTAGTCAATGCTCAAGATGCAAAAAATAGTTTTCATAGGAACTAGTTCTACAAGCGCATGTGAAAAAAAGTATGTTCTAGAGACACATACTATGTAGGAAGGATAAAACCATGGTGATGGTTTTTTTATATTCACCACAGTCGGTGATCTATTATTCAATGTGAATAATATTTCCTACAATTAAGCAGTATCTGGAAATTAGCTTAAATTGATAAGACCAACTAAAATTCAATTAATGGATTCCATGTATCAAAGTGAAAAGGGGATATTATTTTGAATACTGTGGTGGGTATTCAAGTGATTTGATACATGGATGGTACAAGTGTAGTACCAATAAGGCTCGATTGGTTTCACCAAGTCATTATGCCTAAATTCATTAGAATTTTACTTATCATAGCTAATATCTATGATCAATTTATTTATCATTGGATGTCATGACCACCAATCATGGATGGTGTCTATACGACACAACTGGAAAGGGATAGTCACGTCATAGAATGATAATAAAGGTTTCAAGTTACTAAAATCCAGTTTAGAATTAAAGTAATCAACATGATCATAGTAAATACTTTTGTAAAAAAATGTTTTCCATGTGTCTACGTGAGGTTAGTGGGAGCATCAATGTTTTTCAATAATAAATATGTTCGGAAACATATGGAAAACAAACATTGGTCTTACAAGTAGTTAAGACCAAAATGAAATTTACTCTCCAATGATTGACTTAAAGTAGCAACCTAAGCTCTAGGGAACATGATCTACTAAGGTAGATCTATAGGTTGCTTGGTCCTAGTCAATCGTACATATAGTGACATTGTATTGAAAAAAATACATGTTGGAACAATTTAAGAGATGAATTGTTGCCTATGTCACAGGGAATAATCTCTCCATGTTGACATATCCGTGACATGGGAAGAGATAAATGCGGTGAGTTGAAATCCATACGTCGGAGCGATGGATCAATCACGTATTCCATGATATGTACAAGAACCGATATTGCCAAGGTATATTTTACAATAGGCAAATATCAGTTATATCTAGGAGCACTGCAAGGAATGCAGTCAAAACAATATAATTGTACTTCTGCAATTACAAAAGATATGTACCTGGTAAGTGGAGAAGAAAGGATACTAGTTTTTGGGGATATGAACTAGTCTTCCATTGATCAATGTGATCTAGTATTGTAGTTAAGCTAAAGACGATGAGAGAGTCAAGCTCATATCAGCCTGTGGTGTCCATACCTATAAACCTAAGTACATTGCAGATTCTAAGATATCTAAGAAGCAGTTAAAAGCAATGATTTGTTCCAGTTCTTGTAATCTCACCTGGTGAGAAAAGTATTATCATAATAGAGATTATGATATTCTTACTAGCCAAGATGTCAGCTATAATAGTGGAAAAAAGTGAGATATACTCGGGATACCATCTCTTGAGTAGTTTTACTCAAAGAGATGAGGTCCCTATAGCAGAATATCCACCCAGTAGAACCATGGCAGACCCAGTAGCTAAAGCCATTACTCAGCAGAAACATGATGTTCATCATGTGAGTGGCTAACAAGTTTGGTTAGCAAGTTGGATCTAGTGCAAGTGGGAGTGTTGAAATAGTGGGTGCCCTAGACCCAACTATTCAGTGCTTTTGATTACCATATCATGTATACAGTAACTATGCATGATGTTATCTTACCATTATAGTGTAGACTTTTCTGCATCCACTATTGAAATGGTAATTTCCAAAGGTTAATTGTCATATCGAAAGGTTATAGCAGTTCCCAGGCTATAATGAGAACCTCTAGATACTATGAAATTAATCTTAAATATATGTTCTATAGTCTAGATACATCTTACTGATTGGACACAATATATGTTTGACTATTCGGTGCTGGGGGCTCATAAGCATTGAGACTTCTTCTTATGAAGTTCGCACTTGGTGATCTCTAGTAGTCAGATCATGAGGACTGACCCACCAATAGAAACACCACATGTTTCGGGTGTCATTGGATGTTCCTATCTACGATCATGTGTAATGGTCTCCTAACTTGAGATCATTACCAATGTATGTCACTTGATTACGTACTTTGATGCAAGATGAAAACCATGGCGATGAAGTCATGGCGAGGTAGTTTGTGTCGGGTGTGTCGTTGGTGGCATGGCATTGGTTGAATGGTCAAGAAATGATTTGTCACTTCCGGGTTATGGAAGTAATATATCTCAAGACATGTTGATATGGATGGAAGTACCTTTATAATACCATGGCCATGGCAGTCAAGGGTAAATCTGTCCAGTTATATCAACAAACTATAAATCAAGAAAAAGGCGATGACACGTGAGTGCGTCTTGCTTTATGAGATATTAACAGACAAAGAGATTATATTACACAGTGCATGTTCATAGGTTGGTTGTCACTGATGTGACAATCCTTATTTCTTCAGGGGCCATGATGGGTTGCTAGATCCCACTCTTGGTTAGTGAATACTATTCACAGCTGTCAAAATAAGGGCCTAGAGGGTCACACACAATAGCGTATTTAAGAATCTGCCATATTCAGTTTAATAGTAGTTTTGGACACGGTGTGCCCCGCCACAGGGGTCTAGGATTTTTCCAAAGTTAAACGATCACCAATGAAATAAATAAATTCATATTATTCAAGTTTAGAATAATGATTATTGTATTTATTTATTAAATGTATTTATGAGTTTTAAGTAAATACATGAAAAAATATTAATTGACAAATATTAAAATTTTCAAGGATCAATTAATATTTATGGGAGTGATGAGTCGGGTTAATGACTTAATTATTATCATGTAATATATTTTAATATATTAAAAGTAAATGATAATAATATTTATGGCTCAGTTTAGTAGTCATAAAATGTCGTTGATAGTGCGTTAAGTATGCAGGGCCCGCGAGGTGATACCGGGTATTTTAATTGAGCACTATAAATATAAGAGGAGGGGCATTTTACAAACACTATTCATGGGGCTTCTCTCTCTTCTTCACTCTCCCATGATCTAGAGAGAGATTATCTGGATCCAAGGAGCTTGGATGGAGCTCTCTCTCGGGCATCGCTAGAGATGCGATGCGATGGTCATTGGAGCATCGAAGGCATCGTTGCAAATCCGCGCTAGCACCCAGATTACGATGAATGATGCTCCCGTGGATTCCTTGATGTGCGTGTGGATGATCTAGAGGAATTAGACTTCAGATTATTAGAGTAGTGATCACCAATGACGAGTAGACGTTGTGCGTGGCTTCAGATTTAAACCAGGTATTTTACGGTTTAATGTTTTGCTTAAAACTCTTAACGCGAGATCCTCGGATTTAATCGGGCTGATTTTCACCAACTTCGACAAGTTTACGTCGATCGTCGGTAGAAATTTTAAAAAAAACCCACCTGTTTGGGGCTTCCGCTGTATTCCCGGTTCCAACATTTCATGTGGTACAAACTACAATTGTGGATAGATATGATGGTCCATGATGGTGAGAGGTACTATTCTAGTAGATTCTACTTGAGATAGTGCCTTATTTGATATTGGTGACTCTCATTCCATTATATTTACAAAATTTGTTAACGGCTTGATCCTGGTGGTGGAGTTTGTTAGCGGGATAATGAAAATAGATACACCGTTGGGATTATGGTCTAGAGACATCTGTATATGCTAAATATTTTATCTTGAATTTTGGGAGTATCATTTTCTATGGGATATCTATATCCATGATATGTTAGGCTTCGACCAAATTATGGGTATGGACTGGCTAGTCGCATACCGAGCCCACATATATTGTTACCAGAGGAGAGCAACTTTTACTTCTCCTACGGGTAACCAGTATATTCACCATGGGGAGTGGGATATTCAGGTATATTGAGAAGGGACAATTAATCAGAAACTAAAAGATCTCATAGCCTAGGTTTCTAGTTTATTGCTGGATGATGGAGTTGTAAAGCACGATGTCTTTCCACCAGTGGCAGAACAGTTTTAGGATGTTTTTCTTGAAGACTTCTCAGGGTTGCCACATGAGAGAGACGTGGAATTCACTATTGAGATCATTTCTGGGATTTATATTGTTTTTATTCCATTATATATAATGACACTGATAGAGATTCAAGATATCAAAAATCAGCTAGAAGAGTTGGAGGATAAGGGGTTTATCTGATCAAGTAAGACACCTTGGGGTTCACCTGTGTTTGTAAAGATGGTAGATGAGAGTTTGCACTTGTGTGTTGATTACCTAAAGTTTAACCAAATGACTGTGAAGAATCAATATCCTCTTTCATGAATCTATGATCTATTTGAGCAGTTAAGAGGATCTTGTGTGTTCTTGAATATCAAATTGAGGTTGTGGTATCATCAATTGAGAGTATGAACTTTTGATATACCGATAACTGCTTTCAAAAGAAGGTATGGCCTATATGAGTTCATTGTAATTCTGTTTGGGTTGATGAACACACTATTAGTGTTTATGGCCTTGATGAAAAGAATCTTCCATCCACACCTGGATCATTTTTTAGTGGTGATCATGGATGAAATCTTGGTGTACTCTAAGACTCATGACGATCATTCGCAACATCTTGACATCATACTGAGTACACTAAGATAGCATCTACTATACACAAATATATCTAAATGTCAATTTTGGATTGATCAGTTATACTTCTTGGAAAAAATAATCTTAGAAGAAGGTGTGTCATTAGACCCAGATAAGGTTCAAGTAGTGGTTTCTTAGGAGTATCCCAAGAACATGTTTGATATCTGAAGTTTTCTGGGATTAGCTGGATATTATTGGAGTTTTATCTAGGAATTTTCCCATTTGACAATGAAACTTTTGGGATTTACCAAGAATGGGGTAAAGTTTTAATGGATGTAATCTTGTGATAATTCCTTCTAGGAGTTGAAGAAGCATTTTACTTCAACACCCATATTGATCCTACTTGATCCAGGTGAGGAGTAAACAGTGTATTGTGATGATTTTGGGATCAAACTTGGATTTGTGTTGATGCAAGGAGAACGAGTCACGGTTTATGGGTCTCAGTAGATGAGGCCAGATAAATGGAACTACCCTATTAATGAACTTGAGCTAGTAGTAGCGGTTTATGCTCTGAAGTTTTGGTGACACAATCTATTGTACAAGAAGTTTATAGTGTTTACTAATCATAAGAACTTAAGGTATATCTTCTCACAGTGAGATTTGAATCTTCAACAGTGGAGATGGGTTGAGTATATGTAGTCTTTTGATTTTGAGATATCATATATGCCTAGGAAAGTAAAATTTTGGCTGACACTTTGAGAAGGAAAACTAAAACTCATATGGTTTATGAGTCTAGTTCTAAGTGCAAAATGATGGATTTACTGGATAAAATGCATGTGGTGGTTTAGGAGAGTTAGGAGAAGATGGATTTGGTTTTGGTTTTATTGGATTATACAATTTTGAAATGGATCCAAGAAAAAAAAATATGAGGACCCATAATGTTTGAATTTGAGGGAAAACCTTGAAAGTGGGGAGTTACCTTCTGATTGGAGCATAGATGAGGATGGAATAATCTATGTCAGGAATCGAGTTGTTGTACCTACGAGCATGTGAGATGATCTCATGTGGGAATTTCATGCCTCAAATTGGGTGGTATATAGATTGGTATATGATGATAGTTTTGGTGTCCAGGCATGAAAAAGGAGATAACATGGTTCATGACAAGACACTACACCTGTCAGCAGGTAAAGGCATAACATCAATGACCTGGAGGTTTATATAGAATTTTTGGTGGGTATTCTGAATAAACCAAATAATAATGATTCTATTTGGGTTATTATAGATTGAATAATGAAATTAGAACTTTTATTTCCTATTTGGGAGACTTTCTCAGCGGATCAGCTGAGAGATTTGTATATTTAGGAGATAGTCTGTCTACATGGGGTGCCACGAACTATAGTTTCATATCATGAACCACATTTAACTTCATGATTATAGAAGGTATTGTATAAAGTGTTTAGTACAAAATTATTATTGATTATGTATTTCCACCCATAGAAAAATGGGTAGTCGGAGCGTACTATATAGGTGCTTGATGATATGCTGTAGGCGTTTGTGCTTAACTTCAGCAGATCTTGGGAGAAGCGCTTGGACTTAGTGTATTTTTACTATAAAAATAGATATTAGGTAATGATATAGATGGAAAAATATGAGGCTCTTTATGGTAGTCTATACAGATCACCATTATACTAGATGTAGGTAGGTGAATTAGAGTTGTTGGGACTGAGTCTCGTACAGGAGATGTCAGAACAAGTGCAGTTGATTCAGAAATATATGGCTACGACTCAGAGTAGGCATAAGTCATATGCTAATATAAGAAGATAACCCATAGAGTTTATATATGGTGATAATGTATTCCTTTGGGTGTCTTCTAGGTTGGGTCACCATAGGATAGAAAGACAGGGAAAGTTGGCACCCAGGTTTGTCAGATCGCTTGAGGTTGTGGAGAGAATCGGGCCGATGGCATACCGATTGGCTCTTTAACATAAATACAATGATATGAATGAAATTTTCCATGTATCAAAACTATGATTGTATCACCCCAAACATTATCACGTGATTGATGTGGATGATTTTGACCTTGAGATAGATGCATCCTTTGAGGAGCATCCGATACGTGTGTTGGATTGCAGTGAGAAAGTGTTGCGAGGAAAGATCGTGCTGATAGTTCATGTTTTATAGAAACATGGGAATGTGTAGGAGGAAACATGGGAAATGGTAGCAGATATATGAGCTCAGTGGAATGATATTTTTGGATCGGAATCTTAGAGATGCTTGGGAGTGCAGCTTGAGGATGATCTATTATAGGGTGGAAAGATTATAAGATCCTGACCTTTTCTGGAGTTGACTTGGGCTTAAATTTAGGTATGTTTTGTTTTTATTTAAGTACCTTTCTATTGGGTTTTAACTTGGGGGTGTGTTTGGGTGATGATTAAGAAAAAATAGAAGAAAAAAGGTGTTGTACATAGTTGGCGCACAGTTAGAGAAAACTGTAAACCCAACCCAAGAAACTCTGCAGCCCTGGACAGTGAGGGTTCACTGGATAACACACAGTTTGAAAAACCATGTTCCCTAAAAAGAGAAATCGTTCACCCCTAAAACAAAATGCACATGGTTGGCACAACATTATGTAAAAACACGTGCCTCTTCCCAAGAAACCATGCATGAATTTTAAAGCGACCTGAAAATTAATTTTAAAATCCCCCAAACCCCTAGAACTTACTTATTTCAACCATCATTTAACCCTATGAGGTATTCTGTGTTTTTGGAGATTCCCAAATGGATTATAAATCCTTCTAACCTCTATTCTTCATAATTCTAATCCCAAATCAAAGATCCACTAATCTCTTGGTAAGTGGATCCTATCCCATTTCTTTCCCATTCATCCTTTAATCTTCTATCCTTATTCTAGTGGATAAAATATTTTGTTTTTGCTAGATCTAGATCTAGATTTGATGAATCTAGATCTAGTATTGTGGGTATATACCTAAATATAAGGGATCTATATTGTTTAAATCTTATTTTAGGGTAATAGGTCTGGATCCAATCTATATCATTGTGCTACTCAATTTTGGGGATTTCCATTGGGCGATCGTTCATCAAAGAATCAAGGTAGGTGGTCTAATTTCCAAATCCCATAGCCATGATTTGATTTCATACATGAAAGTTGTATAATTTATAGAGTTGTTTAGCAATAAAAATCCATACTTGAATTAATTAATGTGGTAAATTAATTAATTGAGATAATGGTGAAATTGTGTGATTTAGGGATTATTGAACAAGATAATTAATTATGAGGTCTTGGGATTTGTGATTTGATAATTAATTATGGGAATTAATTATTAGGGAATTGATATGGTTGTATTGAGAAATTAAATGTGGAATAAGAAAAATTAATTGGTTAATTAATTATCAATGTTTTTATTGGGAAATTTAGGGATAATTAATTGTTGAGTTAATTATCAAATTTTTGAATTGTAATTAAGAATAATTAATTAGTGAATTAATTATTGGATATTGAAATTGTGAAATATTTAATCGATTGTTGAATTGATTAATAGAAATCGATTAATAGAAATTGATTTTGTTAATTAATTTTCGAATTAATTAATGGATTTTGATTAATTAATTTATGAATTAATTAATGGAAGTAGTAGTGGTTAATTGTGATAAGAGGATTAATGTTGTTTAATCATGGATATAAAAAGGGGTATTAGAAAAGATGATCTAATTCTAGTAAATAATGTTATAAATAAATGGTTGAGATTTGGGGTGTTATACATGGAGATGTACACCAATGATGTATATGCACAATTGAGAAATGGGGTGATATACATGGTGTTATACACCAATGATATATCTATCTACATGTTTGAGAATTTGGGGTTTTAGACATGGTAGTATACACTAAAGATATATGCACATGATTGAGAATTAGGGGATAGACATGACTTTCTATGCCCATGATGTATATGCATGATTGAGAATTGGGGGTTCTATACATGAAAATCTATACCCATGATAAATATGTATGATTGATAGACGAGGTACTAGACATGAAATTCTATACCCAAAACATCGGCATTGGATTATGGTTCCAAGTGGCCGTAGTAATGAAAGTAAAATAAAATGGATAATGAAATCCCATTTTCTGAAAAGAATTAAGAGTTCGATAAGTAACATGGTTCAGACCCAGTGTGGACTGAAGCAGGTATTGAGGTATGGGTGTCCTCAGGAACCCGATGGTCTATGTGGTTTAATAAAGATTAATTGATAATGTGATAACTATTTACTTATGCATTGTAGTTATTTATTTATACAACTAAATACACATGTTTTTGACTAGATTAATTTTAGACACCATTGGTGGTGGCCTAATGAGTTGTACTCACACTCTACTCAGGCTACCTGATCGGTACCCAAATAGATTTCATGGATTCATGACAGGTTAAGGGAAAGGGCCCCCTGTTAGATGGATAAGTTAGGATGGATCATGGTTGAGGGAACCAGATGTGGTTTGAGATCCACTCTGGAGTTATTAGAGTCTTTATTTTGAGTGAAATTTTATACACTTTTCATGTACATTATCATAGAATGTTTTCTGATTTAGTTGGATATTGTATTTTATAAATTGAATATCATGAGAGATTGGTTTTTTTTATGGTTATATATGTTTCTTCTATTTTTTGTTTATTTTTGCTGGTGTATTACTCTGATAAAAGAGGGTATAGTCTCCCCATGAATGACTTATCAGACCCTTATTTCTAGTTAGTAGCATCTAGAGTATGGGGAGGTGCACCTGATGTTGTGTGACTAACCATCTTGGGGCACCAGTATGTGGCACCTGTGTCAGGATGTTACAACGACAAAGCCTTAGGTTCTACAGGACAACCCTTGTCCCAAACTTCCACTATGGCGTGCTCCTATGTGGTACAACATTATTTTAATAGTGGGTTCCCTAGACCCAACTTGAATAATACTTTTGATCACCATACCATGTATACAATATCATACTAGAAAACTAGTCTATAACCACACTTATATAGCCACGATTTAAAAAACCCATGGCTAAAACCTCACATATTACCATATTTTTGTGTTAGTAGGCCCAATCAACCTTCATTTCTTCCCTGTTTCTTTATCTCTCCTCCCCAAAAACCCGCAACACCCCTGATTCCCTCCTCAAAGCCTCCTCTCTGCGATCCTCCTCCAGCAAAGCTGCTTCGAGCAACCTCCTCACCTCCTCCCTTCCTTCCTAATAGCTCCCCACCACAACTCTCAACACCCCCGACATTGAGGTCAACACCCCTGATACCCTCCCCGAAGCCTCTTCTCCAACAACCCTGAACACCCTCAGTGTGTCAAGTTGCAATCCATCGATCATGAGAAGTCTATCCATGGGTCCTTAATATGGAACCCATGTTCTCTCCCATCCTGTTTCAAGCACCATATCAAATAATAAATACATAAAAAACAATGAATTTATGGTTTCTAACCAATAATAATCATCTCAATACCACATGATTCCATTAACCAAGCTAAGAAATTCAAGCCAAACATCAATAACACATTTCATATAGCAAGGCAATGAGCATTTACTAAGAGTAAGTAAGGTATGAGGCATAATCTACATGGAATAAGCCTTATACACGTGCATGTTAAAACATGTAATTCAATATCACAATTCAACAAGTTTAACAAGCATTTCATATGGTTAAAGACACTAACAAGGGAATAAGCAATAAGCAATGAGCTATAATCAAGGCATATGGAATCACCATGCCTCTTACCAATATGTCATTAATGACTGTTCAAATATCTCAAGATATCAATCTTGATCAAGTATCAAATTCCATTCAAACCAAAAAAGGATCAAGCAAGATCACCGAATAAGTAATAATCATTTGGTATAATATAAGGTATTCAATTTCACATGGAATTATGCATAAGAATTTAACATAATGCATTAGTGTAATACACTTGGAATAAACATGTGCATTTGTGTATAATACCACCAATCAAGGCATATTGCATGAATTATAAGCTTTTAACACAAGGCATAAGGATTTCATTAAATAAAGGTACTCATGTAACTTGAAATGGGCATTTTATCATGTAAGGAATATTTCATTCAAAGAGACATCAAGCGTGTCAAAGGTATAATGCGCTACACATAGGCCAAACCACTATGTTCAAGCTTTGGAATTATTAAGAGGGACCCAATTCATGGTATAGTTCATATTATGAGCTTATTAATCAAATTATATCATTATCAAGGCATCACACACACAAATGAAAATTTTACACATTTAAAAAAAGGAAAAAATAGGCTATTTTGGTTGGAAACACTCAAAGGGGTTTCCAAAAGAAAATTGGACACCCATGGGTGGGTTTCTTTATGAGTGATAGTCACCAAAGACATGGTATAACAAGCCTATCATTTTAATATGCGATAACAAGCCTCACTGGAAGGTTTCTATAGGGTGACACAATGGCGCAACACCAAAAGTGGAAAAAGCAAAGCAGAAAAATAGTAGATTCCCTACCTCAATGTTATGGTACTATTCACGTCTAGTATCAAGGATTGATTCATCATAAAATAGAAGAAATCAATATATTTAAGAAAACCCCCCAAAATAGGGATAAATCCATCGCATAGATATAGTGCAGTGAGGGTTGGAGAAACCAAGAAATCAAGGGGTGAAGATGAGAGAGATTACCGAGAGGATTCCATAGCTTTTGATGGAGAAGAGATCCGACCACTATAGAGGGAGATTGATCAAAAACCCAAGAAAGGAGAGGATGGGATATTCATACACCTAGAGAGATCAAAAACCTTAGTGGGTGGAGGAGAAGAAAGGAGTGTTTTAAAATAAAACCCTAAAAAATTAAAATTAAAATTTTATCACACAGTAGGTGTCACACGGTTTGGCCACATAGTTGGCCAAACCATGGGCCAACCGTGCGGTAGATTCTTCTACTTTAAGGTGTAATACACAGTCTACCATAAAATTTCACTAACTATGCACTGTCCTTATGGTGGCTTACTACCTTGAATATTCAAATGAATGCATGACCGTATGCCTAGGCTGCACGATTTCTCCTAACCGTGCGACCTTGTATGTTTTCCCCCCTTTTGGTACTCCATGATTCAAATGATTCCCAGACGCACCCAAGACCTCCATTTAATGATTAAAATCCAAACTAAGGTCTATTTTAAGGAAGTTAAACAAAAAATTAAATGGTCTGTAACTTTGGAAAAAGTTGAGATGTTATAACCTCCCCTCCTTAAAACAACTAATCCCCATGTTTCCCTTATGAGGGTGGTACGGTGTCATCTGAAAAAAGTTCTGGCCACTATGCACGTACATCGGCCTCCCGCTCTTAGGTCTTATCCTGAACACATCCATACTACCATAACACCTAGAATATAGGAACTAACCTGCCTTATAGAACCTTTATACTATGGTCAATGATACAAATTGGATGCTCCTCAAAGGACACATCTTCTTCAAGCTCGATATCGTTAAGATCAAACGAATGAGATGAGTCTGGATGATACCATCGAAGCTGAGATACATGGAAGACATAATGCATGAAATGGTACCTATGAGGTAATAACAACCTATAGGCTACTGGCCCAACTCAGTCTACTATCTCAAAAGGTCCAACATACCTTAGAGATAACTTTCCCAATCTCTTGATTTGTTTATGTCCCAAACGAGGTGATACACACAGAAAGACCCGATGTCCCACCTTGAATTCTAAAGGTCTATGATAATGATCGGTATATTACTTCTACCTCAACTGGGATATATCCATACACTTCTAAATCAGCTGGACTTGCTCTAAAATCTTATAAACAAGATGAGGACCAAAAAGAGCCGCCTCCCCTACCTCTAGCCATCACAGGGGTGAGAAAAATGGTCTACCATAGAGAGCATCATACAGAGCCATCTAAATTGTTTCCTAAAATATTTTATTATAGGAAAACTCAATTAGTGTAATAATATTTTCCCAGGAACCTCCAAAATCAATAATAAAATCCCTAATAATATCCTATAACATCCAAATTGTCCGCTCGGACTGCACATCAGTCTGAGGGTGATATGAAATACTCAGTAGCACCTGTAAAACTAGTTCCTTCTGCAACCCTTACCAGAACCATGATGTGAACTGGTAATCTTTGTCCAAAACTATAGAAAGGGGTATACCATTAAGTCAAACTATCTCTCAGATATAAATTCTACCTAAATAATAGATAGAGTAGGTCTCACAGATCAGTAATAAGTGAGAGACTTTGGTTAACCCGTCGATGATCACCCATACTATGTCCTTGCCTCGAGGAGATCTTGGAAATCCTGTAACGAAATCCATGGGAAAAAAATTCAATTTTCACTCAAGAATAAATAAAATTTGTAAAAGTCCAATGAGTATCTAGTGCTATGCCTTCACCTGATGATAGGTGGAGCATTGGGTGATGAAGCTCACTATCAGCTTTTTCATACTTGGCCACCATTAATAATGATGCATATCCCAATACATCTTGGTAATCCCATGGTGAACTTACCAAACGAAGGCATGATATTCTCTCATTAGCTCTTCCTGTATATCTGAAGGCACCCAAAAACACCCATGGTAGATTTGGGTCTCACTGCTATAAAAAACCCAACCCAGAGGTGGGTTCGCTCCTATAATACTCTCCCTCAAAATGAGGCCCTCATAATCTGATAATAGATTCATCAAAACCAGTTCTAGGAGAGAATATGTCACTACCAAAACTATTAGAACTAGTTGAATATGCTTCTCTTGAACCTCCAGATGAAACTCAGAAAACATATCCATCATCCGCCACTCACTTCTAGACACTTGTAAAACTCGTGTCTGAGTTTTATGTCTCAATACATCATACATGGAATTTCCTTTACTAGGGATATAAGCAAGCTCAAAATCAAAGTATTTCAGGTATTCTACCCACCAATGCTTCCTCAGATTCATGTCTCACTGTGTGGTGATATATTTCAAGATTTTATGATACATGTAAACAAATAACCAATCACATAAAAGAAAATTCCTCCAATAGAAAATAGAATGAACCAAAAATTCCAATTCCAGATCATGTGTAGGATAGCTCCTCTTGTGCAACCTCAAATGGTGAAATACATACATAACAACTCAATCACCTTGCATCAGAAATGCACCCAGCCCAATCCCTGAAGTATCATAATAAAATATATAACTTATTCCTATATCAGGAAGAATCAGAATCAGAGATGAGGTGATTCTACCTTTTAACTCCTGGAAGGACTTCTCACAAAATTCAGACTATAGGAAATATACACCCTTCTTAGTGAGGTCCATGAGAGGTGCTTTTAAGAATGAAAAATCTGAAATGAAACACTTTTAATAGCCTTCAAGCCCTAAGAAAATACATATATCAAACACATTATTGGGCTGCTTTTAGGAAACCATGGTGCTCAACTTTTTTGGGTCAACAGATACACCCACCTCTGATATGATATGACCCAAGAAGTGAACCTCACTGATCCAAAAATATAATTTATTGAGCTTCGTGTAGAGCTGATTCTCTCTCAGTGCAATCAGAACAATCACAAGATAAGTGGCATGGTTGTGTCTAGTATGTGAGTACACCAAGATGTCGTCTACGAAGACCACCATGAAGGAATCAAGATACGGGTGAAAACATGATTCATCAAATCCATGAATACTACTGACAAGTTCATTATACCTAATGACATAAAAAAGTACTCGTACAATACATACCTGCTCTGGAATGCTATACGTGTTATATCTGATGGTAGCCCAACCACAAATCAATCTTAGAGAGAATGGTTTCTCCTCAGAGCTGGTCGAAAATTTCATCTATATGAGGCAAAGGATAATGTTTCTTTACTATAAGCTAATTCAACCATCTATAATCCACATAAAATTATAGGGTTTCATCCTCCTTGGTGAAAAGAATAGGTGAAACCCATGGTGATATTCTGGGTCTAATAAAACCCTTAGCCTCAAGATCTTCAAGATACTTTTTGAGTTCATGGAGTTCTATTGGTGCCATCCTATATGGAGAAATGGACATTGGTGCCACACCTAACACTAGATCAATGATGAAATAAACCACTCTCTCAGGAGTTAATATAGAAAAATCATCAAGGAAGACATCCCTAAAATGATCCATAACTAGAGGGAACTCCACGAGTTGATTTTACTAATTGCTCATAAAGAGACTCGCTAGCTGAGCAGTTACTCTTCCAAGCCTGGATTTCCTGGGTCCAGCCCAAACTCTCGGGATATCCTAATCACCTTTGTGTATATTTGAATTTCCCTCATGCGATATAAAAGACACTCGGTGGTGATAACAATCCACTTGGGCCTGATAAAACATGATCCATTCCATAACGAGAATGATGTTGAAGCCAATCATCTTGAGGAAGAAGATATTCCAGAAGAAATGGTACCCACATATCTCAAGGGGGAACTCCTTATATTGACATATACCCTCTTTTCTAACCCCTAATAGAGTGTCGAGAGACACAATGCCACAAAATTACTCTGAAGAAAGAACATGGATTTCCACACACTCAACATATATGAAAGAGTGTGATTCACCTATATCGAAAAGGAAAAAAACTAAAGTAGAGGCTACTATAATAGTAACTCTAAATATAGATTGTCATGACTTGACCCAATGGGGCTCAAGCCGCGACTCTCCAAGACCACCTCCAATAGGCCATGGGCTGGAGACTAGCGCCAAGTAGGCTATCACACACATGGGAGTCATTAGCCTAAGGTACCTGTACACATGCACCCACATACACCTCCACGCAACAGTTCAGAGATATATAAAACTGAATAGTAAATTCATGCATACAACTATACCAAACCAGAGTGCAACAGGAGTACAAAAGGGTAAAACAGGGCCCACCAAAGGAAAACCACAAGAGTGTCCAACCTGCTCGGAAGAAGGGGTACGCTGCCAAAAGCACCACCAGAAAACTCCTCGACACAACTCTGGTAAGACTCCATGGTCAGTACCGCTCACTCAGCTCCGCCTGCTCCGGGTCCTCCTGGGACTCCGTCGAAAGGCCTACGGTCTGCACAAGACACAAACATGTGCGGGAAAATCCCGTGCAGGGGTGAGTATAACAATACTCAGTAGGCACCCCAAAAAACTAAAACAAAAGAGAGAAACTGAAAGGGAACAGTCTACTCATCCCAGCTAGAGGGAACCTAGACGAGAGAGAAACTCCATCTCGTGACCATCCTCAGATAAACACAACTAGTTAGCTCAATTTATGTGTACACCCATACATACACCATGAACATTCAGATATACTCAGATCACACACCAAGACACATGAGGTACCGACCTCATCATCAACAACGGTTCTGAACCAGGAGAGCACACTCCACGATCACTGTCATCCCAGATGACACTCGTCTGAGAGATACACTCCATCGAGTCCCACACAAACATCTCATATTCTCACCCAAGAGATCACGCTCGTCAGATATTGTCACTGAGGAAACCTCACTGAAACAACATAAACATAAAACTCCTCGGTTAGGGGATCACTTCTAGGGTCCTCTAGGAGATACTAAAACCCACACCAGTATACGAAGATCTCGCAGATAGAGGATCACTCCCAGGGTCCGCTGGGGGATACCACAACCCGATCTGGCATTCGTAGATCTCACAGATAGGGGTTCACTCCCAGGATCCACTGGGGGATACCACAACCCAATCGAGTGCTCTACAGAAACACGTCACTCAGATAGAGGATCGTCGCCCATGAAAAGGTGGTCACGACGATACCAGAACCCTAACTAGTATATCTCACGATGTAGGGGATCGAACCGATGATGCACCAACCCTACCGAAACCACATGCTGAGTAGGGGATCGTATAACCAATGATATCGTAACCCTACTATAATCCTCATGCTGAGTAGGGGATCATATACCCGACGATGACACAACCCTAATGAGCACGCCCCCTGCATAGGGGATCATATTCCCGATGATTCCACAAACCCTACGGGGTTAAACTGCTAGATAGGGGATCACCACCCATGGATAAGTGGTCACAGCGATACCAAGAACCCGATCTAGGGAAACGATGCTAGAGGATCCCGCTCCAGGCCCACCAGAGGGATTCCACAACTCTAACAGATTAAACATCCCATCGAGAGGATCACAAACCTATAATAAGGTTGTGATGTTGCATGAACGCTCGTAGGAACGAACCAATGGAATACCCTCAACCACTGTTGGTCCAAATGTCGCTAACCCAAGTGACCCGCCACAACGCCACATCACGCACTTCCAAGGCCGATACTGAGGCCACCATCGTGATCTACGTGAAAAAACACCCAGTATAGGCTGTTTACTCACCCGAAATGGACAACCGGTGAAAAAGGCACTATTCACCGTAGCTAGCCTGTGTGGGGCCCACACCACGATCCCGAAACTCATCAAGCAGATCAGACTACTGTGATTCCCTCAAAAAAACAAACAGGATCGACTACTCGATCGTCCCAAACTGTCACCCGGTGGAAAAAGGTACTATTCACTAAAGCCAGCCCGGGTGGGGCCCACACCATGATCCCGAAACTCATCAAGCGGATCACACCATTATAATCCCCTCGGAAAGACACATGGGATCGACTACTCATTCGTCCAAAACGGACACCCGACGGAAAATTTGCGTTTCTCTGAAAACGCCAAAACCCGGCCTCATGGGGCCCGCACCCCAAACTCGGTCCCAACAACTAAAAACCAACAAGAAATTTCCTCCTTACCATCAGGGCCTCAACGCCACTAACGACACATCAATCGGATACTCCGGGTAGAAGATACAACGCCCCGAAGTCGAATAATAATAAAATATCATTATTTTATTCGACGTTTCTAGCACCCGGGCCACGATTCCGAACTTCAAAGCCCCTGAACCCACATAGAAGGGTTCGCCTCATCACCAGGGTCACATTTCCATAGACAGCATGTGATTTGGATCTCCAGGGAGCAAGATATGGGGGTTTTAAAATCCCCGTGTCCAAGAGAGGGCCGGACCGGCCTGGGCCGGCCCGCGCCGACCAACCCTGCCGCGGCACGGCGCAGCACGCGCACGCGGCTGGACAACATCCTCCACCACGGGGGTCTCCGGCGATTGACACCGAACCACCGCGGTGTGGCGGTCCAGGTTGATTCCCGCGGCCCACCGCCGCGGGGCGTCGTTGGCGCCGACAGACCTTCCGAGGGCCGCCAGGGGCACCCCGGAGGTCCAAACGCGCATCCGAATGCATTTGTGCGCCCCCCGGGACCAGATATACACATCTGCAGGCTCAAAATAGAGAAAAACCAACCAAATCAGGATCCAGGATTTTAAAACTCAAACCGCCTACCTGTTGGCGGATCGCCGAAGCTTTGGGTGCAGAACAACGCCCGCGACGCCCTGAAGCTTGATCCGCTGATGATCAGCGTTGAAAACGGTTGTCCTCAGATCGATTCGGCATAGAACGGAGGTAGGGGAGGGAGGGGTTCACCATGCGCAGAGAGGAGCTGGGGGGGGGGGAGGAGATGATTGATTTTCCATTATTTTTTTTAATAAAAAAACTTCATTTCATCTCCCCACCAACACGCCTCCGACCCGGCACCCAGTGCCGACTAAAATTATTTCACACCTAGGGTAAACACGGTGTTATGAATGCAACGGGAGACTCAGATTTTTAATCTGAGACTCTTTTCAGAATTTATTCGAGCCAATGCTCATAAATAAACTTTTCCATTTATTTACGAAAACGCCCCTGAAGGCTTTTCTCACAGCAGGTCCATGCCCGCAAATTTTACACCCCGCCTAGGGTAAACGACACACTCCAGATGCAACCGTTCCCTCAGATTCCCATTTTGAGATATTGTTTAAGATATAAAACACCCCCTCCACATGCATAGTATAAAAATACTTAATATTTTTATAAAATTTATTCCAGGCACACCAGGCCTCAGAATCGCACGCCATCTTCGCGCATAGATCTGGAATCATTCGTAAGAATATTTCAAAGTCTGACAGGTCCAAAACCTGAGTTGCTAAATACTCCCCACCTTAGAACTTTTCATCCCCGAAAATCCATAAGCACAAGGAAAGCAACTGGACTCTCAACTGGGTCTCCCATGCCAGCTAGTTCACCAACAAACACCAATGCCCGAACACATAAGTTAGAGGGACACATCCAATACACCTCAACACTATCCGCTTTGGGTGGCACTGACTCACCTGCACAGTTTTAATCACGTCACAAAAACGCATCCCGATGGGGGAAGGATCCCTCTTCCTCATGCATTCGAAGCACGTCAAATAACACCCACATAGAGTCTTACCAAAGCCCTAGACAAAACTCGAGAAAGCAACAGAAAGGGAAGAGTACCGCTAAACAATGTCTATCAAAAATACTACAGAAAGTAGAAAGGACACAAGGCGTACCTATATCCATACACAGAGCCTCTGGGTCAACATCCTCTAGGGAATGCACCTGACCTCGCCCTCATCCCCCAGATCCCTGAGCTTGGTGTGGACCACCTGGGGGTGGGGGTGGTGGAAACTGATACCGCCTACCACCTTTTGCTGCTATATTAGCTCCATTGCCACATCCACTGCCCTACGGACCTCCTTGCTTGAGACGCTTCCTCTACCAAGGCGGTCTGTCAACCATCTCCCTCTCAGCAGCATGAAGGGTCGGACAATCTTTGGCAAGATGTCCCCGACCGTCGCAAGCATAACACCGCCTCTCCTGCGGCTAACCCAAACTGGCATGTGAGCCCTGTGAGCCCTGAGCCTCAGATCCTCCATCCTGGTGTCGCCTCCTGAAACGTCGGCCACATCCAGACCCTTGCGCATGCCGCTGGCTACCAGTTGGCGATGGATCACCTGCCACACGCCCAACACTGACGGGATGAATCAGCTCAGCTAGAAAGCTATCCACCACCAAGGCTCGCTCTAGTACTCCAGCATAGGTGGGCAGGCACAAGGAAACCACACCTACTCAGATGTCTCTATATAGGCCCTGCTCGAAGGTCTGAGCCCTAAATAACGGGTCTCAAACCATATCCAGGGAGTAGTGCGATAGGTCTGTAAACCTTGCTGACTACTCCGACACAGTAATGCCCGCCTGTTGAAGCTGCAGGAGCTCCTGAATCTACATTGACCTCAGCGTCACCGGATAGAACTCTTCCCTGAAGAGCCACTCAAACTCTGCCCACATGGAGCGTCTCCTCATCGTGGGACTGCGTCACCAAACTCCACCATAGCCCGGCCGAACCATGCAGAAGGCGCACCGCTAGGACCACCATCGGATCAGGAGGTGTCCTCACCTGGTAGAAAACTCGGGTGACTACCTCGAGCCAGTCATTAGCTGCCTGAGGGTCTGGATCACCCCGGAACATTAGAGGTCACTACCTCTAGAACTCGTGTAGCTCACTCAGCCTACGTGCAACCTCATCCTGCACTACTAGCATAACCAGCTGCTCGACAGGTGGTGGCCCCTCGGCCGGACCACCTGGAGGTCCAGCCTCATAACATGCACCCTGGTCTATAACCTCTACACGGGGCAGATCATCACCACAATCCCACTATGGAACTCTCACGGGCTGTCTTCGTGGAGGCATCCTAAAATACAATCAATATTCACCATAAGCAAAGAGTATATCTGGAGAGATGACTCAAGAAAAACAAAGGAAACACAAAAACCCAGTCCTATATGATGCATGTACCATTATGTCCCTGTAACTAGTGTCCAAACATCCCGAGTCAAAAGGCAGGTTATCAAAGTCCTAGTGAATGGATACGTCGGATGCCACACCAACACTGGAGTCCCTGGCCTGAAAGCTGAACTCGAAACATCATGACACTGCCGCTATGCAAACTAAAACAAACTCACAGCTAGTCTAGCTACGCTCTGAGATCCCAAAGGTGGAACCTCCTATGATACCACTCTGTCACGACCTGATCCAATGGGGCTCGATCCATGACTCCCCAATCTAGCCTTCAATAGGCCAGGGGCTGGCGACTAGCATCGAGTAGGCTATCACACACATGGGAGGCATTAGCCTAAGGTACCTGTACACACGCACCCACATACACCTCCATGAAACTGTGCAGAGATATATAAAATTGAATAGTAAATTCATGCATACAACTATCCCAAACCAGAGTGTAATAGGAGTACAAAAGTGAAAAACAGGGCCACCAAAGGAAAACCACAAGAGCATCCAACCTGCTCGGAAGAAGGGGTATGCTGCCAAAAGAACCACCGGAAAGCTCCTCAATATAGCTCCAGTAAGAATCCACGGTCAATCCCGCTCACTCAGCTCCGCCTGATCTGGGTCCTCCTAGGACTCTATCGAAAGGCCTGCGGTCTGTACAAGACACAAACATGTGCGGGAAAATCCCGTGCAGGGGTGAGTATAAAAATACTCAGTAGGCACCCAAAAAACCCAAAAACAAAAAAGAGAAACTGAAAGGAAACAGTCTGCTCATCCCAGCCAGAGGGAACCAAGATGAGAGAGAAACTACATCTTGTGACCATCCTCGTCTAAACACAACTATTCAGCTCAATCCAGGTGTACGTCCATACATACACCATGAACATTCATATATACTCAGCTCACGCACCAAGCCACATGAGGTAATGACCTCATCGCCAACAACGATTCGCAACTAGGAGAGCACACTCCATGATCACTGTCATCCCAGATGGCACTCGTTCGAGAGATACACTCCATTGGTTCGCACACAAACATCTCAGACGCTCACCCGAGAGATCACACTCGTCGGATATCGTCACTGAGGAAACCTCACTGAAACAACATAAACACCAAACTCCTCGATTAGGGGACCGCTCCTAGGGTCCGCTAGGGGATACCAAAACCCACACCGGTATACAAAGATCTCACAGATAGGGGATCACTACCAGGGTCCGCTGGGGGATACCACAACCTGATCTGGCATTCATAGATCCCACAGATAGGGGATCACTCCCAGGATCCGCTGGGGGATACCAAAACTCAATCCAGCACTCGACAGAAACACGTCACTCAGATATAGGATCATATCCTGTGAAAAGGTGGTCATGACGATACCAGAACCCTAACTGGTATATCTCACGATGTAGGGGATCAAACCGATGATGCACTAACCTTACCGAAACCATGCGCTGAGTAGGGGATCGTATAACCAATGATACCGCAACCCTACTATAATCCTCATGCTGAGTAGGGGATCATATACCCAGCGATGCCACAACCCTACTAAGAACGATCCCCTGGTTAGGGGATCATATTCCCGATGATGCCAAAAATCCTACGGGGTTAACCTGCTAGATAGGGGATCGCTGCCCGTGGATAAGCGGTCACAACGATACCAAGAACCCGATCTAGGGAAACGATGCTAGAAAATCCCGCTCCGGGCCCACCGGAGGGATTCCACAACTCTAATAGATTAAACATCCCATTAAGAGGATCACGAACCTATAATAAGGTTGTGATGCCACGCGAACCCTCATAGGAACGAACCAAGGTAGTACCCTCAACCACTGCTGGTCCAAACGTCGCTAACCCAAGCGAACTTCCACAACGCCACACCGTGCATTTCCAAGGCCGATACCGAGGCCACCATCACGATCTACGGGAAAAAACACGCAGGATAGGCTATTTACTCGCCCGAAATGGACAACCGGTGAAAAAGGAACTATTCACTATAGCTAGCCCATGTGGGGCCCACACTATGATCCTGAAACTCATCAAGCGGATCAGACCATTGCGATCCCCTCGAAAAAACACACGGGATCGACTACTCGATCATCCCAAATAGACACCCGGTAGAAAAAGGTACTATTCACTGAATCCAGCCTAGGTGGGGCCCACACCACAATCCCGAAACTCATCAAGCAGATCACACCATTGCGATCCCCTCGAAAAAACACACAGGATCGACTAATCATTCATCCAAAACAGACACATGGAGGAAAAGTTGCGTTTCTCTGAAAACGCCAAAACCCAGCCTCGTGGGGCCCGCACCCCAAACTTGGTCCCAACACCCGAAAACCAACAAGAAAATTTCACCGTACCATCAGGTCTTCAATTCCACTGACGACACATCAATCGGACGCTCCGGGTAGTAGATACAACGGCCCGAAGTCGAATAATAATAAAATATCATTATTTTATTCAACGTTTCTAGCACCCGGGCCACAATTCTAAACTTCAAAGCCCCCAAACCCACACCGATTGGTTTTCCTCATCGCCAGGGTCGCGTTTCCACAGATGGCACATGATTTGGATCTCTAGGGAGCAAGATACGGGGGTTTTAAAACCCCCGTGTCCAAGAGAGGGCCGGACCGGCCTGAACCGGCCGGTCCAGCCCACATCGGCCTGAACCGGCCGGTCCAGCCCACGCCGGCCGTTCTGACGGGCGGACCTCCTTCCCGCGGTGCGGCGTAGCGTGCGCGCATGGCTGGATGACCTCCCCCATTGCGGGGGTCACCGGTGATTGACGTCGGACCGCCGCAGTGCGGGGGTCCCGGTTGATTCCCGCGGCCTGCCGGCGCCAGCAGACCTTCTGAGGGCCTCCGGGGGCACCCCGGGGGTCCAAACATGCATCCGAAGGCATCTGCGTGCCCCCTCGGGACCAGATCTATGCATATGAAGGCTCAAAATAGAGAAAAACCAACCAAATTGGGATCCGAGATTTTAAAACTCAAACCGCCTACCTGTTGGCGGATCACCGAAGCTTCGAGTGCAGAATGACGCCCGCGACGCCCTGAAGCTCGATCCGCTGAAGATCGGTGCTGAAAACAGTCATTCGCGGCTTGATTCGGAAAAGAATGGAGGTAGGAGAGGGAGGGGTTTGCCGTGCGAAAAGGGGAGTTGGGGGGGGGAGGAGATGATTGATTTTCCATTATTTTTTTAATAAAAAAACTTCATTTCATCTCCCCGCCAACACGCCTCCGACCCGGCACCCGGCACCGACTAAAATTATGTTGCGCCTAGGGTAAACATGGTGTTCTGAATGAAATTATGGACTCAGATTTTCAATCTGAGACTCCATTCAGAAGTTATTCGAGCCAACGCTCATAAATAAACTTTTCCATTTATTTACAAAAACACCCCTGGTGGCTTTTCTCACAACAGGCATACACCCGCAAATTTTACACCCTGCCTAGGGTAAACGACACGCTCTAGACGCAACCGTGCCCTCAGATTCCCGTTATGAGCTACCGTTTAGGAGATAACACACCCCCTCCATGTGCATAGTATAAAAATACTTTATATTTTTATAAAATTTATTCCAGGCACACCGGGCCTCAGAATCACATGTCATCTTCACGCCTAGCTCTGGAATCATTCGTAGGAATATTCCAAAGTCTGACAGGTCCAAAAATCAAGTCTCTACATAGATAGCCCTAAATATTTCTCCTCATACATTGGCTGCACTGCATACATATGGCCTGAACCACAACCCTGAGATGTAGTCTAACTAGCTTGAGCAGATCTACTTTTCTATCACTGATGATATGAAGCCTGACTACCTCATCCATGGCCTCTACTACCTTAGATTGATCAAATATTAGAATACCAACTCCTATCCTAACATGGTGTCATAGATCCTATACCTGATAGAGGTACTAGTACAGATACCCTACCACTAGATTTTGGAGGAAAAGAAAGGTAGAAACACTATAGATGGACCCATCCTACCACAAGCTCAACATTCCATTGAACCCCTCATGAACTGAGTCTTCTTATGGCCTATACTACCACATTGGTGACATACTATGGAACTATCAGCATGTGTAACCTAGATGAAATTTCTCCTATGTGCACCCTTGAAATGGTACTTTTTACTGCCTGAAGAACCATCACCCTAATGTGGAACAAAATTGAACTGGATTACAGGACCAAATTCCATTAGATTTTGCTCTATATTCAAGGCCTAGTTTACTATATTTTTAATGTTATTCAACCAAAATAAGTTCACCTTTTGAGAAGATAGTATATCCAAGATCATACTCAAAGTGCCCTGTAGTAGTCAATTGTTCACCCATTAGAGATGAAGCAAAATGATGAAGCTCAGTGAAGTGAGTAGAATACACAAGAACAGTCATGGATCCCTATTGAAGATGAAAGAACTCCCTAGCTTAGTCTACTCTCAAAGTCTGTAGAAAGAAGTGATCAAATAAATCCATCTGTAAGTCTACCCAACTCACGTCTCAATAATTCTTTGACTGAGATACGACATCCCACCAACACTTGGCGGAGTCACGAAGTATGTAGGTATTAAGATTGACCCTCTAATCTGGAGGCATCTTAATATGGTCAAAGATGGATATCATAGTTTCTATCCATGACTATGTATCATGAGGACCAACATCCCCCAAGAAAGTGGGAGGGTGATACTACTGAAAGTCCAATGTATGATCTTCTATAGTCAGGTTAGGTTGGGGAGCACCTTGAACGGTCTGCATAAACCTCAGAAAAATATCCCTGAATAGTTCATCTACGCCTAGTGGAAGATCAACATGAGGTGCCTTAGAAGGTAATACAGAAGCTAAAATGGGTGGCTCATGGCCCACCACCTATGGAGTGTGCTCATCGTCACTCTCTTGGAATGTATCATGATGAAATCATGGGGAATATCTCTACAATTGACAAGCGCACATATCAGACAAGAACTTTATAATATATTACACAAGAAGTTAAGGAAAGGAGGTAAAGAAGGGCAGGTATAATGACTCCCTGAACATGGAACAATAGATAAGGAAAGCGATAAAAGGACAGGAGTGTGGCTTGCCTCTGAGCATAACACAACTGAAATCCTACTCTAAGAGCCAAGTCTAAATAATAATGAAGGAGATTAAAAGGTTCAAAAAGAATTAGGCCTATAACCCATTCCAAGGTAAGGTCAAAGTCACACATTAACATATAAGGTGACCATTTCTTTTTAAGAGGTGGTTTTCATTTTAAAATTTAAAGATTTATCTACCCTTTTTTGTTTGGCTAAACTAGGTGGATCACCCACCCAATCCATGAGGTCCCATACCCTCATGAGTTGAAAGTGGCGTCCACTTAACCCAAACCAAAAAACATCCTTGCAAGACAAACTAGCATACTTCTATTTATATAAAAAAGTAGGCACTTCAAGATATAATAACTTGGTACAAAAATAATCACATGCAAATAGGAAAATGCACGCTGAAAATAAATGTGGAATGGAATTATGCATGACATTACATTCCCTATAGTGACTAGTATGATGCATGTAATGAAACAACCTCATTTTATCAGTCTAAGGTAATAAATCATCATTTCAATCACACCAATATCAATAAAATCACGAATCATGCGAGTCACCCAACAGTGAAGTCATATCAACCATCAATAGCATAAATAATAACCGCAATTCCCAACCTAGAAAATTTGGGTTTTCCCTATACATGGGTTAGATACGTCCAAGAATAGGGTCATATCCAAATTCATACATCCTGGTCTCTTGTATAATCCCAAATAGTAAATCAAAGGATAATAAAAAACCTATGATACCACTTTCTAGCATCCCAGTTCCGGATTCCACTCAACAGTGCCCTGAGATTGGTTGGCCACATGACCTCAAGCGCATCACCCTGAATGCCAGAGGCTTCCGACTAGCAGTAAGGGCCTAGGGTGTGTCTATGGGGAGACTATGCCCTCATAGACCATGGTATGCACAATGGTAAACAATAATAATAAATAGATAAAGCATAATAATAAGAAGACAATTATATAAGTAATAAATAACCCAAACAGAATAAACAGATAACTACATAAGATGAATAATAATACATGGCACAAAAGTGATGATGATGATGTCAGGATTCTATGAAAAAATAAAAGTGCATGGAAATGGGGTACAATCATAAACAACATGCTATCAAAAGTACAAAAAATGAAAAACCACTACAACTCATATCAAGCATAGGCTCGGTCCTTTGCCCCCATATCCATCCTAAACAGCAAGAAAATCAAGCATAAAAAGCATCACACTTACCTTTATCCATACCTATGGTCATAAAGTCTACTCAGGTACCAAACAACACCTGAGAAGGGTGTGAGATAATAAATATAAGTAGGCTGGCACCCATAGTGCCTAAAACTTCTTGCTCTCGTGCTATAATTAAGAAAAAATGTGACATATATAATAAATGGAAAGGAAATAAATAAGTGAATAGCTAAAACTTAGTATGGGTTCCTAAACGGACACACATACCATATCACCCGTTTTAGCCTATGCTGGAAGTCTGAATAAGAAACCTATGTAGGTCATAATATATATAATATGTGCCAATGTGAACAAGGTATCTAATGAATTATAACCCCAAGCTTATTCTATGGATTAGGGTCTCAATTCCATGTCATCACATAATTATTATAGAAAGTAAGGCATAAGTGAAACAAGGTCATAAGCAAGCTCATATAGTCATAAAGGATGCATATCATATGATTCAATAACCAAATAGACAATACAAACCAAACATTCCATTAGAACATGAGGTGGAGTTCCATTACCATCCAAGGAGATCTAAAAGAATTCCAAGTGTCACAATAGGAACATATGATATAATCCAATACCACCGACCCATCCAAGTAGACCCTTACAATGTCCCAAGTATCACTAAGAGGTATGATATCCATTGAGTCCATCCTAGGTATCTCACAAGGGGAGCGAGTATCACCCAAGGCATGGTGTAGCCATATTTCCAAAAGGCCCTCACACGGTTGCTCCCCTTGGGAATTAGTATCACTCAAGTGTATAATAAATTGCTTGGGAATCCCATGCATGGAAATCCAAAGCATCACCTCTAGCACATTAGGTTGTAACCCATCGAACATGAGAAGTCCATCCATGGGTCTTTAATATGGAACCAATGTTCTCTCCTGGCCTGTGTCAAACACCATATCAAACCAGGAATACATAACAAGAAATTAATTTATGATTGATAACCAATAATAATCATCTCAATACCACATTCTTACATTAACCAAGCTAATAAATTCAAGCCAAACATCAATGTAACATTTCATATAGTAAGGCAATGAGCATTCAATAAGAGTAAGAAAGGTATGATTCATAAGCTACATGGAATAAGCCTTAGACAAGTGCATGTCAACACATTTAATTCAATAGAACAATCCAACAAGTTTAACAATAATTTCATATGGTTCAAGCCACTAACAAGGGAATAATCAATAAGCAATGGGCTATAAGAACTACCACAAAACAGGGCAAGGGAAGCGCTGCCCTTTATCAGTGCTAAACAGAAAGCGCTGATAAAGGGGTATGCCTTTATCATCACTAGTTAAAAGCGCTGATAAATCTAACCTTTATCAGCACTAAAATAATCCACTACAACAAAACTTCCATTTAGCGGCGGTTCTAGGAACCTCCGCTAAACCTTTTTTTAAAAAGGTTTCGCGGCGGTTTCTAATAAACCGCCGCAAAACATTTTTTTTACACGGCCCCGACCCTTCCCCCACCCCGACTCTCATTCTCACCCCGCGCTCCCCCGGCCCCCTGCTTTCCCTGCGACCCCGGCCCCCCACGACACCGGCGACACTGGCGACCCCGCAACCCGGCAACCCTGCTTCCCCGATGACCCCGTGACCTCGGCGACCCCGGCCCCCCGTGACCCCGGCGACCCGGCTTCCCCAGCGACCTATACAAACTCTAGGGTTTGATTTCTCCCCTTCTACTATTTTATTCTCTATGTGATATAACCGTTGATGATATTTTAATTTTTTTTCACTTATTTAGAATTCTAGTTCACCCTGTTGTAAGATATTCATTCTATATTTTAGAATAATGTGTATATCATATGATAATTCATGATGCGGGTCTAATGTGGTTTGGCCATATAGAAATTTTCACATTAATCATAAAATATTATTCTTATATAATTTATTCCCAACATCACTAGACCTCTCATTCATGGGAATGTGATATTTTTATGAGATGAAATGTTTTATGTATTGAAAATGATTTGAAATATATGTTTGTTTATCCAGTGTCATTTCACTATATATCAAAGTGTATCTGTAAAGTTTGTGTTTTTAGAATTGAATCCATAATTGTGAGTCGAAGGTGTTTATGTTGGTATCAGAGAAAGTAATAGTTATTTTTCAAGATTGGACTTGTTTTTTGGAGGATTTGTTTTGTAAAATGTTTCTATCAAACTTTGGAATATCAGACATGAAAACCCTCTACTAGTGATAGATGTTACTGAAATTAATATTCTAGAACCATATCACGCTTCAAAACTGGTGAAAAAATTTATCAATCCTTGAAAAGGGGTAATTCATGTTTATCATTTTCAGATTCTGGAAACGACAATACACACAAAGCCATATGATCTCTTCAAACATTTTCTTGAACATGAATGGAGTTGACTAGGGGGAAATACTCGGTCTGATGAAACAATTCCCACAAAGGTCTTCAAAATGAAACCATTGATCATGAAGCGCAGTAGGTACCATCTGATATGCCACAAAAAATATTAGGGAAATACCATGATCCAATAAATTTAAAATCTCCATCTCCCATCTTGGAGGTAAACCTGAAATAACATCAGAAAAAAATTTCAAATAATCAACCAAAATTGAAGGAACCCAGATGCCTGAATTTCTTATGGATCCAAGGGATTCCCCTTCCAACTGATGGGTGATAGGTTGAAATCTCTTATTCACAACATCCACCAAAACTTCCTTGATATATCTATCACATAAAAGGAGAACCTCATCCAATTAGTTTATAGGCATTTGACTAGTCTATAGTGTAAGTCGATCTAATCCTGGACCATGAAAAGCCAATATGTGCCCATGATGACATCATAGGGATCCATTGTGATGACTAAATGATCTCACATTAACCATTATGGGATAATTTATACCTCTCACTACAAGTAAATGAAATTTCTAATGAAGTGTTCCCGGTAAGAACCTCAAGACGACATTATTTTGATAATGTCTCAACTTTGATCTCTAACTACCACACAAGGAGTCGAGGGATAAAATAATGGGTAGAACCTATGTTTCATAATACTAAGGAAAGATCATAATAAACACAAATAATAACTCAAATCATCTCGTGTGACATTGGATCGTAGACATCCAAAGCATGAAGTTGTCCATTGCCCTAGCCCCCAGCTCTTTATGCTTGACGTGGGCCTCCTAGGGGTTGTGGTTAAAGGACCTCATAGTACCATCCACTAACTGAAACTCCTCCTCCTACTCTACCATCTCTACCACTTTTGGATTTTCAAAAAAGATATAATTATTTCTGTAGGGCTTACTTAATTGATTTCCATTGAGGAAGTGTCGAAATCATAATTACCATCATAAGTACATTCAAAGACTTCAACCATTATTAAAGATGACATCAAAAAATTATTCTAGTTTACTATTGTTGGAAACAGATCCTTATTAGTACCAAAATTAAATACAACTGCTTTATAGAAATCTCATACATCTTTATGGTAAATTATGATATTGATTGACAATTAGACAATGTTCAAGCCACGATTCGACCTCCTTAATGTCATCATCCAACATGGAGAAGGATCATCTGCTTCATTCCCTCTTCTGGGCATTAATGCACTTGAGCATAGACGTGACAGTGAAAAAGGGACCGCCATGAATGACACTATTACATCCACTAATGAAAATTTTCCTACATCCATGAATGGTAGTCCATGCATTATTACACTTGAATGGTAAGGGGGACGACCTTGTGGGGCCTTCCAGAATCTTGATGACAAGAGGATTGTGATCCGAGTGAAACTTTTCAAGTGTATGTTTGGAAATTTCAGCGATAGCGTAATGATCATTAATCCAGAAAAAGCACCTGTAAATCCTACTTTCTTGTCTTCTATTTCCTATAATCCTTACCCATGTGAATTTATCCCCTGTAATATGGACCTCTATTAGGTTTCACTTATCTAAGAAGCTTTCAAATTCCTTTGCATAATTATGAGAAAAATGAGGACCCAACCTTTCATGCGACCTTAGGACAGTATTAAAATCCCCCACAATATCCCAATTACTTTTTTTGGTCATTAATTTGTTTTAGATCCCTCCAAAGCTCTCTTCTCCTGGTGTAGGCATAGGATGCATATACAAATGAAAATATGGTGACAACACCGCCTAGAACAGTAGAGATAGTGATGACTTGGGAACAAATCTCATAAAAAGTAATCTGAATATCATCATGCTTGAGAACCCATAGGGTTTCAGAGCCCTTGAGATCTCCATTGTGTGCAAATAGTTAGTATTTAAGAGAATCCCAACTAAACCCTTTCCATTTCCCAAAGTTCATTTTGGGTTCAGCAACTGCAACTAGAATCGGCCTATTATGTGAATGAAAATTATTGAGGGAAGAGGCAGTAAGAGAGTTCCCAAGCCCTCGACAGTTTTAAAAGAGGGTCTTCATTGATTAATCTTCTTCTCTTTACCTTTCCCACCCTTCTTCTTGGGTGTTTGGACAATGGATATTTTATCAGGATTCGATTTTCTTGTAACATCATCATCCACCTTCTCATGATTGTCATCACCATCATCTGCCTAGTATTTACTTTAGAGGGGTGAGAATTTTTTTAGAACACATGTATCAACCTTTGGGGACATTCCATCAGGATTCCTTTTCACACACTTCCTATCCTTCAGGGAGGTGAACTTAGTTAAAAGGTCTCCCAGTGTGCCAGACTCCCCAGATGAGTGATTTGAGGTCCCCTCCAAGGGGGAGCCCACTATGACATCCTGAGGTCTCTGAACTGAATTGGAGGGACACCCAGAATTTGTGTTGGTGTATTTTTAATAGAAAATTCAATTCAATAAGTATACTACAGCATTGGGAAAGGATTTTTATTGGCACAAGAGGTGATAATAGCTACATTGGTCTGTTTATTAACAGAAGGTCGATTGCTGACCACCTGCATGCCCTTCTCTGCCAAGTGTGTAGTGGTGTTCGAAAACCCTACATCATGCAGGGCGGAAGCAGGTTCCGGAGGCGCAACATCCTGTTATAAATCCCACTCCTACTTCCTATCAATACCCTATCCACCTTCACAGAAGGCAAGCGCCGAGTCAGCTGTAGGTGCAACCTGAGAATGTGCCTGGAGGGCTGGTGCCTTCGGTGACTTGGGTGAGCCAAGGATCATTGTAATGCTTCCATAGAAATGAGGAATTCTAGCCCCTCACCAACCTGTACATTAACAGTTATAGAAGGAACAGGTAAGAGGAATTTGGTGCCACCGACATCTGATGTTGATCCATCCCTGTCAGCCTCCAAGAGATTGGCATGTCCAACAATTCAGTTAAGATTTGTCCCCCCTGAGGTAGAGCCTAAAGTACGAGTAGGTCTTGACTCATGACCTGAGTGATCATCCTGGGGGGATGTGGTGGCCACCTCATTATGAGTTTTCATAGCAGGGGAAAGTATCAACTCAGTGATGAGTGACTTGACAGAGGGATGCTTCTCAGAGGGTGTATCAAATTCTCTTTTCCCTTCCCCCTCATCTTCTGGCAGTCTCCATCATGATGGCCTCATTGATTAAACCTGTCATAGGTTTTTAATATTCTACATTCATAAATCGAATGATCAATAATGTTACAATTCCCACCGAACCTGGGCCTTCTCTCATACATAATTTCTAGATTCAACGTATCATCAAAGGTGGTGAGGACCACCACCTCAACCAGAGTTCTTGCTAGGTCAATCTTGACGAGGACTCTTGCATAGTGCCCATACCTTGGGTTATCAGTTTCTATGTCAATTCAAATAGGGGAACCCACTGCATAAGCAATATCCCACTGTATTCTAGGATTCCAGTAAATCCAATTCAGCTTAAAAATGCGAATCCACACCTTTGTAAAAGTGTTTATCACAATTATTGGGGTTATTCCAAATTAAAAATGTGTTTTGGTTTTCATGGTAAAGTAGCTACCACGTTGTTAGCACACTGTTTCTCTTTACCAAAGAAACTTCCCCTATCCCAAACACTAAAGGTTCATATCTAACTCAGGGGATCATCTTTATTATATTATGTTTTTGTAATCTTATACTATCGTATATATGAATCTATTTCTCTATTTAGTAGTAACTATGTGTTCTGATTTTTATTATTATTGTGTAGGAACATTGTGATATACATGGATAAAAGTTGGATCGCATTATCGAGGAACACACCTCAGTATGTTAAGGGTTTGAATGAGTTTTTAGATTTTGCAATTTCTAATTGATCCGTTGAAGGGAGAATAAAATTTCCATGTCCTAAATGTAAATTTAGAACATGGCTGAAGAGATATGAGGTTTATGAACATTTTATTTTGAAGCAATTCCCTGATCAATATTTGTGTTGGATTTGGCATGGAGAATCAAACATTACAGAAAGATTGAGCACTGATGTTAATCCGCAGAATGAGGTCCCAAGTTCGCCGACAATGGAAAATGAAATGCAGAACCTAATAAATGATGCATTCGGCACTGCAAGGCACCACTATCAGCATCAAAACATATCAGAACAACCAGAAGAGGGTGCTACAAATTGCAATGTGACAAGTGATGTTTTTGAGACTGTAAAACAAGAAGATCAAGATTGTCACATATCATTGGATCCTCCTCTTGATTTTGTGGAGCCAAGTGTAAGAGAAAACTTCACTAAGGAAAATGCGTTTCATGATTTAGTTGACGATGGAAATCAAGAGTTGTATTGTGGGTGTTTGAAATATTCAAAACTTTCATTTCTGCTGAAGTTGTATCAAATCAAATGTCTATGTGGAATTACAAATAAGGCAATGTCCATGATATTGGAATTGATACGTGATGCATTTCCTGAAGCAAAAATCCCAGAATCTTTTTATGATATGAAAAAAGTTGTTAACAAGCTTGGTCTGAATTATACAAAAATACATGCGTGTCCCAATGATTGTATGCTTTATTGGGGAGAGGATTCAAGTAGACAGAATTGCAAGAAATGTTCTTCTTCTAGATGGCAGGAAAAGAGTGATGTTGGAATTCTGAATGAACATAATTTCATGGAGAAGAAGAAGAAAAGGAGCACACCTGCAAAGGTTTTGCGTTACTTTCCTTTGAAACCTTGATTGCAAAGATTATTCATGTCATCGAAAACCGCCGAACACATGAAGTGGCATTCTGTAGATAATAAAAATGATGGGTTAATGAGACATCCATGAGATTCTCAATCGTGGAAGACATTTGATTCATTACATCTTGATTTCTCAGCTGATCCTAGGAATGTTCGATTGGGATTGGCTGTCGATGGATTCAACCCATTTGGGACTTTGAGTACCAATTATAGCATTTGGCTAGTTATTTTGATCCCTTATAATTTGCCTCCGTGGATGTGTATGCAACAAACATCTTTTATCCTTTCGATGATTATTCCTGGAAAACAAATGCCTGGAAATGATATTGATGTATACTTACAGCCTTTGATTGACGAATTGCAGGAGTTATGGAGCAACGGTGTTGAGACATTTGATGCTTCTTCTAAAACAATGTTCACAATGCATAATGCTTTAATGTGGACCATTAGTGACTTCCCTGGGATTGGGAATTTATCTGGTTGGAAAACTTACACGGGTTTGGCTTGTCCCATTTGTAACTTTGATTTTGAGCCCAAACAGCTACCTCACAGTAGAAAATGGTGCTTCTTGTGTCATCGAATATTTCTTGATGCATCTCATAGATTTCGGATGAACAAATCAAAATTTAATGGTTCCATTGATCGTAGACCACCTCCAAAGTTGTTAAATGGTTTTGAAATATTGAAACAGCTTGAAAATGTTGAAACAAAATTTGGGAAGGTTTATCATTTGAATGATAGCAGAAAACGGGTCCGAAGTGCATCGTCAAGCGAAACCGGAACACAACAATGGAAGAAAAAAAGTATATTATTCAAACTTCCGTATTGGGAATTTAATTTGTTGCGGCATAATATTGATGTGATTCACATTGATAAGAATGTCTGTGACAATTTTATTTTCACATTGCTTAATGAGCATGCAAAGTTGAAAGATCATCTCAATGCTCGCAAAGACTTATAAGCAATGAACATAAAACGTGATCTCTGGCCAGATGAGAATGAAAAGTATCCTCCAGCAATTTTTGCAATGAAAAATAGGGATAAAGATACATTCCTTCGAATGTTAAAGAATGTTAAGGTATCTGATGGGTTTTCAAGTAACATCTAGAGGTGTGTTGACTTGAAGAATCGTAAGTTACATGGATTGAAAAGTCACGATTCACATATTTTGTTACAACAGTTACTACCATTAGCATTGCGTACATTATTACCTGAAAAAATTACTGCTGTTGTACTGCAGTTCTTCACATTTTTCAGACAACTATGTGAGAAATGTCTACATCCATTTCAGCTTGAGAACCTCCAGAAGAGGTTTGTATTGACCCTTTGCGCAATGGAGATGATCTTTCCTCCATCCTTTTTTACTGTAATGATGCATTTAACTGTGCATTTGGTTGAGGAAGCTAAATTAGGAGGCCCCGTTCATTATTGATGGATGTATCCAATTGAGAGGTAATTTATTTATATGTTTTCCAGTTAAGTAAAAAATTTTTGGTACTTAATTAAATGCATAATTATGTTTATTTTATTTCACAGATATCTTGGACATTTGAAATCATACGTGAGAAATAAAGCTCAACCAGAAGGCTCAATTGTTGAAGGATATTTGGATGAGGAGTATCTTACCTTTTTTTCTCGATACTTGGATGATATTGAGACAAGATTTAATCGAGTTGGACATGTTGACGACACATAAACTCAATCTCAAATACATCAGAAATCCAAAATATTTCCTGCTATTGGACGATCAGTTGGGAGGACCTCAAATGCGAAAATGACTGAATTGGAATTATTACAGGCACATAGATATGTGCTACTAAATAGTGACATTGCAGATCCATTTATTGAAGAGTTGAGGATACAAACAAAGAGACGAATGAGAGGCCGAACACGAAATGAGAAAGATATAGCGAAAGCTATTAATAAGGAGCTTGTAGAATGGTTTGCACGACATGTAAGTTCATAAATATTACAATAAATACGAATATTAGTTTGACACATACATTTTGTGAATCTAATAAAGTATATATTTTTTTTCATATCATGAATACTGATACTCAAGCAGAGGTGTCAGAATATTTGAAGTTTCTTGCTAGAGGTCCTCTAAAAGAAGTTAGAAAGTTCGATGCTTATAATGTGAATGTCTTTAGATTTCATACAGTCGATCGATAAGTGGTTTTGAAAACACAGAATAGTGGTATATTTACATTTGCTGAAGTGGAATACTATGGAAAGCTGTATGATATTATTGAATTAAACTACCACGAACATTTTTCAGTTGTTTTATTCAAATGCAAATGGGTCGATATTATCAGAGGTGTTAAAAGAGATTCCTTGCAATTTACTTATGTGAACTTCTCTCGCTTGATGGATGTTGGTGATCGTGAACTGCATGATCCATATATCTTAGCATCACAAGCAAAAATTGTATATTATGTGGATGATGTTTCTGATGAAGGGTGGAGTGTAGTTTCTCATGTAATACAAAGAGTTTTGTATGATATGGGTGATCAAGTGGAAAATTTGACCTCTGAAATTGAATTTAATCAGCAACAGGAAGCAGAATTAGTTGTCGATCATGATATTGAAAATATTAGTCTAGCAAGGTTGAATGAAGTGGACGAAGCATTGGAGCAGGAAACCGACATTATTGAAGGAGAAAATGATTGTATGTACAATTATTTATTTATTCAGCAACCACTTGTTTTATTTCTGCAGTCATTCATTATCATTGGTATATATATTTTGTTTGTTAGTACTGGGCATCTATTATCATTTTTAATTTTTTTTCTGCATAATTTTTTTGAAATATATATTCTGAACTTAATTTTATTTGATTAAATGATAGGAATGCCAAGGAAGAAGTGGTATATTGTTTCATCTAGTTCCGCGACAGATGTCGATCCATTTGTCTCCCTCCCCACGACATCTGAGACGTCAGGTGCCGACACCCCTGCACCATCCTCCCTTGCACCATCTCTCACACCTTCCGTGGATGTCCTAGTAGAGGGTGAGTCATTGAATCCCCTTTCAGGAGGCTCAGCAGTGGGGCAGCGTCATGCCCCTTCCAGTTCATCTCAGACACACTGGAGTGTCACTATCATAAGTACAAATTTTAATTAAATAAATTTATTACATTTTGTTTATACTAATTGTTTGCTCATTGAAGATGACAAAAATTCAACCGTGAAGAAAAATATAAAAAGTTCAGATGTTTGGAATCTGAATGGCGAGAAGATTGTTGTGCCATTTGATTCTTACGGGGTCCCTACAGATGATTCCGCGGGGTTACTTGGCCAGATTATAGGCCAGCTGGCAGCGGAGCCCATTTCCCTTCCCATTTCATATGAAGATTGGATACATATGCCTTCAAGCTGGAAAAATGAAGTGTTTTATTCTCAAATAAAGGCAAATTTATTACATTATGGTTTAATTGAATGTCATGTTACTAATATGTTCAAAATGAATTTCTGTATACATATGTTCTTCCACTTTACCATTGCTGATGTGATAGCACATAAGTGGATGTTGAAAAATCTAGGTAAGAAGTGGAAAGATTTAAAATGGAGATTATGGTGTGATGTCAACAATACTTCGTTGACCACGCAGCAAATGTATGAGAAGCTACCCAGTGGGGTACCGAAAGAGCAGTGGAAAGTGTTTGTTGACAGACATCGTGATCAGAAGCAGATGGTATTGAAATATATATTATTATATTATCCTCATTTTACATTTATACATGTATATGAAAAGGACATGACATTCAATACATCAGTATTAAATTGCCTTTTATTTATTTCAGGATCTTTCAATACAAAATGCATCAAACCGGGCAAAGCAAGTCATCCCGCACACTGCGGGATCAAAAAGTTTTTCTAGAAGCCGAACGACATTGGTAATCTTTTAATTAGTTTAAATATTTATAAGACAATATTATCTGTTTAATACATTGAATTGTTGATTTATCTTTGTTTAATGCAGTCACAGAGTTTAGGGCATGAAGCATCCAGGACTGAACTGTGTTTGGATGTTCATAAGAAATCAAATGGAAGTTTTGTTAACGAGCCTGCTAAAGAAGTTGGGGTATGAAGTCAATTTTTAATCATAATAACTTATTATCAGTTTTTACTGTGTTAATATATTTTGATATTTGATTTATAGGTAAAAATTAAAGATCTATGGGATGCCAATCCTGTGCAGTCCTACTCAGTCTCCCAGGATGACCTGGTTGCTAAGGTCCTTGGGAAGGAGCATGCTGGGAGAGTGCGCGGGATGGGTTTGGGACCCGTACCATCTGAGATTTTTAGCAGGCCATCGGGGATAACAGCTGCATCTACTCCTGAATTTAGTCAACCCATACCCGAAGATGATAAGAGAGAGATTGTTTCTTTACGAAACACAGTTCACCAGTAGGGGGATCAGATATCTGCATTGCAGAAAGAGTTGATTGAAATACATCAACAGATGAGCAGATATGCCCCCAGTGGTAGTGCATCAACTGGTGGTATGCAGGTAAATCACAAAAAATCAAAATCATTTAGTTTGCTAAATTTCATTGGTTTAAAGTTTTAATATAAATATGCAATCATATTTAATTTTCAATATAATGTTCTTACAGGTGACAACACAAAGTGGAGATGAAGGTGGAGAGGGTGATGATGCATCATCAGACCCTGAGTAGTTGTATTGTTGATTTGTAATATGAAAACAATTGGTTTGTATATGTAACATTTTTGGCACATAGTTGCCACCACACATTTTCATGTCCTAAAATTTTCTTGATTTCTCATTTTCATTTTATGCATTTTATTGATTTCTGATGTTTCTTTTTATGTATTGATTTCTCGAGTGTCATATACATCATTTAGGAATAAATTGTTTGATTAGCCTACTAAGAACTTTTCCAAGGGTTCTATATTATTATTTTTATGTGTTTGGTTATGACTAATTTATAAATCATGGTTATGAGAATTTTTATGAATTGTATGTGCCTTGCAGATTTATTTTCTTCTTTCTATGATTTGGTTATGGTGTAAACTGAAATTGAGATTTTAGATTATTCTCTTTGAAGTGGAAACATTTTTGTGATACATGTAGATTTTATCTAACTATGTTTATAAGAGTTTGATAATATTATATTGCATGAGGCTGAATAATATTATATTGCATGAGGCTGAATAATATTATATTGCTCTGGATTTACAACATACACCAGACTGTTTTTTTATTTTCACGAGACAATGATTTTTTGGTTGGGGGGTGGGGGGATGGTGTAGGGGGGGTCTGATGCAAGGGGGTTGGGGGGGGAGGGGTACATGGGATTCATATTAATATTTAAAGTGTATGCGAGACATTCCCATTTAATGTGTATGCGAGACATGCCCATTTAACACATATAAGATTTACCTACTATTAATGTCACACAAGTCATGTGCACATAGGATAGTTATACATAGAGAAGAAGGATGTACATAAAGCTGATTACCGATTTGATCTGGATTGAAGCTGTCATCCTATTCTATATCTGCCTGGATTATGGTCAGTTGAGTTTTTAGTTGGCATATTTATTGTTTGAACATATCTGACTGTTTTGGGTTTCCTCTATTTGGATGGTTTTGCGGCCTCATTTCCCATTGAATCTGCTATATTCATGGCTGTCCGGGTTTGCTGAGGATCCTGAGTGCTTCAAGGATGGATCAAATCCATATCACTTGATGCTTTCGGACTGCTACCTATTCGGCTTTGATTGATGCATGGCTCTGAATTTACAGCATGCACCAGACTACTCTGTTTTACAATTGAAGTTTAAGACTCTCTTATCCAGAAGTGAGCCTATTTGAAGTATGTTTGATCTTTGCATTAAGGTGTTCATTGTTATTTTCTTTCTTTATTGTATACTGATGTTGTAAATTTGATATGTAGCAAGATTACTTAGAGACCACAAGGAAATGCATAATATGATGTCCCCTTTGGCAAGGATGATGTCAACTTATGAACAACATTCAGGTTATACATGTATTCAGATTAAATAATCAATTCAATTAGGGTATTAATCAGATTTCATGTATTTTAATGGTGTTAATATTTTATCCACTTATATTACCTTTTTATGCATCGATATATTGTTTCAATATGATTTCAGGTTGTCGTAACATGGTTTCATGGAGAAACCAGATGATAGAAGATCAAATTTTTATGGAAATAGGAGTACACAGATGCAAACAGTAAGCCTCCCAGCAGATTTCTATCCCTTTATTCATGACTCTATATTTTTAAATTTATTAGAAATGGATTTCATGATAGATTTATATGTCTTGATGTTTATGAATAGTTGCAACATTTAAAAACTGTGCTGTCATTGCCCAAAAAATACAGCACTGTATAGAAGTGTTTCCACGAATCCCTGCTACACGATGAAAAAGAACCGGCACCATTCAACAAGTGAAAAGCACACAATTTGGATCCATGCATAAAAGGTTTGATTTACACCTTTTGTAGGCAAGACAACGATGCATATGGTGTGCGTTAAAGGAAGATGAACATACTATACTGTTTCTGTTTGCAGGGGTACATCAGTTGAAAAAAACAGAATAAGAAGTTCTCATTCTTGATGGGGTACATCAATCCAGAAATGGTAATTTAATGCATCATACATGCATGATTATGGAACTATTTATGCTCTTAACTATGACCTATACATTTTTTTTCATTCAACATTATGAGTTTCAGGATAAGTTTTGTTTTTTCAATCTAATCTGCTCATTTCTGTGTCCTGATAGTCAGTTTTGTTATCATTTTTTAATTATAATGACTACTATGATTTCAACAGTTTTTTCCAATCCTTGATAAGGTATTCTTCCATTGCATT
Organism: Viscum album; assembly: GCA_963277665.1. Lineage (NCBI taxonomy): Eukaryota > Viridiplantae > Streptophyta > Magnoliopsida > Santalales > Viscaceae > Viscum > Viscum album. The sequence continues at coordinate 1,271,272,120 of OY728137.1, read as the reverse complement.
CTCATACGGTATGTGGTTAGTATCCACACCCTAAACATAGTTCAACTGGTGCTTAACGGAATTTATGATCTTTATATTTTTACATATTAAAAACATGTCATCAACATATAATAAAAGGTAAAAAGACTCATGTTTAAAAGTTTTAAAATACACACATGCATCAAATCTACTTATAGAAAACTGATTCTCACTCATAAAGGAATCAAACCTTTTATACCATTGTCTTGAAGACTATTTAATCCCATGAAAGGACTTATGTAAAATAAAAACATGGTTTGGTTTGAACAATTTTGAAAATCGTTCTAGAGGATTCATATAAATGCTTTCATCAAGACTACCATGTAAAAAAGTGGTTTTTACATCGAGTTGTTCAACATGCAAATCAAGTTTGGAAGAAAATGCAAGCATAATTCTAATGGATGAATGCTTAAAAAAGGAGAGAATATTTCACTATAATCAATGACTTCACATTTTAGAAAACCTTTAGACACCATGAATGATTTGAATTTGATTTTAGACTCTCCTACATTTATTTATTTCTTCTTATAAATCCATATTGAACCTATAACTTTCTGGTTATTGGGTTTCGGAACAACAACCCAGGTGTTGTTCTTAAGAAGGGAATTCATTTATTTTTGTATTGATCTCAGCCAATTACTATATTCTATGGACTTAAAATCTTAATTAAAAGTTTTAGGCTCATCATTAAACAATTCCTAAGCTACATTGAAAACATAGGCAACAATGTATGACTAGTTGAAGTGGGATGGAGGTTTAATAACTCTCCTTTCTTTATCTCAAGTAAGCCTATTGTTGATCAGGCCAACAAGTTCTTGGTCCTCAGGTTCAGATTCCAAATTGGGATCTGATTTAGGCTGGGCTTGGGTAACCAAAGGAGCAGGACCAACACTGAACTGAGGTTGGTCACCTGATCTTAAAGGAACATCAACACCTAAAGGTGTTGGGACCTCTAAGGGTCCTGCAGCTTCATCAGGAGCTACAATAGGTTTAGGTACTTTGTCGCTGGTCACACCAAATTCATGGAAGACCACATCATGACTAACGATGCATTTCTAGTAACCTGGTTTATCTACTCATAAATAATACCCTTTAACACCCTCTAGATATCCCATGAATATTCATTTAATAGACCTATCAGCTATCTTATCATTACATGAATGCACGTAAGCTATGGATCCAAATATCCTAAGGTGATCTAGATTTGGGGGTGTGACCTTCAAAATTTATTCAGGTGTCATAAAGGAGTTAGCAGAATATGGACAACAGTTAATGAGGTGCACTGCTGTTGAATCATCCTCATCCTAGAAGGACCTAGAGAGTTTTGAGTGGGATAACATACACCTTACCCTCTCAAGAACAGTCCTATTCATTCTCTCTGCTAACCCATTCTGTTATGGAGTTTCCAAAACAATCTGATATATCTTAATTCCTTCAGATTCAAAATATTCAATGAATTCATTGGATATATATTCTAAACCATTATCAGTTCTTAAGGCCTTAAGTTTCTTATTAGTCTCACTCTCTACCGCAACTTTCCATTTTATAAAAGTCTGAAAGGCATCTGACTTGTGATTAATAATATAAATCCACACTCTCCTAGAGAAATCATCAATAAAGGTTACAAAGTATAAACCACCACCATGGGAGGTAACCCTAGAAGGACCCCATAAGTTAGAATGTACACATTCAAGAGGTTCCTTAGCCTTAAACATGGATCTACTGAAGCTGATTCTCCTAGAATTCCCATATACACAGTCTTCACAAAAAGGTAAACTATTAGGAGTGATATTACTTAGAAGGCATTGTTTCTTAAGCTCACTAAGACCCATGGCACTAACATGCCCTAGTATCCTATTCCATAAGGTGGTGGAATCACATTATGAACCGGAATAACTATTCAACTGATTTCTATACACTTTTCCATCAAACACAAACAGACCATTGCGAAGGGTTCCCTTTATTACAGTGAGGGATCCTTGGGAAAATCTAAGGATTCCAGATCCAGACTTGAAGCCGTGACCTTTCTGGTCAAGGGTTCCTAGGGATATTAGGTTTATTTTTAATTCAGGTACCCACCTAAATTATTCAAGAGTTTTAACAGACCCATCATGAAGCTCTAGTAAAATTGAGCCTATGCCCATGATGTGACCGCTCATATTATTCCCTAGAAATACCTCACCATTATTCAATTCCCTTAATTCAGTAAAGAATTCCTTATTTGGGAACATGTGGAATGAGAATCATGAATCCTGGTTCTATTCATATAATATGGCTATATTAGTGACATTTAACACATTAGTAGTGTTGAAGTCTTGTTCAACTAATAGGGAATGTTCATTATTACTATCTTTAAAGTCACCCTTGTCCAGGTTGTTTACATTTAAAACATTTGATTACCTTGTTTCTAGATTAAATTCTATATTTCTTGAACTATCCCCTATCTTTTCTCATACCCATTGACTCACTTAAACCTCTAGATTCACCTCTTTCCCTAAAATTGTTTTCATGTATTATACTTGTTCTCTCTGTTATATGTGTTTTGGTTTGGTTTTCAGGCTGTGGGGCAGCAGAATCAGGTAATTTTTTTTTTCTGGGCAACTTTTTAGCAGCGGTTTAAACCGCTACTAAATGAAAGCTGGCGGCTATTTTGTGGCGATTTAAACCACTGGTAAACGTTCAAAACTTCCGCTAAACGTAAAATAAATTATACATTTAGCGGTGGTTATAACCTCCGCGAAATAGTCGCATCGTGGCAGTCTCATCTTGCGGCGGTTCTTCTGGATTTAGCGGCGGTTTTACGGCGCTGGATTTGAATTTATTAGTGGCGGTTATAACCGCCGCTAAAATCGCCGTGAAATGAGGCAGCTGCGACGCTTCCCTAAAACCGCCACTAAATGAAAATAACCGTCGTGAGAAGATTGCCGACGCCGTATTAGGCGGCGGTTTCTGGAAACCACCGCCACACCGTCTAGCGGCGGTTATAACCGCCGCTACACGAAAAAAGAACCGCAACTAGATGCCTATTCTGCTGTAGTGAGCGTCGATAAAAGTATATCCTTTATCAGCGTGTTTTTAGTGCTGATAAAAGGTAACATTTATCAGCACTTATTTTAGCGCTGATAAACATTTTTATTCTTAATTTATATAAAATTATAGTATTTATAATAAAAAACAATGTTTTTTTTATAGATCAACAATTATATACCAATATTTATAAAAATATACTCTTTATTGTTATAATTATTAATAAATAGATATATATTTATATTATATTCCATTTTAAATAAATATATAAGAATATAAATAAATTATTAAATAAAAACCGCTGGAACCTTTATCAGCGCTCGTTGAAAGCGCTGATAAAGGTATGTTTTATCAGCGCTAAAATAAAAGCGCAGATAAAAGATACATTTATCAATGCTTTTTAGCATGGATAAAGAGAAACCTTTATCAACGCTATAATTATAGTGCAGATAAATATGTATTTTATTAGCGCTTTTTTAGTGCTGATAAAGGTTTATCTTTATCCATGCTAAAAAAGCGCTGATAAATGTATGTTTTATCAGCGCTTTTATTTTAGCGCTGATAAAACATACCTTTATCAGTGCTTTCAACGAGCGCTGATAAATGTTCTAACGGTTTTTATTTATTAACCCTAACAGTCCCTCCTCTCTCGCATGCGGTCAAGATTTCATGGAAGCTGAACCAAGCCCCTCTTCCGCCATGACCTCTCCTCCTCCTCCTCCTCCTCGTCCTCATCCTCCTTGTCCTCCTCCTCATCCTCCTCCTCCTCGTCCCCCTCCTCCTCCTCCGCCGCCGTTGGGTTTTCCTCCTCCATCGCAACTACTGCTACCTCCGTCGGCATTGCCTCTGCCGCTGCTGGGTTTTCCTCCTCCACCGCGACCACCGTTGCCTCCGCCGCCACTGCCTTTGCCGCCGCTACCTCCACCGCCATAGGTCAGTGTAGGAGTATTTTCCTTCTCTTGGGTTATTATATTCCTTTAGAGAGGCATTCCTTTATGTGCTATCCTTGGGGAAGATTGGTGACCCTACCTAATGTGAGTGTCCTTGGATAAATCACATGCCATTGATAGAGCTAACTGATGGGATTCTTAGCAAGGGATATGAATATGGTCTTGTACCTTATGTTTTACTAAAAATTGATAATGGATACCTTCAAACCAAAATTGATTATGTTCCTACCTTTTAGTAGTTGTTGAGTTATTTCATCATCCTTCTTTAGGTTGGATGTGAGAAGGAATGTGTGATTAATTCAAAGATTTAATTAGGATATACTAGTTATCCTTCAAGACACATGTGAGAATATGAATCCAATCCTATTTTTTTGTTGGGATATGCTAACATTCCTCTTGAATGGGTGTGGGGATATAGGCCTAGTATCATATGGAAATTGGGATATGATGTTACCTTGCTTAGCATTTATGGAAACATAAATATGGGATTACCCCTATGTGATATTTGAGATATTTCGATTACCACTTTATACTAATTATTTCAATATATTTTGACAAATATTTAAGACATGGTTGGGGATATAGGGTTGTTTTTATATTTCCTCCAAGTGGTATTGATGGGATTCTATAATTGCAATATAATTATGAGATTGTTTGTTTGTAGGAGTGGGGATATATACATACTCTTTCCCCTCATCCACTTCCATAATAAACTGGTGAAATTTATGCACAGGTGTGGAAATATGTGTGTTCCCCCTAATTTTTTTCAAGATGTATGGGTAGGATCGTTGAGTTTGAATAGGGATATGATCCTACTCACTAGATACCACGTGTTGTGTTGGAAAACTTATTATGGGGAATTGGGGATATGAACCTTCTCCCTATGATCAATAGATCTTAATTCCTAGAGAGACCTCATAGCTTCTTGGATCTAAGAGATTAGAGAAGGGGTCTGCATTATAGTTCCCTCAACATGCTTCTAAGGGTTAGTGGTCACATGATGTTGGCGATAGTGGCGATTGTTAGGAGCCCTACTGGGTGACCCCTAAACTAAGTTGAGGTCATGGATGACTTCTTGATCCACCTTCCTAAGATAAGGAATATAATTATTATCATTATATAGGGAAATAATTTTGAATTAATTAATGGTGGTGGTAGGTTCCACTTGCTTTATTATAGTTTCCCTATAATGGGGTGGGTTGTGAGGCTTCAATATGTGAATACCCTTATATGAAACTTCAAGAGTAGGGACGGTACTGTGTTAGTGGTACCCCCTTACCATCATGTCATCCACTTAGTTTTGAGGTCTCCGAATAGGTGATGTATTCCTTTGGATCATGAGGGTCGTATATTTGGTAGAAATTGAGGCATGGGAACATCTAGTGGATGAAGAGACCTTCACTTTCAATTGAATGGAGCTCATAAGGGGTACTTATATACAAAAACTACCAAAAAAAGAATACTGATTAGTGAATTATTACAAATAAGTATATTCGATTAATCATTTTAACAAGTAAAGGATTCATGTTATATTAAAAAATTTTGTTTACGTTGAAAACATGAAACAAAATAGCCTGACATCCTAAGAACACCATTATATTCTCATTGAAGAATTCAAATTGGGTTCAGTATTTTTTTGTATGTGACATGCAAATAAAATGTCCTAACATGTGGGGAACCTAATTTATTTAGTTATTGAATAATTTCATATTAGTTTCATCATTTTTGTTTCAAATCAAAACAACATAGCCCAATTCTTGGTTGTGAGGAGGACTGAGTATGGTAGCACAATATTTGTGTCAGGTTATGATTCTTTTTCAGAAAATTTGCAATGGGTTTATTCATATAACTAGAAACACCTAATGTCTCACACATTCGTAAGTTAGGCAAGGGAAGGATGTGGATGATCTCATGAGGAAGATAGATTCATGAGCATGGGTATGAAATATGAAGATAGGTTTAGAACTCAAGATGGAATATTACATATCCTATTGAAATAGGATTCAAAGTCCACATAGTTTGAGGAAAATAGTTTAAGGTTTTTTGAAAATATTGTACCATGAAGTTTAAAGTCATGCGATTAGGATGTATGTGTCATGAAAGGTGTGATAACAGAGGATTGATCAGGGCTTACCCATTTGGGATATACTATCTAGAATAAACTTGGGGATTATACCTAGTAAGGAGGACCTATTGGTCAGGGCTTACCCATTGTATGTTCATCTTTTATATTTTAAAAAGTTTGTCAAACTCATTCTATCGGAGGTGGGTTTTATAATTTCTTGTTATCTTAAGGTGTGTTTAACAATGGTGTGGGTTGATTTCAGTTTTAGTGGGTTCTTGGGGTTTGTGGTATGTGGTAAATGGTGTACTCGGTTTTAGATTATTTTATTCTCATGGGTTTCCCCTATTTTATGTTTTCTTTTCAGTTGTAAATCTCCTCTGTTGTGTGCCTCTCCTCTACCACGAACGCACCTCTGCCGTGTGCTTAACGAAACCTTCATGGTGATTTTTCTCCTATTACTCATTGGTTTCCTCTTGTTCGCATGTTATTAATATTTGATATTGATGGTTATAATGTGAAATGTACGGGCTAAATGCCCCGCTAAAAAACGTGGCCGTTGGTGGTCCTTGTTTGCGAACTAAATGAATTGCATATTGGTTGGTTCTTGTTGAACATTTGAATATAAAAATTGGTAATTTATGTATACTTGACTTATGAATGAATTCCCCAGGATGATAAAACTTCTATGATAAACCCTGAATTAATAAACAAAATTGAATAAGGAATGCTTTGTAAAATCTAAAATTGTGATTGTTTGGTTTGTATGATGTTGCGATTGTGAGCACGATTGTGTTTTTGTATGGTGTTGTGGTTGTTGGCATGATTGATATGCCATTTTTTTCCATGTTGTAGTTCTTCCACCATTTAATATCAATCCAAACTTTACCCATTTCAATTGCACCACCACTTTGTTACTAGTTCAATTCCACTGAATCCTAGAAAACCAATTCTAGAGGACTCTATGAGACACTTTATGGTGTGAAGATGATGTTTTTTAGATTATATATATTTTTAAAATACATGGTATGTAGTCTTGTTAAATGGAACATGCTTCACCATACATGGATTTCATATAGATTTTAATTCCACACAACATTTATCTCCAAAATTTACACCACATGACTCATCTTCTGACTCAAACTTGGAATAAGTTTCATTTTAAATGTTACATGTCATGTGAACCTAGGTCACACACAATGCATCTCAAAGACATATACTTCAACATGAAACCATGTAAATTCCATAAAATAATGGTAGAACCATATGATATGTGTTTTACTTCACTCACACCATGTATAGATACCATATAAACTTGATGTGTATAGACTATACACCCCTAGTGGTCATGTAAGGACTAAACACTGTGTATTTCAAAAAAATGTGATGCATAGACAGTGATGTGACTCAGTATGTATCTAAAGTACATTCCTTTAGCTCAAGTTGTTCTATATGTCATGTATTTTCAAAGGCATCATGCAGTCTTTGTAAGACTGACTTGGAATTAATTTGATATATGTCAGATTAAATCAAGTATCTTATCCATACACGATATTCACCCTACTGGACACACCATGTATATGAATTTCACATGAGTTTAGAAATGGTAGTATACAACCAACCTTGACTGAGAACCCTACACATTGTGTATCCATTAAACAAATTGTGTGCTATGTTATTTTCATTATTATTATTTATTTTTCACTTAGATGATAGTATTTCATGTATGAGTAGCCCATTATAAATATCTTCTCATGTAGATCACAATAGTATGATTCCCTCCTTCATTGGAAATTTCACATGATGTGGTTTGGATATTTTAATTATCTTCACTTTTCTTGAGAGTTGACAAGTGAAAAGTGAGATGTTTGGAGAAAATATAGAGTATGGTACTCCCCCATATTTCGGTGAAGAGTCCTCCATGTATAGGTTTTAGGTACTCCATGGAGATATACAAAAGACAGGGCATAGTCCCCCGTATATAGATAGAGTTCAAGTACTTTCACATGTTTTGGGGTAGGTTCAGAACCATGATTTTTTATAAAACCCAAATAATGCTACTTGATTAATTAAAACATAATATTAGTCAAGTTTGAGATTTAACCCATAAAGATGATGAATATGAATAAAGAATGGATGAAGGCCAATTGGTTGACAAAAGAATATGAAGATGGCATGAAAGAGTTTATCAAGTTTGCAGAAGATCATGCATGTGACCCTTGTCAAATCCTTTGTCTATGTTTACACTGTTGTTATTCAAGAAAAATTAACCCATAGGAGTTGGAAGAATACCTGATCTGTCACGGAATAGATCGAAGTTATACATGTTGGAATAAACAAGGGGAAAAAATGAATGTAGGTAGTGGCTCGGATAACATGACATTTTATGGATCATCTGATTTGATTACAAGCGTGAAAAATGAGGATGATCGTATGGAGGGTATGATTACAGATGTGAATGATGATGAAGATTGTATTGAGGAAATGAAAAAGAAAGTTGAAGATGAACTTCATGATTTCCCAAAATTGTTTGAAAAGTTAAAGAGTTGTGCAAAAACTCCATTGTATACTGGTTTCACTAAATATACAACATTGTCAGCCATACTGAAGCTGTATAATTTGAAAGCAGGCAACGGGTGGAGTGACGCCAGTTTTATGGAACTACTTTCTCTCCTGAATGACGTGCTCCTAGAAGATAATGAACTCCCAAACCGAACATACGATGCCAAACGAATGCTATGATCGATGGGTATGATATCTGAAAGAATACACGCCTACTTGAATGACTGGATATTGTTTCACAAGGACCAAAAATCACTTAAAGAATGCCAAAAGTGTGGTGCTTCTCGATACAAGAAAGATGATTCTAGTCCTATGAAAGTTGTATGGTACTTTCCAGTCATTCCAAGGTTTAGGCGCCTATATGGAAGTGAGGAGACTGCAGGACAATTGACATGGCATGCAGATACAAGAATTAAATATGGGAAACTATGTCACCCGAAGAATCTTCTTAGTGGAAGAGAATTGATCACGAGTATCCTGAATTTGGAAACGAGTCGAGAAAACTTCATCTAGCGTTATCTATAGATGGGGTGAATCCTTTTGGTTTTCAAAGCAGCAGTCACAGTACATGACTGATTATGTTGGTAAATTATAACCTACCACCGTGGTTATGCATGAAACAAAAATACATCATGTTATCTATGCTTATATCAGGACCAAAACAATCGGTTAATGATATTGATGTTTATTTGGCCCCATTGATCGAGGATTTGAAAATATTATGGCATTCATGTGTTATGTTGTATGATGCTTACAAAAATGAAGATTTCACTTTGAAATCCATGTTGTACGGGATGATAAATTACTTTCCTTCTTATGAAAATTTGTCAGGATATAGCATTAAAGGAACTCAAGGGTGTTCCATTTGCGAACAAGGTACACAGTCAATAAGGTTGAAACATTCATCGAAAACCGTGTTTCTAGGACATCATATATTTCTACCCCGATGAGATAAGTACCGATCTTGGACTACATCATTCTACGGAAGTTTAGAAGAATGTACAACACCATCTCCACTAACAGGTGATCAATTTTTTGAGAAATTAAAAGATTTAGACACTAATTTTGGTAAACCGTTTTCGAAAAACCTTACGAAAACTGGTTGGAAAAAGAGATCAGTTTTTTTTTGAATTACCATACTGGAATTGTCTGTATGTCAGACATTTTATTGGTGTTATGCATGTTGAAAAAAAATTATGTGATAGTGTCATCAGCACGTTGCTAAATGCACCCGGAAAAACAAAGGATGAAATTAAGGCTAGATTTTACATGGTTGAGATGGGAATACGAGAAGAGTTGGCACCAGTGAAGGCTGAAAAATGAACATTTATTCCTCCTACTGCTTACACTCTTTCTAGCAGAAGAGATACCAGTTTTACAACTTCTTGAATGACGTAAAGGTTCTAGAGGGGTATTCATCAAATATCAAGAACATCATTTCAATAATCGATTTAAAATTAAAGGGTCTGAAATCACATAACTGCCATGTTTTGATGCAAGATCTAATTCCTATAGATTTACGTTGTATTTTGCCCAAGAATGTATGTAATACATTAAGGAAGCTCTATTTCTTCTTCAATGCTACATACAACAAAGTTATAGTCCCGAAAAAATTGCTAACTATGGAAAGAGAAATTGCCGTCATATTATGTGAATTAATAATGTTCTTCCCACCGACATTTTTTGATATGACGGTTCATTTGATGGTTAATTTGGTGAGAGAGATTCGACTATGTGGTCCTATACATTATAGATGGATGTACCCCATTTAATGGTATATGAATATTTTGAAAGGGCATGTCAAAAATAGAAGTTGGCCAAAGGGTTGTATTGTGGAGCAATATATTATTGAGAAAGCCATTGAATTTTGTACCGAATACCTGTCTGGTGTGGAAAATGTTGGCCTACTGAAATCTTGTCACACTGAGTGGATTGAGGGTGAATGAATTTCTGGAAGAGAGGTTTTCACAATCAATATTACAGATCAAGAGCAGGCTCACCTTTATTTTTTGCATAACAGTTTTGACGTTGACCCATATGTTCAAACCCATAAATAAATTCTTAGGCATTTGAATCCATCTAGGGATGAAAAATGGATATTAGATACACATAATAAAAATTTTATAGGATGGTTTTGGGACTATATTTTTAAGCAGTTAGATGAAAATCCAGACTCAATTTCAGAACGACTTTGATGGCTAGCTGGAGGAGAAAGTGTGTATGTATTATATTAAAATGCTTATGTAGTTAATGGTTATACATTCTATACTAATGAACATGATGAAGATAGTACCATGCAGAATAGTGGGGTTACACTTGTGGCTGAGGCAATGCATGTTTCCGGTGCTAAGGATAGAAATCCAATTTATGCGAATATTTCATACTTTGGCATCATCAAACAAATATGGGAGTTGAATTATACGAAATTCAAAGTGCCAATTTTCAATGAAAGTGGGTTGATAACAGGAGTGCTATTAAAATAGATGAATTAGGATTAGTGAAAGTTGATTTCAGTAAGGAAGGGGAGAAAGACGAACCATTTATAATGGCATCATAGGAAGTACAAGTATTTTATGTTCCAGATCCAGCAAATCGAAATTGGTCAATTGTTCTGTTATCAACCAAAACAACTGAAGGGTCATATGAAAGTTCAACAGAGGATGACCCTTTTATAGGGACTTCACAATCATTTCCCAGTGGTCCCAATGTAGATGGAGTTTTGTATGTCATAGGAGACCACAATGAAGGGATTTACATAGTCAATAAAGGAGTCAAATATCTTCAGCCTTTAAAGAAAAAGAAAGTGATTACAATAACCAGCTTATTTGTTTATTGTAATATAAATTGTGTTACATTATGTTATTATATGTCCGCTGCTTCTATTATGTAATCTAAATTAAATGTTAAACCACTTCTGCATATAATGAATTCTTCACCTGCTGATGCGCCTAATCTTGAGGCACAAAAGGTCTCTCAACCAGCTGCTGGTGGTCCCGCAGAGCAACAACAGGTTTCTCAACCAGCTACTGGTGGTCCCAGTGCAGAGAAACAACGGGTTTCTCAACCTATTATTGCTGGTCCCTATGCTGAGGTAAAACAGGTTTCTCAACTTGTTGCTGCTGGTCCCAGTGTCGATGCTAGTTCTCTAGAGTAACATATTGATGATACTTTTGAGGAAATGGTAGGAAATGAAACCCTGAAAGCACAAAAAAAACAAGAGCACCGTAGTTTGACAGTGTTAGCCAAAATCCTTAAGGAAAAAGCAAAAGGAATCAAATTTGAGGTGGGATGGAATAAGTGAGGCCAAAATGTTAACCCCAACAGAGCCATATTTAGTAGCTACATTGGAATTTTCACTTAGCAACACGTGCCGATTGATGTACAGTCATGGCACCATGTTGTCACCGGGCTGAAGACACTAATGTGGGAAGAGATTATGGTAACATTATGATATCATTTTTTAATTTATTAAAATAAAATATCAAAACATTGACTTACTCTTCATCATCCATTGCAGAGTGCATTTATAGTAGATGATTCGCACAAGGAATATGTATTAAGAGTTGCAGGAAGGATTTATAGAGTTTTTCACACAATTTTAACGAAATATCATCTTAAAGATGCTGAAGGGAAAATCAAGCCGCACCCACCTCCTCTTTATGCACACTTGATATCCCAAGGAGTGTGGGATGTGTTTAGCAACTGTCGTGGGGAGAAGACTTTTCAGGTACATTGTGTGGGGTAATACGTTGTTTGACATTGCTTGTATTCAACACTTTTATTGATAATTTTTTATTTATGAAACAAAAACTGAGTGATGAAAATAAAAAAACGCAACAGAAACAGTGTACCCTTACCTTAAAGTAAGGATGAGGTACACTTCACTTGAGAAAAAATTGGTACATCTTCTAAATATACCGTACTAGCATGTGACATAAAACAACACCATAAACATGTTTCTCTATTTATATACAGATTGATGAATTGAAATTGAAAGCCATATCCATCCCACGCCATATGTTATGGAAGGAGGCTCATGTAAATAAATAGGGGATACTGATAGATGAAAACACAAAAAAAGTGTGGGAAACATGTGTAAGTATGACATAATATAAATTTGATTTGCTTTAAATAACTATTACATTATAATTACTACTTATTTTTCTATATTTTTTATCTGACATAGTCACAGGAATCAAAAACAACCGCACCAGATGCAGACATACTTTCAGCAGCCTTGAAGAAGCCAGAACAGTATGGCTGCGTCAGAGGTGCGGGTTTTGGGGTGACACCCTGAACATATTTTCAAAAACAAAAACAAGCAGAGGATCAAAATGAAAAAATGGAAAAGCTGCAAGAAAAATTGTCTATTTTTTTAAGAATAATTACAATACTAGAGAGAGATGATAGAAACATTGATGGGGGAGATGCAAAGAGAAGAAACAACTCAACAACAACCCATGCGTGACGATCCCGCCCCACCCCCACCAGCTTTGAGGCAAGCCATTACACTAAAAAACCTGACTTAGCTGAGGTAATAAATGTTTTAATAATTGTTTCTGTGAAATTTAATTTACATAGACACCGATACCTTTCCTGTACTAATATTCTACAGGGTGAAAATGACTGTGATTTATATCTATCAACTCCCACCTATCTCCTTGTAGTGAGGGCTACGGTGTTCAATACGCAGAACGACATGATACACAATAGAAAGCTTCCAACAGATCATCTCAGAGTGTCAATTAACGTAGCTAATGAGCCAAGTGCTGAGATATTTGTTCCAAATGATGATGACGACATTCATACGGTTGAACAAGTTGTTGTAACATTCATCGCATGGCCGAAAATTCTTGTAAAAAAACATGTCGACAAGGAGGTATCCATTTCTAATTTATTTTTCAAGCTGGACCTTTAACATTTAATGAAAAAAGGTCTGAACCGATGAATGTTATTACATAACAACAAAGAGAAGGGGGTGAAATGAAATATCATTTCAAAACTATCTCAAGGATCAACCAACCAATTGAAACGGTCTACTGAGAGCACCTTCACCCCTCCCATTCTATATCCACAGTTAATATCATTACAGGCTCATGTGGATACAAAGTTGATAGACGACAATGCTCACACAGTTGATTTTGAAAAAAATATGTATAGAGAGGAAACATCAGATTTCATTAGTGCTGAAAATGTAAATAAAATCCTCAAGTATGAATGACTAGGAACCTCATTTATAAATGTATACATGAGGTATGTTTTCATGATTTGATTTTACAAAAGTTGATATACTCTGATAATTATGACTAAGTACATTTTATATTTTTCGTAGGCATATATATGTAAAACAATTGAAGGGATTTCCCCATTAAAAAAATTTGGACTCGTTAGTCCTCACACCACCTCTTCAAAAGACGAAATAGATTCTGATAAAGAGGCTGCAATAATGTCATCCCTGCTCAAATCGTTTGAAAACAAATTTACGGATGACATACTCTTTTTAATACCAATGATGTAGGGGTAAAAATCTACAATTTAATCATATCAACTATATTTTCATTTCTTTCTTTATTATTCCTTTTTGTATTTTCATCTAGCATTGGATGCTGATTGCAGTCAATTTAGATACTCTAAAGATTTATTTTCTGGATTCAATGCATGGATATCCAACAAACCGACCATGCATGATGGCATTTTTTAATTTGTAATACACTAGATCTAACATTTTAAAACTAAACATCTAGTTATATAATTTATGTTATCTTTTAATGAGGATTCTGATATGATAGGGTGGTGCATCAATATCATATAATGCATGGAATGAATCCAGGGCCTAAGGATAAGAATGCCTACAAGATCTACAACTGTAAAAGTATCCTGGTATATATAATAACATTTCACTATCCAAACACATATCAAAACAAATTAATTATTGTTGTCGATGTTTCTGCAGTGTCCAAAAAAAAAACAAATGGAAAAGACTGTGGTTATTATGTTTGTAAATTTATGAAAGAGATCATATTTCATCAACAAACTAGCATCCCTGACGAGGTATTTTCGAAAATAATTACAATTTCATTTAAAATATTTATTAATACTTTGTGTATTTATATTTTTTCAGTACTACCATGACTGTCACAAAAACTCATATTCAGAAGATGATATGAATGTGTTTAGAAATGAATGGGCAACATACCTAATGGAATATTGTACACAAATAGGATGAAGGTGAATTCCTACTAATGTTATCCATATATGATCATTGATATATCCCTTTTTTACACTTATTGAGCATATATGACCACTATTTATTATGTTTTATATCCTTAGGTTATGAAGAATGGTTTTAGAAATGATTTGTTTTTCTAGTAAAGCATAACTCATTAGACTACACTGGTCGATAGTGTGGAAGTCGACCGATGCATAGTCATTCAGTCCAATCACGAGCATCTTAAAAGCTTGATGGGAACCAATATCTTGGATTTTCAATTTTCGAATTTTAGTTTCCCTTATATGTGGGTGGGGGGTGTCCAAGAGGGAGGGGGTGTCTAGGAGTGGGGGGGGGGGTGTCCAGGAGGGGGTGTGTCTAAGAGGGAGGGGGTGTCCAGGTGTGAGGGTGTCCAGGAGGGGAGGGAGGGGGTATCCAGGGGGTGTCCATGAGTGGGGTGTCCAGGAGGGGAGGGAGGGGGTGTGTCCAGAAGGGAGGGGGTGTCCAGACAAAGATCCATTCAATTCCATTCAATATTGATAATATACAATGGGTAGATCATTTATAGAGTAGCCTGAAGTGGGTCCGTAGTGAGGAATCAAAAGTTCCAACCAACCAAACCAATTCCAAGCCCATGTAAAGGCCCAAGAATTATATTCCAGTTCAATTTGAGGCCCAATATATCTTATTTAATGTCATAAATACCCAACATATGCATCATTTATCTTTCTCACATTAGATTTATGTGAAATTTCATTCCTATTCTCCAATATATTTTTTGTTTGGTGTTTTTCCTTGATTTGTTGAACTGTATCTCTTCAAAATATATATGATTTTATAATTCATATTATTGAATTATGGTGTATAATTAATATTTATTCCATTATCAAATAGATTATGAAAATATAGTTGGATAAAGAAGGTTATTAATGGTATACACTAAAGAACTAGGAGGGAGGGGTGTCCGGGAGGGAGGGGGTATCCAGGTGGGAGGGTGGGTGGGGGGTGTCAAGGAGGGGAGGAGGGGCTATCCAGGAGGGGAGGGGGCTATCCAGGGGGGGAGGGGGATGTCCAGGGAAAGGAAGGGGGGATGAAAGGGGAGGGATGGGGGGGGGATTCCAGGAGGAGGGAGGGGGGTTGCAGGTGGAGTGGTGGGAGGGAGGGGGGCTGCAGGGGGGGTGTCTAGGGGGGATATCTCGGGGAGGGGGGGGAGTGGGTTTTCCAGGAAGGAGGGGGTGTCCAGTAAGGGAGGGGTGTTGTCCAAGAGAGGAGGGGGGGGGGGGGGGGTTGTCCAGGAGGCGGGAAGGGGGCTGTCCAGGGAAAGGGAGGGCTGAAAGGGGAGGGAGGGGGGGGGGCGTCCAGGGGATGGAGGGGGGGGGTGCTGTCCAAGGAAATATGGACATGTAGGGGGGATGTAAGGGGAGGGGAGGGGGGATGTCTAGGGGGGTTGTCTCGGGGAGGGGAGGGGGGGGGGGTTGTCCAGGAAGGAGGGGGTGTCCATTAGGGGAGGGGGGGCTGTCCAGGAGAGGAGGGGGGTTTGTCCAAGAGGTGGGAAGGGGGCTGTCTAGGGAAAGGGAGGGCTGCAAGGGGAGGGAGGGGGGGGGTTCCATCCAGGGGAGGGAGGGGGGGGGGGGTGCTATCCAAGGAAATATGTACAAGTAAAGGTTGTAACAAGTAACAATTGAAATTTTATTAATGTATTCTTTCATATTAATGTTTAATTTATTTTATTATTGTATTACTAACATAATATTTGTTTTCTTATATAGGTGAAATCTTTTTCCTATGTTCGAATGCTTTGTTCAACAACTAATACCATGGATGAATATTTTTTAGAGTAGATCATGGATGCAAAAAGGATGAAACATCAATGTTTTTTAAATGTTTGTTGGATAATTGTAATTGTAACAAAATTAAACATTGTTTGAAATGTATATAACAATGTGTTGTTTTGTATTCATGATTTCAAGTATATTTATACAACATTTTTTTTCTTCTGTGCTTTGGGTGTGGGTGTTGTTTCTGCTATGTGCAGGTGCTGTCATATGTGTGCAGGTGTCATGTAGGTTCTGGGTTTGCACAGGAAATTTGGCCTTTATCAACGCTAATTAAGCGCTGATAAATGGATAATATATTAGTGATCAAAATAGCACTGATAAAGGTCCCCCTTTATCAGCTCTATGTTTAGCGCTCATAAATGGGACCCCCTTTATCTTCACTGAGATTAACAGTGCTTTTTTAGCGCTGTTAAAGGAGGTTTTTAGTGCTATTATAATCCCTATTTGTAGTAGTGAAGAAAGGAATATGGCATCAACATGCCTCTTACCAATATATCATTATTGAAATTTCAAATATCTCAAGCTATCAAGATTGATCAAGTATCACATTCCATTAAAACCATAAAAAGTCTCAAGAAAGAGAACCAAATAAGGAATAAGCATTTTATATAATATAAGGTATGAAATTTCACATGGCATTATGCATAAGAATTTAACATAAGGCATTAGCATAATGTACCTTGAATAAACATGATCATTTGAGTATAATACCACCAAGAAAGAAATATTGCATGAAGTATAAGATTTTATCACAAGGAATAAGGATTTCATTAAAGCAAGGTACTCATGTAACTTGAAATGAGAATTTTAGCATGTAAGGCATATTGAATTCAAAGAGACATCAAGCATGTCAAAGGTATAAGGCACTACACATAGGCCAAACCACTATGTTCCAGATTATGAATTATTAAGAGGGACCCAATTCATTGTATAATTCTAATTATAATATTATTAATAAAATTTTAGCATTATCCAGGCGTCAAACACATAAATAACAATTTTCCACATTTTAAACAAATGAACAAATATGCCATTTTGGTTGGACACACCCAAAGGGATTTACAAAAGCAAATAAGACACCCATGGATGGGTTTATCTAGGAGAAATAGTCACTACAGACATGGTATAATATGCCTATCATTTTAATATGTGATAAAAAGCCTCACCATAAGGTTTCACTGGGGTGGGACAACGACGCAATTCCAAAAGTGATGAAAAAAAGGGGAACAAGAGTAGATTCCATACCTAAAAATCTTGGTACTACACACATCTAATATCAAGACCTTATTTGAGCTAAAATGGAATAAATATATAGATTTATAAAAAACCACCAAAATAGGACTAAATTTGTCGCAGGGATATATAAAAATGAGGGTTGGAGAAACCAAGAAATCATGGAGTGCGGATGAGAGGGATTACTGAGAGGAGTCCATAGCTTTTGATGGTGATGAGATCCGACCAATATGGAGGGATATTGATCAAAATCCCATGATAGGAGTAGAGGGGATATTTGTATAACTAGAGGGAGGAAAAATATGAGTGGTATGAGGAGGAGAAGAAAGGGATATTTTAAAATAAACCCCTAAAAATAAAAATTAAATTTTTATCACACAACAGGTGCTGCACGATTGGACAAAATGTGTTCCAACCATGCAGTAGATTCTACTACCCTAGGTCACAGATAATGGTCAACTGCATAGTTTCACTAACCATGCACTAGCTGTGTGGTATCTCACTACCTCAGATTTGCGAACGGCTACACGGACATGTGCTTGGGAAACACAGTTTCTCCTAACCATGCGACCCAGTCTTTCTCCCCCTTTTCGGTACTTCAGGCTTCAAATGATCCGCAGACGCACCCTAGACCTCCATTTAAAGATTAAGTATCAAAATAAGGGTCATTTTAAGAAATTTTAACAAAAAATTAAATGGCCTATACCTTTGAAAAAATCTGAGACGTTACAAGAAATCTTTCTTCAACCATTTTAAAGAGAGTTAACTCAAAACTTAAACAAGTGCATACCTCCTTGAAGGGTTAGGATCTTAAAAAAATCCCCACCTTATGAAAACTCATCCTTGAGATGCACTCCCAAGAATTTATAAACCTCCATTGTAAAAATATTTGGCCACCAAACCCAAATATATACGTACCATTCCCAAATATCATCCTGAACCCGGCCATGCTACCACAACACTCAAACTAAAGGCACGATCTTACCTCACAATTTTTTTTCACTGTGCTCCACAATACGAACCAGATGCTCCTCAAAGGATGATTCAGCCTCAATTGCACCATCATCAACATCTATATCATGAGAAGGGTTGGGGTGATGATACTAAAGCTATAACACATGAAAAATGTCATGCATACCACTATACCACTGTGGAAGATCAAATCGATACCCCACCAATCCGATCCTCTTCACAATCTCTAATAGACCCACATACCTAGGTATTAACTTTCCCTATTTCTGAATCTGATGGTGAACTAATCTCAGTGATACTCAAAGGAATACACGTTCACCCACCATAAACTCAATAGGTAAATGAAATTGATCATCATATGACTCCTATCTACTCTGATTTATAGCTATATGATTCCAAATTAACTGAACCTATTTTTAAATCTCTTTCATGATACTTGGTCCCAACAACTTCTATTCTCTTGCTTCTTTCCAACATAAATGAGATCTATAAGGAAGAATATAAAGTGCCTCATATGGTGCTATCTGAATATTCTCTTGATAACTATTGTTATAGATGAACTCAACAAGTGAAAAGTGTTTCTCCCAAGATGCACCAAAGTCTAGAACACATTCCCTCAACATTTCCTCTAATACCTAGATAGTATATTATGATTCCCTCTCTATATGTGGGTAAAAATCCATACTCAAAAGCACCTAAGTACCAACTTCCTTTTGCAACCCTATCCAAAAGTGTGAAGTAAAATGAGGGTCATGATCTAATACTATAGTATTTATCACCTTGTGAAAACATATTATCTCCTGAACATACAAGTCACCCAATTAGTCGATAGTTAAATTCTTCTAAATTAGTAATAAATGAGAAAAATTTGTCAACCAATCCACAATCACCCAAAGTACTTCATTCTTCTGAGGAATAATTAGAATTACTACTAAAAAATCCATAGTAGAGTCATCCCACTAATATTATGGAATAGTAAATGGTTTCAAAAGACTTGAAGGTCATTGATTCTCAACCTTCACCTACTGAAAGGTGTAGAATCATGTCATGAAACTTGAAATCAACCTTTTCATTCCTAGACACCAATAACATCATCTAAGATCATGGTACATTCTATTCAAACTAGGGTGAACCACCCACATCAAGGCATGAAAATCATGCATCATATTTTCCCACATACAAGTATGCACAACAAAATGACCTCACATTTGAATAATCTAATCCTCACCAATAGTCTAATCAAAATGTGACTCTCCACCTTCAAAACCATATCTCAAATCTAGAAATTTTGAATCCTCATACTACCTCCTCTTAAAATGGTTTAGAAGATAAGGATCCGTAGATAAGGACTTGAGTGTCATCAACTCATTCTCCTATTAGACACCTATATGCATCTCAGTAAACAAATCCATCATATTCCAATCAGAACTAGACTCTTGGACTACCTAAGTCTGTGTCTTCTGAATCAACAAACCTACAATACTGTTCCCCTTTACGAGTATATATGCTAGATCAAACTCAAAATACTACATGTACTACACCCATCTCCACTTATGATGATTTAAATTATGCTGGGGAAATATGTACTTAAGGCTCTTATGATCTATATAAACAACAAACTTCTCACTGAGAAGATATTTCCACCAAAATTTTAAGTCACAATCAACTATAAACAACTTGAGATAGTACATAGGATGATTTCATTCATGTGGCCTAAACTATCATGATCCATAATCCATGACTCAATCTCCCTTCATCAAATATTCCCCAAGTCCAATCCTAAATGCATAAAAAACAAGGTATACTTCTTACCTAACTCGAGTAATATCAGAATTTTTGAAAAGTTAAAATGCTTATTTAGGACTTACAAAGAATTATTACATGATTTAGACCATTAAAATTTATCAACCTTCTTGGTTAGGCACAAAATTGGTGCTTCCAATTAATAAAAGTACTTGATAAACCTTTGCTAATAACCCACTAAACCCATAAATATTTGAACATAAAAAACGTTCCTAGTATACTCCCAAGAAACAACTACTTAAACCTTATATAGGTCTATTAATTCACCTTACTCTAATATGATGTGGACCAAGAAATTTACCTTGTTAATATAGAATTTAAACATTGATATCTTGGAATAAAGATTATGCTCTCTTAGTATACTCAATATAATTTCATGTAACACCTTGTTACCTTCCTTCAAGAAAAATTTGTGGTTTCCCTTTTTTTTGGGTGCACTGTAGTCTTCTCAGGAATGAAAATCCTTTACTGGGGAAAATGACCTAAAGTTAGGGGATATATGTGTGTTTTATTTAATGGAGTTTAGGTATAAGTGTGTAAATGGATTTACAGGGTCCTCATTGGGATCATAGAGCCTCAAGTTTGGGTTCATAGGGTTTTTATACAAAACTGGGTTAAGCACTACTTTCTAGATACATTCACAGTGTGAATGAGTTACATGATGTGAATTTGTTATGGGGAAGATATCACGAATCTTGTATAGGGTGTGAAAATTTTATAGGCTGTAAAATATTTACACATCATGAAAACATCAATTGGGATTTAATTTAATCCAATTCAATGCCTTTTTTAGTGCATCTTTAATACGTGGGATTTCATGCAATGAAAGGGATTCGTGAAATGAATTCCTCATGTCCAATGGTTTTAAATGCACTGCATGCCTAATTCTTTTTTCATTTTTTGTGAAATATTACATCTCAAACCTGATGATGAGTTTTGATGATTTTGGGTGATCTCCCTCCTTTTTTATTTCTTCATTTTGTGTTTAATTCCTATGGTGGTTTCACCACATATCCCTAGTAATCAGTATTTATACTTATTCATATCCTTTTGTTACAACAACTACATTTTCAATGTTTGTGTTTAATTTTTTTGATCAATTGGTTTTTTATATCGATCCTTTGTAGTTTATTATCACGCCTTTTCTTTTGATGTCTGATTCATAGTTTTTTTATCCCTATTGTCAAAGGAAGTTATGTTTCCATCATTCTTGAGGTTGGTGTATCTATACAAGTGTTTCCAATTCATGAATTTATATATGTTCTTATTGAAACCTTTGAGGGTTTACATTGAAATAGATTTTTTAGTGAAAAATGATTTTAATTAATTGTGAGAATGGTTTTGGAAATGGTTTTGAATAAACTTAGCACATTGGAAACCTTGGGTGTGTTGAGAAATAGACATAGGAGACCCTAGTGCTTGTGACACTACTAGAGATTAATTTTGTGATATAGATAGACTATGAAAGGACTTGATATCAGTTGAAACCAACTTGTGTCTGGTTTATGCCTCTTTTACATCTTGTACATATTCCCATTGTCTAGTGCCCAAATGGTGTGCTTTGTATTTTATACCTGGTTTATCACAGGATGGTTTATTTCATGGAAATTTTCTCACATATTTAATTGATATTTTTTTCTTTTATAATTGATATATTCCTATATTTGGTGAATATGGTATGCATTTATGAAAAAAATAAATTTTTAAAAATGGTTTTATTTATGAAAATTATTTATAAATTTTATTTTTTCATCTTGAAATTATGCATTATTGATATTAGAACTTGTATATATATTGTTTGGTGGTATCCTTTTGGGATCTATGCTTACACCCTAATTTTTACTTTAGGAGGTTTTATACCTTGTTTTGTAAGACTCATAGAAATATAAGGTCATTATATAACATTCTAGGTTCTCTTGTTGTCTGTTGCCTTCTTAGAAGGATGGTTTGGAGGTGATAGTTAATCACATGGAGACTTGTTGTTCTTATCTTCTCATAATTTTCTAGTTTAGCATGTTTGGATTAGGTTGTATGTATCTTGTTGTATCTATTTATTCCACATTTTACTATGGTTGTATGTCTTGTTTTGGTTATATTCAAGACTTGTTTCTGTTATCTTTGTTTTACCTCACCCCATGATAGATGAATCAGGTGGATGGTTTAGTTGAACTGGGTTGGTTTGTTACAAATTAGTATCAGGGAATATGATTAGCCTGAAGTGTGTTAAAATATCTCAAGTTTGGTTCTATGTATTGGGTAGATATGAGTTAAGAATGTTGTAATTTGTTTAGTAAGTGCGGTAAAGGGACTGACTAGCTTACTTGAATGTCAAAACTTGAGTTACCATGGGTGGTCGAATTTTTTTTACCAGATTTTATACTTGGTGTTTGAGGTCATTTGAATAAATTTTATGAGAAGTTTATTTAAATGAACCCATTAATTTTTAAAGTTTCATATTTTGTTCTTAAAATTCATAGTTTCTTTAAATTATTATCATTTTAAATCTTTGACATCAATACCTAAAGTTGGTTCTAGGATTTTGGAATCTGCTAACAAATGATTGGTTTTTTTCTTATGATTGTTAGAAAATGCATCATAGAAGAGCTATTCCAAATCCTATAGAGGAAGCTACAAGATAGGTTCTATAGGAAAATTCTCTAGTGGACCCTTAATTGAAGCTATAATCTGTACTATTTAGACTCTAGGTCAAGTGGGTGTCAGGAACCTAGAACGTGTAGTGGATCATGAAACAAAATTTACAAAGAGGCATCCACATGCCTTATTTGGTGGTAAAGAACTGAAAAAAATATGAATAATGGATTGAGTGGATTGAGATATATTCAACTTCTTGAAGACTCTTGAGGAATCTAAGGTGTTTTTTCCATGTATATTCTTAAAGGAATGGGAAGGATATGGTGGTACTCTATTATGAAAACTAAGTTGCATGAGGATCTTACTTAGTATTGTTTCAATAAAATATTCAACTAGCAGCTTTATCCTGAGACATTATGGGGGGAAAAGATCCAAGAGTTTTTGACCTTAGATTATGGAGAGCATACCATTATGGGTTATTCCACCCATTTTGTTGATTTGGTGTACTTGGAACCAGAGCTAGTCACTAATGATTACCTAAAGGTTCAAAGAATCGATTTGGGATTGAAGGCCAATATTCATTCAATACTTATTATAATGTTCATTTTTACCATTTCAAAGCTAGTTGATAAGAAATATTTGAAATAGGCTGACATAACTAAAAAACTAGTTTGGGGGGGAGCTTTAGTTGGTACTGTCATTAGTCGGGGTGTATCTTTTTGGAAATAAAAGGAAGTAAAAAGGCATCCGGTTTTCTCAAGGAATAGTTTTGGGGATTCAACTAGAAAATAATAGGTTTTTTTTATTAGTGTGGATGACCTTGTCATACTAAGACTAATTATTCAGAGTCTCACAAGACTTTTCATTGTTGTAGAAAATCTGGTGATCTTAAATGTTTTTGTGATAGGATGTCCTAAGGTATTAAGGTTAGATCCACATTATCCAAGGGATAACAAGTTTGCATTGTTGCTTTCAAGGGTGGTGGGTCTTATCCTCAGGTGAGGGGGGGGGGGGTGTTTATGTGGATTATAAATTTAAGCAAGGAGCTGATACCAAACATCTTTATATGGTGGAGTATGAACTATAGGAATCTAGAGCAGGTCCAACCATAGTTATAGGTACGATGTTTATTTCATATTTTATGGTGTTATATTTGTTTGATATATGTGATACTAATTATTTTATATCTCAGAATCTAGTTTACATGTTGGGATTGTTTTTTGAGATTATACCATTATTTTTGGATCTTTATAAACCTTTTGTAAAGAGGTCCAAACAAGTTTTCAAGTGCCCCACATGTCAAGTGATGATAGCAGACCTCAAGGTGGAGTGGGACTTATTATTTCTTGATCTTGAAATCCTCAAATTTATTATCATTATAGATTAGATTATTATTATTAATTCCCAAATAGAATGTTATAACTGTTGAGTTTAGTTCTTATCTTCTGATGGGGTCACTCATATTTTCAATGTGCATGGAACCTTATATTAGGAAGGGTGGGGCATATTGTTCCTTATGCTGGGGTAATCTCAGGATAGTTGTCAGAGATGTTTCTTGATGCTATTGACCCTTGTTTGGGTAGTTATCTACCTACTATAGTGTGTGTGTACCCTAAGGTATTTTTGGATGATTTTTCCTATTTACCACCATAGAGAGAGTCCAAGTTTACTATTGAATTACTCCCTGACATGATGCCCATTTCTATGCCATATTACCACATGAAACCTACTGAGTTGGTAGGACTGAAGATCCAACTTAAGAATCTCAGGTCTAATTAATTTATTCATCAAAGCATGTCATCATGGGATTCACCTATCCTATTTTCTAAGAAGGCAGATGAGAGTCTCAGACTCTTCATTGAATATCATAAGTTAAATTAGGTGACCGTTAAGAACAAATATCCCTTACCTAGGATTGAATATAGTTTTGATTAGCTTAGAGGGGCTTGTTGGTTTTTAATGATTGACCTGTAGTCAGGGCATCACCAGTTGAGATTATGTGAAGAGGATATAAATAAGACAACATTCATGAGTCGGTATGGTCATTTTGAGTTTCTACTTATGCCATTCAGTCTCACTAAATCTCTTTTAGTGTTTATGGAATTGATGAACCAGATATTTCATTAGTTTATAGACTCTTTTTTGTGGTGTTCATGGATGATATTTTGGTTTACTCAAAGTCATAAGATGAGAACATATACCATTTGGATATCATTCTTAAAACTTTTAGGGAACATCATTTGTATGGTAAGATTTAAAAATATGAGTTTTGGATTCAAGAAGTAAAGTTTATAGGGAATTTTATATATGAGAGGGGTTTCTCAGTGGATCCTGAAAAGGTAAAGAGAGTTATGACCTAGGAGTATCCTAGAAATGTGTTTGAGATTCGAAGTTTATTTGGGTTGGCTATTTATTACAGGCAGTTTGTTTGGGAATTCTCCAAGATTGCATCTTCAATAACATATTTAACCTGTAAGGTTATAAATTTTGAGAAGAATAAAAAACTTCAGTGATATTTTTAGGAAATTAATGTGATATTGACTTTATATCTAGTTTTTATTCTTCCAAAACAAAGTTTGGGTTATGATGTTTTCTATGATGCTTAAGGAATATGTTTGGGGCGTGTCTTGATGTAGGAGGGACATATGGTATCCTGTGGCTCTTGAAAGTTACAACCTCATAAGAATAAGTACCATACACATGATCTTTAGTTGGTAGTGGTTATATATGAACTCAAAATGTGGTGTCACTACCTCATTGGTGAATGATTTATAGTATATTCTGATCAGAAAATCATGAGGTATATTTTCACTTAGAGGGATCTGAACATGTGACAAAGATCTTTGGTAGAGTATCTCTATAATTTTGATTTTGATATTTATTATACTTCTAAAAAAGGTAACGTGTTCACTGATGCACTAATAAGGAAATTACTGATATAATAATTGAAGGAATTAGTGGAAGAGTGGTATTTGATGAGTTTTTTTGTTGAGATGATCTTGGGGATGGAAGAAGCTGGTGGGATGGTATGTCTAGATTTTATAAGGTATGAATCATTGTTTGATGGGTGGGTTTTTCTTAAGAAGATGTCTTAACTTGAGTTCCATAGCTTTAGTAAAATCCTTTATGGTGGGGAGATCTCGAGTGATTGGTCTCAGTCTCCCAGTGGTGCTTCATATTTTTGAAATAGGTTGGTTGTTCCATTTTTCCATGAGGTAGGAGTTGATGGAAAGTGGACACCATTATTGCTGGTCTATACACCCAGGTACTACCAAGATGCTTCATTATTTGAGACATCAGTATTGGTGTCCGAGGATGAGATGACTGATTACAGATTTTGTATCATGGTGTCTTACTTGTCTAAGAATTAAAAAGGAACACCAGAGCCCTACTGGTCTATTATAACCCTTACCCATTATGTTATGGAAATGAGATTAGATTTCTATGTATTTGTTCATTGGTTTTCCATGGAATACTGTTGGGAAGGATGAAATTTGGGTGATCTTTGATCAACTTAGGAAATCAGTGCATTTCTTACCTATTAAGGAGATGAAGAAGGTGGAACAACTTGGGGAATTTCATGTCTGAGAGATTGTGAGAATAAATATGGATCCCTTTTTGGTTGTTTCTGATAGGAATCCGAAAGATATTTATCATGAATTTTTTATCATAACTCTTATACCAACCATCTTCATTGACCATTAGAGTTTGAGGTTTGTGATCAAGTATTTCTTAGAGTTTCACCTCACTTTGGACATCTTTGGTTGGGTAAGCAGGGTAAGTTGTAACCAAGGTTTGTGGTCCCCTTTGAGATTATTGGATGACTGGGAAAGGTGGCCTATTGGTTAGAACTACCATCTCATTTGAACTCTATCTATAATATATTTCATGTTTCTTGTATGAGGAGGTATTGAAAATATACTTCCCATGTGATTAAATGTGAGGATGTCGATCTTGAGCTTGAAATCACTATGGTTGAGAAATCAATTTAGATTATGGATCTCTAATAGAAGGTGCTTTGTGGTAATATTATTCCTTTGGTTTGTGTACTGTGGAAGTGTGGACATGATAGCCACAAGATGCTGGAGTGAGAATTGTTGATGAGGAAGTAGTGGCCTTCACTTTTTTATTGTCTAGGATCTTTAGGAATTTATGGGTATAAGGGGATATTGTTACACCCCATTAACTTCCTCCATGTTTTTTTTCTTTTGTTTACGGTTTCCCTTTTTGTTTGGGTGCATTGCAAGATTCTCGGGAATGGAGAGCCTTTTCTATGGGAAATGACCTAAAATTAAAGGGTATATGTTTATTTTATGTAATGGAGTATGAGTATAAGTGTGTAAATGGATTTCATTGGTGTTATTTAGAACCATAAAGCCTTAAATTTTGGTTCTAAGTTTTTCTATAGAAAATTGGGTTGATCACTACCTGCTGGAAACATTCATGTCGTGAATGGGGTATATGATGTGAATATGTTGTGGGACAGATTCCATGAATATCATGTAGGGAATGAAAAGTTTACAGTCTATGAAATCTTTACACATCATGAAAACATTGATCAAGATTTAATTTAATCCTAGGTGATTCCTTTTTTAGTGTATCTTTAATACGTGGGATTTCATGTCATGAAAGGTATTCAAGATGTGAACTCCTCACATCCAATAATTTTAAATGTGTTACATGACTGATTATTTTATCATTTGGAGTGCATTATCCCCTCTTAAAACCTATGGTTATTTTGGGTGATATCGCTTGTAACACCTTGAGTTTTCATGAATTATTATTATTTTGAATAAATTAAAATTCTTTGATGGATCAGATTGCATGCAACACCAAATTAAGCTTACTTTATATGAAATAAAAAGTTAAGTTTACGCTACATGAAACACTGAGTTTAGTTAAAATACATGAAACACAGAGTTTGGACTATGTTACATGTAATACCAAGTTTATATTGTGTTACACGCAACACTGAGCATATATTTCATTACATAAAACATCGAGTTTAAATGAAACATGACATATTATTAAAATATTATTATATTTATCACATAGATGTTGGAATTTTGAGTATGAAAAGGATTAAATAAATTATAAAAATATGATTTATGCAGGTTTATAAAATGAATTATTTAGTAACCAATTAATTATAAATTAAAGTAACAACTATTTGAAGATAAAGAAACTCCTTTTCTACGAAAACTATTTTTCTATGCACAAACATGTTTTATCTCAATAAATTAACCAAAACACTTTTGATAAATAATTTAAATTATATATATATGTTATATTAAATCATCTACTTAACATTCATATCATGTTTTTTCTATACAAAAGATAATAATGAAATCTAATTTTATGCATAAAAAGATGTATTTTTCTAAAAGGCAGTTTTACTACCTTTTAATGACACACTTATTTTAAATATAATATTTGAAACTTTTATAAAATTTATTTTAAAAAATAAAATTAATTTTTAAATATTAATATCAAAATTATATTAGGGTGAATTTTTGGGTTTTTTCTAAAAAAATTCTTTTTTTGATGAATAGTGAAAAATACTAAATTTTAATTGAAAACTACCTTTTTGTTTGAATTATTTATTTAGTTAATTTATATTTTAAATAGGTTTTAAAGTATAATTAGTTAAAATATAAATCAATTAATACAAATTAGGTCATTTAAATCAATTTCATATTGGAATTGGATATAAAATCATTATAAACATTTGAACATTTTCACTTTAAAATCCCGGTTTCTCATCACGTATGTGGGGTTGGTTTTAAATTAAATTCTTAAATTTATGTGGGTTGAATTTAGAAAAATGGAATCCATATTTTTAATCAGTATAATTTATAATATATAATAAGTCCACATTATTTTTTTACCATAATGATTAGTGAAAATAGTTAAAATTAATTTCAACTATTAAAGAAAAAACGAGTTTACTTAGTGATTTAACTTAGAATATAAGGTGTAAGAATGACCCAAAACTTATACAAAACCCATTTTATGGAAATATTTAGACCATTATGAACTTAGGATATAATTTTTTCTATTTTTGGACACTTTTTCCTAAAATTGGCTGATATAATAAGTTAAGTAAAGAAAAAGAAAAAATGTACCTTTCTTCCTTTTAATTTCTATAAAGATTTGAAATAGGAAAAAAATCAATAGATCCAGTAATAAATATTTTTTTTGAATATAAATTATTTGTTTTTATCATTATAATTTATTTTAAAATTTTAGATATGATATAGTTACATTAAATTCTTAAGAAACGCCAACACATGAATTATTTAGTTAATAAATAAATATATCAAATGACACTAAAAACATTAAAAGTTAAGTAAATTGAAGGAATTATTATGGTAAATTATTTTTTTATATGGATATATCATTTTAAATAGGTTTTAAAATAATTAATTATATTTACATTATTGTATTTATATTTTTTAAATTTAAATTAAAAGAATATCATCAAAATTGACATTAATGTCATTTTCTAATAAATATTACTTTATTAATTGATTTAAAATTAATAAAAATACTATATTATATCAAATGATTTTTAAATATTAATAAATATAAACTATTTTCTATTCATGGACCAATTTTTCTATTATAATGAATTTATTGACTATTAAATAGTAAAAAACTTTGTTAGCGCGGTTAGGGTTAAATTAGTGTTTTTGAAAGTTATTTTCACTTCTATTAAAATTAATTTACTACACATATGAGATTTATATTTTAAAAATTAAATATAATATTTTTTAATTATTGGGTTTAAAGTTTCTAATATTTTTCACTTTAATTATTACTAATGAATAAGTTATCCATGTTATAAAATTTGTTACCTTAATAAAAAACCAAAATGGAATAAATAGGGAAACTTAGAAGTTAAGAAATAAATTTATAAAAATGCATTTATTTTTGTGTATTGGTGGTATTTATAGAACAAATAAATCATACAATCCATTATTATCTAATTTTTGAGTTACATGAGGTAATGGAGACTTCCCAATAGTGAATACCTTTGAGTATTTATAATAATGCCACTCCTCCTCAACTATAAAAGGGCACTCAATCTCCCATATTATTCACACGTATCAAGATATTTGTATCAACAAATATATACCAAAATAAATTCCAAAATTCTATACAATTATATTAGAAGAATCACATTGGGAATAAATCTAACCAATTAGGTCCTTTGGTTCAAACCAACATGAAATACCCGAAGAAGAGGTAACGTTCATCAACATGCGTTTTTCTTTTATTTCTTCCTAAACCACTTAAATTATTTTTATATCATTATTATATAATAAAATTATTATATTAAATATAATTAGATGTTCTTATGTTAAGTTTATGACCTAAAATCACACACACTTCCATCAAATGGGATGCACAATCATTATTCGTGCGTACGACAGACTACCGCCTCACAAACCGATGTCATTCGTTCTTCCATTACCACATTTAAAGGTTCAGAATAATGATGGATTTATAGTTTATATATGATATATATGATTTAATTTTTATTATATAATTTTTATATCATAGATAAATTCATGCTTTCAATTTTTTGGGAATATGATAACGTCGTTCATGTATACGACGGACCATCGCCTCACGAAGCGATGCGATTCGTTCATTATTTACATGGAATGTATTAAGGATGGTTTTAATAAACATATGTGATATATATTACATAAAAATTATTTTATAATGATAATATAACATATAATTTTCTTTATTTTAATTCGACAAGAAAATGTAAATAACGTCATGCGTACACATGACTTACCGTCTCCATGAATGGTGTATCACATTTCCTATTTCTATATTTTATATATTATTATAAATACAGATATAATGAATATATATTTTATATTTATATCATGTTTATAATTATAGATATTATTAAATAATTATCTAAGTAATAGGACCAATAATAACAAGTCCAAATATGTATGAAAAACAAAGCAGTTATTACCCAAAACATAACTTTAACATGTAATTGTTAATAAATGGGTAATATAAATTCATAATAAAATAATATATGGTATGATATATAATAATATTGGTTCTATTATATATGTATAATAAAATTATATTTATTATATAGGATTTTTAATGAGTACGACAGAAGTCAAGACTTAAGGTAAGGGATTTATGTCCCACTTTTTTACTTTTGTGAGACACATGCAATATTCACCACCTATTTCTTATATGTGATGCATATACTGAACATTAATTTAATTTATGATTATTTTTATTAATTTTTTTTTGTATTTAAACATCCTTTTGAGTATCTCTCTTTCATGGGGTTACAGTTTCAAAGTTACTAAAGCGGTAAGAGTATTTTGTCTCAACTTGCCTTCTTTGAGACACATGTTATGTTATGCACTTATATTATTTTATGAGGTGCATATAATACCCCTTTTACATGTGATATAATGGATATAAATATTTTAATGATATTTTAAGCTTTATTTAATGTTATTATTTCATTTGGATTTTGGTTCAAAGTTACCAAAGTGGTAAGAGTTTATTTCTATAACTCATTGTTTATCAGGAATTTTTATGATTATGCTTCCATTGATGAAATATTATGACCCATATCTCAATAATTCTAATTAATTTTATTATCTTATGTTTATTAATTATATATTAAATCATGGTATCATTTTTTCATTCCTTGGTACTTAAGATAATTAAGAAAGCGTTTTTAAGAAAATCCGATTGTATTTCTCTCTTTAGTCAGAAATTTGTTCTATTCCAAAACCATGTTTTCTAAAAATGTTGTAAAAAAATTTATTAAATGATATTTTAAGATAATTTCAAGGAAAATTATTTTAAAAATGTTTTATGATTTAAAATGTGTTTAAAATGGTTTTCAAATCTTCCTTTATACATTTTCAAGGTTATTTTCAAAGATTTTTTTTTCAAAAATGTTTTATGATTTGAAAAGAATTTTTCAAAGAGGAAAGGATATTTTACTCAATAAATGTTTTAAATTATTTTAAGGATTAATTCATAATTTTTTAAAAAAAATTTCTATTAAAAGTATTTTGAAAATGTTTTATTTCTTAAAAAAATAATTTTCAAAGAAAGGTTATTTTTTTAAGAAATGCTCCTAGTGGTATTTTAAAATAATTCTCCATCTAAGATGAAATAATTTGATATAGTTTATGATTTACTAAGGATATTATACAAGTAAACCATTTTTATTCTTTTTTTAATGTTTTATGTTTAAGATGATAAGTTATTTATGAAACTTATTTCTCTTCTATGGGTTATACCATGATAAAACACTTATAAAACCCACTTCCTTTCATGGTTTATTTTATAATGAAATGATTATGAAACCTATATATTATCCATAGGTAATTATATGATGAAATATTTATGATAACCATTTCATTTCATGGGTTATTATATGATTTTTATGAAAATGATCTCTTTTTATGGGTCATGATTTGATGACTGTTTTATTATCTTATGACACACATATGTATGATTTCATTATGTGATGTGTGGGAACTATATATCCCTCAAATGAATTGGGTGAATATTTATATCTCATGATATATACATGGATGGAATGGGGAGTGAACTTAGTTTATTAATGGACTTTTTCCACAAACATGGTATTAGGAGTGAACCTTGACTACTAAGATGGTCTTGGTAGTGAAACTTGACTACTAAGATGGTTTGGGGAGTGAACCCATTCCACTAAGATAGACTTAGAAGTGATTCTTGACTACTATGGAAATCATTTAATATGTTTATGTGACTGCGATAATTTCATGTCTTATTCTTATGTTATTCTCTCATGGATTATGCTATTTATTTCCTTATGATTCCTATCTTATGATCTGTCAATATTTACGCCATGAATCATGTGTATGATCTTTGATATATTGGGTATGGTTATAAAATTTTATGATCATGTTCTTATACCCTTATGTTCATGTTATGCTTATGTATCTCCTTTATTTACCCTTATTGAGCATCTGATCTCACCCTTTATTATGTTCCCTTTCCCTTGGTCATAAATAAATGTTTTAAGTAGGAGTTCTAAATGGGAAGTTATTTGTGGGAAACATTAAAGATCTTTCACTGATTTAGAAGTCTGTGTTCCAAGTTTCCAAAGGCACTAAACTAATATAGTAATCAGGCATGTTTTTGGGTAATGTATTGAATATTCATATAAAAATATGTAATATCAATATATAAAAATCCTAGGTCACTATATCTATCCTTCCATATTTATTTTTTTATCATTTTATTCATGTGGTGGTTGTACTGCAAATCCCTGGTAAGCAGTCCTTTTGCTTCTTCATTGCCTTTGGTTGAAGTGACTATATTAGTTGTTTTTGTGTTTAATATTCATGATCAATAGGTGTTTTATATCAATCATTTGTAGTTTATTTTCATGCCTTCTCTTTTGAAGGCTGATCCATGGTTTTCGATCTCCATTGTTGAAGACAGTTAGGTTCCCATCATTCTTGAGGTTGGTGTATCTATGAAAGTGTTTATAATTCATGAATTTCTATATGTTCTTGTTGATCCCTGTGAGGTGTTCATTGAAATAGATTTTATTTAGTGAAAAAGGGTTTTAATTAAATTTTATAATGGTTTTGGTAATGGTTTTGAACAAACTTAGCATATTGGGAACCTTATGGGCGTTATGAAATAGACCTAGGTGACCCTAGTGTGTGTTGAACCACTATGGTTTACTTTTGTGATATCGAAATAATATGGTAGGCCTCAATATATATTATAAATTTTTTTTCCGAGTTTAGTATTCTTTTATGTCTAGCATGTATTCCCATAGGTTAGGGCCAAAATGGTGTGATTTATCTTTTATATCTGGTTTATCACATGATGGTTTATTTCATGGATATTTGATCACATGTTTAATTTACCTATTTTTAAATTATACCTGATATATTAATAGATTTTTTGAATATGGTATTCATTTATTAAAAACAAAGGAAATTTTTACAAATGGTTTTATTGATGATAATGATTTATAATTTGGATTTGTTTTAAAGCTAGAACTTATGCATTATTGATATTATAACTTATATAGATTCTTTGGTGGTATCCTACTTGGATCTATGATCAAACTCTACTTTTTTCCTTTGAGAGGTTTTAGACTATGTTTTTTAGAAATTAGGTAAAGGGAAGGGAATCATGTATCATGCAAGGTTCTCTTTTCGTATGTTGCCTTCGTAGTGGGATGGTTTGGAGGTGACAGTTGGTTACATATAGACTTGTTAGTCTTGTCTTTTCATGATTTATTGGTTTAGCCTATTTGGATTGGGTTGTATGGATCTTGTTGTATCTATTTATTCTATGATTTAATCTTGTTGTATGTGTTGTTTTTTTATATCCAAGACTTTTTTCCATTATATTTGTTTTACCTCACCCTATGATAGCTAGCTTGGGTGGATGGTTTAGTTGACCTGGGTTGTTTCATTACATTTCAAGATATTGATATTGATTTTCATGAATCTCGGAGTACAACAATATGTCATTCATTAAGATAACTAAAAAAGGTCCAAATAGGGGTGAAATATTCACTTCATCAAATCTATAAACACAATAGGAGCATTTTTTAAACCGAAAAACATCACAATGAACTCATACAATCCATACCTACTTATAAAATCATTATGTGGTATATCTAAAGGTATCACCCTCAGATGATTACACCCTAACCTCAAATAAATATTAGATAACATTTAGGCACCTTTTAACTGGTCAAAAAGATCATCAATACATGGAAGATGATATTGGTTCTTAACCATAATCCAATTCAACTTCCAATAATCGACACATATGTACAACATTCCATCATACTTCTTAGAAAAAAAACCAGAGAACCCCAAGGTGATGTAATCAGATGGATAAAACCCCTATCTTCCAAATCCTCTAACTGAGTATCAAGTTACTGAATTTCTACTGGTTATATTCTATAAATCAGGATAGAAACCTTTTTCAGCTCTAGGCATAAACTTAATCATGAAATAAACCTCTATATCAAGTGGTAGCCCTGAGAAGTCCTTATGAAATACATATTGAAACCTATCCATCATCATCTAACATAAGACTCACAACTTAGGTTGTAATATCACTTGATCATGGAAGAACTAACCCTGCACGACCTACCTGGATATCCCATTCTCCATGAAAAACATAGGTGCTACCCTCAAGATATGCGAGGTTCAATCTCCTATCATAAAAATATTTGTGATAGTGATATAATTCCAACCAATCCATTCCTAGTATCAGGTCAAAGCCTATCATCCCAAACATATAAAAATCCCAACTGAAATGGTACTCACCACCCTCAAGGGGAAACCACTTATAAAGATAGAAGTATTTTGATCACATCCCCAATGACGCATCAATTAACATGATCCCACACAAATAATCTACCAAAAAACTCAAACCATTTACCAATAGAGTAGATACAAATTGAGGATAAATTCTTATATAAAATAAATCACCAAAAATCATAGAATCTTAAAAAATTGTACCTTGAATAGTCAACGATCTAGCCTCACCACTAATAGGTATAGGCTGAACTACATGTAACTAGTCTATCTCTCTTACCTATCCTCCTATATGAGCCCTCTGGGTCATTCTGCCTGACAGATATAGATTCTCTTGTCTCAAATGACCACACCATACTCCCTGATTGGTATATCCAATAGAAATCCAAATGCCCAATTGATATGGGGTTGCAGACCCCCTATTGGTACTTTATATCGACCTAGGTTCCCCATCACTTCCTATCTACTGTGGTTTCATACATAACCTTTGTATGTGACCCATCCACCTGCAAGCTCAAAATTCCACTAGTGGCCATGGAAACTAACCACACACATGGATCCGTCTTCCACACTGATAATAGAGTAATTGATCACTACCCTATGAAACTGATCCTTTTTCCTGGATACTCTATTTTCTATTTCCTTGGTAAAATTTCTCATAATTTCACTTCCTACTATAAGACGATGTACCACTAGATCAACCAACTGAAACTGTCTTCCCACCAATAGAATCCTTCTTCAGTTTCCCCTCATAAATGGTAGCATGATCCACTACCTCAAAAAACAAATTCAAATGAAAGATATTTACTCGAGACTTGATCTCACATATAGCTCCATCCTAAAAAAATTTATCCATATATACCTCATCTCTTTCCAACGTTAGGGAAAATGTTGCTAGTTAGTGAAAAAACCAACATAATCTGCCATTATCATACTTACTTATGTCAAGTGTATAAAATCTTCAACTCTCCATTTCATTATGGTATCATGTTAAAAATTCTCCAAGAAATTATCTTGGAAGTATTTACAAACCATTCCTTACCACTACTAATCCCGAGCACGAATATCTCACAATAAAATTTCTATTCCTCATAACATATAAGCTTCTAGCTTGACCCTTTTCTCTAGAGGGGTCTCTAAGTGGCCCATTATCATCTGGATTGACTCAATCTAGAACTTGACTACCTCATTCACACCCACTCAAAAAAACATCGAAGGGAACTGTAGCTGAAAATCTATCTTTATATGAAATATACTTGGCATAAACTTCCCTAGGCCTCCCTCCAAACACTGCATAAAATGGGTGAAGTACTCATGTAACTTCTTTCCCCCTATTACCTAGAACCAACATGGGTTCTTGTCCCATTACTGGAGGATCATTCTTAGTGATGCCCTCTTGTCACCCAACTGGAAAATGTTTTCATGGTGGAATCTCTCTAAAATTCTGAATGAACGTCTCAAAAAACATAAAATATAGTTTCCATAGTTCTATATAAATAAAGACCCAAGACTAGAAATAACCAAACCAATTTTCATACACTATCCCAATGGATACAATCAATTATCTATCACTACCCTCAACCATCCCTATCATGGACCATGGATAACTTAGGGGAAAATGACTAACACTCACAATCCATTCATTATATATCATTTGTAACCATTTCACTTTCAAACAACTTAAAATCTTTCTCATTTAGGCACTATTTTTAACTATTTTAATTTTTCACTTTTCAACTTAAATAATTTTTGTTTCATCTTTCATATTAGGAAATATTTTCTTAAAACCACAAGAAAACGAGAAAAAGAATTTCATTTATCACAACCCATTATAACCTACTTTTCCATGAGTTCTTAACATTATGTATTCCATATAAATCTTGAGTACATAAAATGATAAATTCATATAAAACAATGTTCCATTTAGGGATACAAATAAAACCTCCGAAAACAATAACATCACAAAACAAGTGCATCACCTAAGGTGAAATAACATCCAACTATAACAGAAAACATTAAGAACAACAATCCCACCTTAAGAACCTGGGGTTTCCTCTGCACATGGGTTAGATACTCCCATGTATGAGATCATTTCCAAGTCCCAACACATCCTAATATCTTTTCTACCTTTTCCAAATAGTAATACAATATAAAATAAAACCCCCTTTGATACCAATTTGTAACATCACAACCCGAGTTCTCCTAAATTGGTGTCCTATTCTGATGTGCTACATGACCTCACACATGCCTCCTCTTATGTCAGAGGCTAACGACTAGCAGTGAGGGTCTACTGGAACACATGGGGAGACTATACCCTCTTTACCAGAGTAATAAAATAGTATAATCAAGATAAACATCAACATGAAATAATAATAATACATGATAGAGAATTACATAACAGACACCCATATCCATGTAAGTATAATAATCCAATATAACAAATATGCTATCTCATGAGAGTCTAATATTCCAAAAGAAAACCAAAATAAGACACAAAAAATAATCCCCGAAGCAGTTCTTGAGATCAAGTTCAACCCCTTCATCCAGGCTCCAACCCGACTCCCATATCATCCATATAACATAGGGCCTTTTCCCTTATCCTGACCTATAACCATGAAGTCTGCTCAAGTACCCAACGACAATCCAAGATTTGTGTGAGTACAACTCAGTAGGCCACCACCAATAGTGTAGCTAAAAATATTCAGTCTATAATAGTGTACATAAAATTATAGTAAAAAATAAATACTAGATAAAATAAGTTTCATTATATAACAATATTTAAATTAACCATATTTTTTCTTAGTTCCAAGTGATACTTGTACACATCAAACTTTATTTTGGTCAAGATAGTAATTTGAACCGTATATCACAAAGTTCATATGTCAGCATACAAGGATCATTATTTTGAGTATCCAAATGAGATTCAAAACATTATATCTGACCATCCCAACCATATATTTTGGGGGTCACATGTTGAAAAACAAGGAACATCAGTCTAAGTATCCAACTGAGATTTATAAAATTATGTCTGACCATCACACCTATATATTAGGGGGTCACAGGTAAAAAAATAATTTATTTTAGTCCAAGTATCCTATTGGGATTTAGAACATTATGTTTGACCATCACACCCACGATATATAATTCTATGTCCATAACCTTGGTGTTAGGAGCCTCAGTCCATCCTCGAAAAACTATAGTGCATTGGGGAACCAGAGCATCAGTTTGGACTGCCTAGGGAGAGGAGAATTTATAAAACATCCCACTAACCATTAGTGACATTACCAGTGGTCATCATCAATGACCTTTTTACTAATAAATAATAACAAGGGTTTGCTTTTTCATTTTATCAAAATTCCATGGTTTATTACGTTCAACACATTCTAAATTCCAATTAAAATCCCATTTCACTATTTTAATCACATTACAAGAATTTTTCACCCCCTTAAAACCATCTAACCACATATACAATCCTCTTTAACCATTTACCACATTTACCCATTTACTTACCATTACTCATGTAACTAATTCAATTTAATACAAACACCCATTTATCCTAGGTTAACATGATAAAAATAGTTCCATTTGGTTTAATCCCATAAAACCTTCATTTCATAATTAAAAAAATCAATTTCCATGTTCAAGGAAGTGTCACACCCCATAGGTGGCCTTAGGCCTGATCTACACTTCATCAATGTATCCAACGAGGACCATGAAAGGCCCAACAACTCAATTTGATACCCAATTTATAATTTCCCATCAAGGAATCAAGTGCATAGTGAAATTACATAAATGAAAAACAAAATACACATAAAAAACATTAAGAATATCTGATATAACTTGTATACCACATACCACAAGACCATAGATAACTGCTCACTCAACCTTGGTCCTTGATTTAATCCCACACCACTTTCAGTTACCAATCTAAGAATATTCTGTAAAACATGGGTTTAGAGGCTTTATAAGGATAAGAAACAAAACAACATGGTTCTTCCATAAAAATAAAAGTAGGAGGAGTGGTAAATTCACCCATATCTTTGATTCAAAACCAATGATGCTTCAAATGAAAAAGCATTGAAGGATATTGGTCCTTGAGAATCTTGGGAGGAAAGGTTCATAACCCCTACTACTGGAGGTGGAAATGATGGGGAAAATTGGGTAAGAAAAATTTAATCCCGAGGGGGGGAATTAGAAATTACCTTGTTTAAATGAGTTGTATGGTTTGGTTGCACGTTTGGCCAAACCATGCACCAATAATGTGACACCCTCTATCCAAGAGGAGGCCTGGGTCACATGGTTTTTTGGGGAGCTCACACAGTTTAAAAAACCATTCAAAGGCCATATATCTAGATCTGTCAAAGGTATCATGGTTTCTAGGATCCCCTTTAATGGTTTTCCAACCATTAATCCTCCCCTTATAGGCCCAATGTTTAAGGATCATGGTTAGTACTAACCATCAACAAACCGTGCACCCTACACTGTATGGCCTTTTTTCTTACTATTTTGTGTCCCAAACCCCCAAGACACACCAAGGCCTCTCATACTCTCAAGAAACCTTTTATCAACCATTTTAAAGTGAGTTAACTCAAAATTTAAACAAGCACATACCTCCTCAAAAGGTTTGGATCTTACAAACCGAAAAGGACCTTATCCCACATCAAACCATCACCTGCACTAGTCTCTACTTAATAAGGAAAAAATTCCTTTATATAGCCAGAAGTGAGTATGGGGTATGTTCCTAGCCACCATTCCTCATCACATTATCACCCTTACTACATGAC
Organism: Viscum album; assembly: GCA_963277665.1. Classification (NCBI taxonomy): domain Eukaryota; kingdom Viridiplantae; phylum Streptophyta; class Magnoliopsida; order Santalales; family Viscaceae; genus Viscum; species Viscum album. The sequence continues at coordinate 1,271,231,718 of OY728137.1, read as the reverse complement.
CTACTTCTCCTTTGTGCACCCACGGTGCGTGCTCATGAGGTCCTTATATAGCCCACTCACTATCTGCCACCATTATAGCCTTCAAGATGACTCCCCTTCATGGTTGTGGTCCTCCCACAATGTGGGGTTGAATTTAATTCTAGATCATGTGGTTGGCCCTTTTTTGGTTAGAGATACTTATAAAAAATCTACAAATGAAATATTATCCCGATCCAATAATCATTAAATTAAAAACCACTAAGATGACATGACTTCAAATCTTCCTCATGAAAAATATTTATTTTTCATTTTCTTCCCTTATTTATGAAAATAAATATTTTCATGTCATTATCCTCATTTTTCATTATTGTAAACAATGTGCATTCTCTTGATGTGAATTTCACATGTATTTAGCATTAAGATCAGTTAAAAAATCATCACATTTAAATGTTGTAGATAATGTTTCTTCACCATACACACTTTTCTTTAATTCCTTTGAAGATCAACACAATCAATCATCACATTTATCAAGGATAATTGTTATTACATGAATTTATAACAATCCTCCAAGCATCATCACCTCATATATTGACCCATTGAAAATAAATGAAATTTAGTCTCAACAATCTCTCTCTTTGTCTTTTATAGTAAATATCATCTCACATAAGAGTAAATATGTGGGTTATACTTCTTTTCTCACACTTATTGATAATTATATTCAAAGGAATGTGTAGGGGTTCTCATATCAACCTCTCACTATTTATTTATGAATTTTGGAACTCTTTCTCCTTAATGAATTGTATCAAATGCATTCTTAATGCAATGATATTTTAGTTAGTCAAATCTAAGTCTACATGGGATAACCTGGTGTAGAAAAAATATTGATGTTACCAAAGCATAAAAGATATCCCTAAAGAACATTTTTCTATTATACCATATCAAAATCATTCAAATTATTCATTTTAGGGGATATCTGAGCAAGTTTTTCAATAGATATCTTACACATGACTTAATAAACACATCAAAACATTTAAAGTGAATAAAATTTTAATCCCCATATAACTCATTTTTATCATGATCCATCACTACAACTTGAGAAGTATCTTAACATAATCAAGTAAGATGTTTAAATGTGATGATCATACCTCATATTTAGTGTTTCTCCCCCCTGAAAAGATAAAATCCATTCATCATCTTGGAAATATATATTCTCCATGATGAACAGATCTTCTCCTTTAATTCCCTACATATAATTTTATAGATAAAAGAATAAGGTAATAAAGAGGGACCTCTTGGTTTCTTATAAATAACATTTGGACTAAGATCTTTCTCTCAATTTAGATATATTATTCTTCTTAAACTCAACTTTGGATGAGTCTTCTTTCTAAATTATCTCAAAATTACTGATTTATCTTTCATCATTAGTTGATACTTCTGATGTCAACTCCTTTTCCTCTTTAGTATTATAGACATTTATTTGTTATTTCTATATATTCTTTATGATTCCTTCTTGCAGCAAATCATTTTTTTTAATATTTTCCAAAGCCGGTTTAAGGAAAACCGGTAACCAGGCTTACAACCACAAACCACCATCCGGAAATTCAAATTTCAAATTCAAACCAGAAAACCATCATGAGTCTCGATTACCGGGCCGTCTCGAACAGGTAGCCACCTCGATCCATGCACCATCATCACATCAGACAGCATCGCCGGCGAACAAACCCGACGCGCCGCCGCAGACTTTAACACCGGAGGACAGACACTCCTCGCCGGTGAGCATCACCGGTGACAAACCACCACCGCCCATGCCACGCCATTCATCACGCCCACCAGAAAACAGCTGGGGAACCAAAATATCCAGTACGAAGATGAGCTGCACCAACGTCCGCAACCCCAAAACCCATGGTCTAGAGCAGACCACCGCAGAAGACGCCGACGCATACCAGGAAGGATCCAGAGCGCTCCGTAGAGTATGCCGTAGACGAATCGGTCTTACACCCGAAGATCCATCCAGAAGCGCCGTCGATCTCACCGTAGCCGTAAGCCATCAACCATTAGGAAGAAAACCATCCCCGGCCAGAGAATACCGGGTACAGATCCATAAAACCAAAACACACAAACAGCGAAACGAACCACAAACCAAAAAACCCTAATCACAGGGAAACAAAAAACGATTTCCCCCCACCAGCAAAACCAACACAACCTTAAAGCCGCATCCCAGCCGGCATCAAGAAACCCTACTCAGAGACTAAAGAAGAAACAACAACGGAAAAGGAACCTCATTCGCTCAAAGAAAACAGATCCCGACGCCGCCATCTGAGAACTCCAAGGAAACAACGCCCTGCCTTCAAAAACCCAGCTCTGGACTGAGGGACAGTCTCGAACCACCTGCCAGGCAAGGCCGTAGCAACAGAGAACCACCCCGACCGTCCGAACCAGGAAGGAGAGGGAGCGCCGATCCGAGGAGGGGAAGGCGGCGCGAGAACCCTAGCGGAGCGACGCTGAGCCCCTTACGGGCTCATTTTTATGATTCCTTCTTGGGATGATATAATATTCATACAATGTTTTGTGTCATGCCTAGTTTGTTTACACCTTTCACACTTAATAATTTTTAATTCATCATTTATAGATGGATTATCATGAACTTTAGCTTCTTAAAATGTCACCAATTTATTTCCTTTTACCTCAATAAGTTTCTGATCTTTCTCTATTTTTAGCCTTAATCAATTGGTCAGGATAGATAACTAAAAATTATTTCTTAATGTTCTTATATTGTTTGATATTCTTACATAACTCACTAGTGACTATAGTTTTATTAACTATTTAAATTCTTCTCACATTTACATTATAATGAATCCCACTTGGTGAGATAACTCTGTATTTCTCAACTTTGTGACATTCTTGACCAAATATTCCAAAAACTACCTTCAAGAATTCATTTTTTTTAATGTTAATAGTTTAGATGATGTCCTAGTGACATGAATATATTTTTGATAATCTAATCTCATCTGTTTAGAATTTCCCCCACATTATTCATACCTCATTCCTGGTAGTGACATGTTATACTAGCATGAGTAAGATTTATGAACAAAAAATCCACAACACTAATAATAGATTCTAAAAATTGATTTTCTATACTGATAATAGTTCTTATTTGAATATTTTAATTGGTGTATTTTCATAGATTGTGGGTGTTTCTAGTTAAGATAAAACCTTATTGCTAAATTAGTACACTCTCCCATTGTGGAATACATTTTCTTATTTTTTCTTTTGGTCCATCTAGATTTAGTCTTGTCTCTCAGGCCTACATTTTCAGAAATAACAAAATTTAACTTGAGTTTAATTAGGTATAGATACAGACATTTTCCATTGACCCTTATTCTCAGAATCTTTAGAATATTAACCCTTAATCTCAAAATATTTTGTGAAGTATTATTTCATCTTCCTCAATCATTTGAGTTGAAAGACACATATACTATGTATTAGATAATTATACCTCTTTCTAAGTAATTCTTTATTCAAGATCATTCACCATATTTTCAAGTTCAACTATCTTCAACATTTTTTTGTCTTATTTAATGAATGTAATTTTATTATTGTTGAGTTCTTATCTTCCAGGTTAATTTTCTCTAGAATATTTTTTATTTATTTTCTAGCTCAACTACTTTCTTTACATATTACCTTATCTCATTAAGATGTGTATCTTCTTTCTTGACATGTTCTTATTTATCCTTTATCAATTTTCTTTTATACTTCTTGTGATTTATGTTATTCTCAATAGAAGCTCCTAGATTATATTTTAAGTATCATTATAGATTAGTTCTCTCTTTACCTTATACACCTTTGAATATATATTTATCTATTTTGGATTTTTCCATAAATCACACTTTATTTCTAGAAGGTCATTAATCTTCTGTTCCACTGATTTATAATGAAGATTAATCAATTTCCCTACTCATAATATTTATTATATTTTTCTTTAATTACTTCTTATTTGTCATCTCATTATCACCCTTTTTATATTTCATAGATTTTATATTGAAGTAGTCTTATTATTTATTAGAATCAATGACATTGACTTTCTTCTTTGAATCGTCATATGAAAAATTTCCAAACCCATGAAAATTGAATCACTTTAGTGGGTTATTTCCTTTTTCTCTTATACCTCTATTATACATTCTTGTAAATAAGGACCTCATTTGACTATACTCCTCTTAAACTTTCTTATCCTCAAAATCAGTTGATTCTAGTTCTTTTTTAACACTAACTTTTTTCTTTCTTAAACGTTGGTTTTTTTTCTTATTTTGTATACTATTAGAATATTATGAAATTCATCCAGTGATATATACTTTTAGTATTCTAGTGAAAGAACCTTTGTATCAAATCTATCTAAAGAGTTTCTCATCAGATTCTTCATGATGGTTGAGTCATCCAACTTCTCATAAAAACCTATGATGCTACTAAAAATCTCATTTAATCTCGTAAAGTAGTCATCAAAACTCTCATCATCACCCATATTGATATCTTAAAATTTTTTTCTCTTGATTTGTAACTTAGATTCTTTGAAATTAAGATTCCTTTATAACTGGTTCTTAGTTTATCCAAGATATCCTTGGTGGTTTTAATACCCATCACTTTAGTGTATATTTTTTTTAAAAATCCATCAAGATTGTATTTTGAGCCTTTCCATCCATCTCTAAGTTCCGCTTATCTTCAAAATTCATAGGAGAATTCTCAACATAGGGTGGAAATACCACTATAATTGTATCTCTCACTTATACCTAAGAGATAAGAGATATGGTATCATCCTATTTCTCCTACCATGATAGTTCTCACCATTAAAAATGGGAATACCCCTACTATTTATTGCACTCATTTTTACATCCTCATAAGTCTATTGGATCTTTTAGTGGTGACCTTATCTCTGATACTAATTGAAGTGACCAGGTCAGTGCGGGATCACTGAGATGGGGAGGGTTGAATCAATTATCCCTTTTTATTTTTACAAATTGTTTATTTTTAATTAAACCTATGTGGCTAGATAAATCCGAGATCAAATATTATTGTTTCTTTCAGACTTACCCCAAATAATGTTGTAAATACAAAGACACATAACACATGGATTTACAAGGTTCAGAACAAATACATACTCATTTTCATGTTAGTTATTCTCCCCAACACAAATTATCCACTTTAATATTATTATCAATTAAAATGGATAATATGGAGTCACACCATATCTCTCCTAAATCCTCACAAGAGGTTATTTATATTACATCACATAATGTTACCAGAATTCACACTAGATTACTTCAAAATCCACACCAGAGTCTTCTACTCCTGAATCACACAAGATACTTCTCATACTCCCAACTCCAACTAAGAGACTTCCTCCTTTATTCAAGGATTAATAAACTTAAAGATAATATGTTGATCTTCCTACACGATCTTACTAAATCTAAATTTCTCATGTACCTATTCAAGTACCTTTTCAAAGCTACTAGTATTGCTCAACAAATTCTAATCACCTATATCTAATAAATTTCCTTAGTGTAACTCTACTTAGGAAATTATTTCTTATGATAAATTCTCAACCTTAATTAATGTGTTAAAATGGTGCACATGTGTTCTTCAATATTTTATGTAAGATTAATCTTTCATTATCTCAAATAAATTTCTTATTAACTTTTTAATCTTCATGAATGTGTGATACAATGCATGGTTTTCTCATTCATGTTTTGTGAAACTAATTTTTTATATTTAATGTATATACCTAAAATAGTATGTGAAAATTTTCCAATTTACATAATATGACTATACATTGCATATATGATTTATCACATATTGTTGGTTCACTTTCTTGATGCTTTAGGTACTGATGCTTTAAACACCAAGTTAATTATTTTTCAAGTACATGACACAATCCTTATACTATTTTAGCAAACAATAATTAGTATAGTAATTCATCCACATATAACTTAGAATTGCACTTATCTTCACAAAATATCATCCTTTATGAAATCCACCACATGCTTTGTGGAACTCAGATGGGGAAAAATAAGAGCTTCCACTCTTAATGAAAGACTTCTCCAAATTTTTTAATCACCTTTAGTTTAGTGTTAAACATGTATTTATAGGTATCATAAAAGTGGTTAACACGTGATAATATTTCAAAATATTATTAATTGTTTAATTGTATGTGATGATGAAAAACATGTTGCCTCACTCCGCAATTGATAAGGTCCACATACTGCAAGGCCCACATAGCATTTTTTCATATTAATCACAAAATCAACCTTCATGGTATGAAAAATTATTTATTTCTCAAACTATAATCATGTAGAATCATCATTGAAAACTGAAAATATTTATCTCAAAATGTATGCATGTCCGCACACTGAAACTCTCACTTGGATATTGGATCCACTCGTTCCCTACCTCCATGATGTCATTTGAGATAGTTCCCCTACACAGTTGAGGTACTCCCACAACATGGTGTTGATATATATTATAGATCATGTGTTTGGCCCCTTTTTTGGGTATTGATACTTATAAATATTCTACAAATGAAATATAATCCCAAGATAATTATCATCAAATTCCAAACCACTAAGATTCCATGACCGCAAATCTTCCCCATGAAAAATATTTATTTTTCATGGTCTTCAATTCTTTATGAAAATAAATATTCTCAGGACCTTCTCTTCCTTATTCATTATTGTAAACAATGTGTGTTCTATTTATGTCACTTGAAAATTTCTTTGTAATTAATATTGGTTCAACAATCACCATATTTAAATGCTGTAGACAATGTTTCTTCACAATTAACACTTTTATTGACTACCTTTGAAGATCAACATAGTTAATCATCACATTTATCAAGGATACTTGTTATTACATGAATCCATAATTATTCTCTAAGCATCAACACCTCACATACTGACCCATTGAATAAAATGTAACTTGGGATCAAAAATTTTCATAGTGAAAATCAAAACATGCATTATAAAACATTTCAATGGAAAAAATGAAATTGGTTTTAAAGTAAATTTCCATTAAATCAGGTAGATATAAGTATCTTCATTAAAAATTGAATGAATAAGTATTTATATAAAAATGAGTAAATCATTTAAATAAATATTTGGAATATAGAAAACATTTTTAGTAATTTGTTAATCATAGAACCATGGTAATAACAATCGAGGTTAGTGATGATCATAAGTTTCTACACAATATTGGTGAAATACACCTCCAGGTGTGCATACACTCTCTAGATCCACAAGCCTAGGGAGAATATGTGAACACCCCAAAGAATGAAATCCACACCCTTTGGTAGTTTTATTTCACTTTCATCATCAAGTTGATGCTAGAAATCAGTTTACCTAGCATGCATATCCTTTTCTTTAACTACTCAGATTCCCTTGTGCTTCAAGGTAATAAATAATATTTTGGAATATCATTGAATATACTCAATCAGTTAATAAGTCAATTCACTAATCCCCAAGTTCAATTTTTAAAACATGATTTTCATTTTTAAAACCAATATCAAATGTTTTTTATCAAAAAATCAGACCTTTAATTTCAAATAAAATCATTTCAAAACATAAAACACTTCATGATTTTTATCTCATTAAATCATACTTCAAATCATTCATCATAAATAAAGACCATTTTTCTAGAAAGAAAACTTTATTTTTAAATCCATTTTCAAAGTAATTTTATCCCACATATGCACACCATTTCATTTTAAATCATTTTTCAAGATCCTCAATTCAATATTTAGAAATCAATTGGAAAAATAATTCAAATTAGACAAGAATTAAGGGTTTTAATTGATAGAGATTTCCTTATGAAACCAACTAGCTCAATAAAGATCAAAACCACCCACATGGGTTCCATAAATGGAGATTTGATGGGTAGAATAATCAAGGAAGAATACTAGAATCACAATTCCCAAATCAGAACTCAAATCCATCAAATATATGAGGATTCACCACTATTAAAGAAATATATAAAGGATAAAAGATGGATCCATGATTAAATCAAGGTTACAGTTACCAGAAGAGAATCAACACATCAACCAACACTTTGATCCATGAATAAATGAGGTTTGGAGAGATAAATTCATCTTTAGATTTCCTTTAAGGTTTTTAGGGTTGAGTAAAATTTGAAAGAGTTGATTTAGAATTAATATTATGATCAAACAAATAAAATTTATGATATTAACCCACCACTTCTTGGATCCATTGGTGTCACTGGATAGTTGGTGTCCTCGATTGGCTACCCAGTGGAACTGAGTAGAATGCATAGGATGTAGGGAGTCCCACTGGATAGATGGTGGGATAGGAATAAAAACTATCCCACTGGCCACTCTATCAGCTGGCTGGTGGCCCTCATCGGTTAACCGATAAGACTTTTATAGATTTTCTAGCTAAATTAGCATGCCCACTCTAGTGCAAAAATACACAGCCACCTTTGGGCCACTAAAAAATAGGAACAAATTCTCTCCCACACCCATATAAAAATTCAAATGAAGGTAAACAACTAGTAAAAAACTGGTACAATGAGAGAATAAGGGAATAAACTGAATATCAACATGGAATCAATGAGAACCAAAAAAAGGTTTATAAATTAAAGCTGCAAATGGAATGTTACATTACCAGCGTGGCATGGAATGGATCTTAGGAATATTAAAGATCCTTAAAAAATAATTATAAAGGATGGATACAATTCCTTATGCATCCAATATCATATCTAGCATGTATTACATGTTATGTACCTAACCTGATATCCATTATTATTTGAGAATAAAAAGTTGATATTAATCCAATAATGGCCAGACTCACTAAATTTAAATCAAGAATTGTAATATTCCAACCCAAACCATTCACTTGGGAAGAACCAGAATAACACTAACCATAGGTGAGATTCCCTTGACAATAAAGGTTGGAAATAAATACATAGGGTTTAATAATATCATGGGGAATGATTTACCCTTATATATATAACACCTCCTACAACAAACAAACTACAACAATGTATAAACATGATGCATGGATCAACACAAGGAAAAAATCCAATATAAAAATCCAATACATAATAATAAGAGTGCAACAATAACCAGTAAAACATGAATATAGAACTAAAAGACCTAAAATGAATGACATGGTTCTAACTGGAACACTCTCAAGATCTACATGAAAACTACCACCAAGATCCCAACTTCATCCTAGTCCACAACATCAATACCTCCCGGTAGCATGTAATATTTCATTCTCTTACCTATATCATAATGAAAAATGAGTTCATATGTACTAAGATACATATGCAGGGGATGTGTATATCAATGTAGTAGGAAATCCACCAAATTATTACCAAAAATTCTACTTAAATAAGAAAATTTTTGCTCACATTAACATAAAAAGGAGAGAATCATGTTATAATAAATAATATAGAAGAAACCACATAAGTAACTCACAATAAAATCCAATTTTCCTTTGAAATCCATAGTTTCTAAAAAAACCACCCACACCACAACTCACTCATACATTCCATGAACTCACACAACTAATTCATGAACCCAAGAATAAACCTAACCCATAAGTGAAACCCTATTATTTGAACCCAATCTATCACTTGGTCGAGTAATAATTTCTTGTTCCCTCTATATTTGGTATCGAAAACCAAGTCTGAACCCAAAAAGTCCATATAAAATGCATCATAAACACACACCAACCCATGTAATCCAAAGTGACCTGAAATCAATATTATAGCTAAGTATGTATCAATAAGGATGCTTACATATTTATGAACTCACACTAAACCATTTCAAACCAAGTTCATCACATGCCGACATCATCAATTTCAAAACCAAATCATCAAATAGGTATTTCATCCAACAAGTTGTGGATGTTTCCCAAAAACCATAATTAAAACCTTTTTACATTAAGATTCAATTCATCCAAGTTTTTTCCAAAACATTTAGTAGTGATAAAATAAAAAATTTACATTTAAAATAATAATCTTTCAGGTTCTTAAAAAAATTAGAGCAACACCCATGAACCCAATTCACCCATATGAAAGCACACCATTCCCTTATATATTTGGTCTCTATCAACTCTCATATGATGATCAATAACAATAGTCCCATAAAATCATTCCCTAAACACTAGATCTGAGCATGGATGTAACATCCCATTATTTCAGGTATTTCTTGACCATTTTGATCTAAAGTTTAGGTATTTATGTTTGTTTTAATTAATAGTGTCTGGGTATAAATGTTTCCAATGTTGGGGGGGGGGGTTGTCCTTAGGTTAAGAAATATTTAGAGATGGTTTGGGTTTTTTCTACAGAATCATGACCATGGATTGCCTACTGGACATATTCACATCATGAACTAGTTACATGATATGAATTAATTGCAGGGAAGATACCATGATTCCTATTTAGATCATGAAAAATTACAAGGCATGAAATATTTTCACATTGTGAATGGGTAGATTGGGATTAATTCAATCCAAGGTGATTTTTTTTAGTGTATTTGTAAAATATTAGAATTCATGACATAAAGGGGGTTTACAAATTGAATTCTTTGGGTCCAACAATTTTTATTATGCTGCATTCCTGAATTCTTCTCTATTAAATGTGTAGGAATTCCTCTTAAACCTTAAGGTGATTTTGGGAAATCTACCTCTTTCCAAATCGCTCCATTCAATGTTTGATCCCCTAAGTGGTTGTGTTTCTTATCCTTAGTAAGTGGTATTCCTATTTCTTCCCTTAATTAAGTTGTGACAATGGATTTTTCTATGTTTTTGGATCGAGTTGTGATTGTTTTGGGTTTTCATTCGACCTGTTTCTATTTTCCTCCATGACTTGTCTTTCGGAGGCTGATATACTTGTTTCCAATATTCATTATTAAAGGTAATTAGGTTTCCTCCATTCTTGATGTTTTTGTATCTAGAAAAGTGGTTATAATTCATGATTTTTCTTAATTTATTTTCAATTATTTTGGTATTTTTATTGGAATTGATTTATTTGAAATTATAATTGATATTTTTGGAAAAGATACACATTTTTAAAGGGGTTTTCTTTAAAAACAGTTTTGTGCACACCAAGTGTTTGATTAAATTATTTAAATAGATATTTTGGTTTTGAAATGGGTCCTCAAGCTTAGAATTAGGAAGTCTTTTATGTGAAAATGGTTTATTAAATATGATCATTATTTTTTAATGGTTTTTGGAAATCTAAGCACATTGGGTAAATCAGGAATATACTAGTTACTATTTGTGCGTGTAATGCCAGAAGAGGTTTTATGTCACTTTAGTGTGAGTTATTATACTAGACTTTATATTGTTTGGATACAACTTAGGCATGGATTAGGGATTTTATTTCATTTATAGCTTGTATAACCATAGGTTAGATCCCAAATTGTGTGTTTTTCTATTTATGATTGGTTTATCACATGATGGTATTTTCATGTTTATTTTCTCACATGCTTTTCTTATGGTGTTTACATGGTTGGTTTACCTATGCTTACCTATTTTATTTCATACTTAAAATATTCCTGGATTTAGGGAATACAGTATGTTTTTATGAAAACAAAATGATTATTTTTTAAAATGTTTTTACTTTACATAAATACTTTTTAAATTGATTTTTTTAAATATAGATCTAATTAATTATTGATATTAGAACTTTTATAGATTATTTAATGGTATCCTACTAGGATTTTTTTTCACACCCTACTTTTTCCTTTGGGCAGTTGTAGATGTTGTTTTGTAGGAGTCAATTAAAGGAAAGGTAATTTGTAGCATGCTAGTTTCTCTTATTGGGATTTTTCTTCATAGAGGGATGGTTGGAGGTGATGGATGGTCACATGAGGACTTGTTTTGACTCATTATGTTTCATATTTCTGATTTGGCCTATTTATATTGAATTTTTATGTCTCATGGATATGTTCTCTTGCTTCCATGTTTTAACCTGGTGGTTTTCCTTGTTCATGTTTATTATGAGTCATGTTGATTATAATTTTCTTTACTTTACCATGTGGTGAGCCATCTCAGTTGACTTATTTAATTGACTTGGTCTAGTTCATTAAAAATTGGTATCAAAGGAATTACCCAACCTAAAGTGTTGTGACAATGACTGGGTTTGGTTTAGTTTCTTAGTAGATCGGAGTTAGGACCATCATAATTCAGAAAGTAAGTGCTGAAATGGGGCTTAGACAACTCACTTATGTGACTGAAACCGAGTTACCATGGGTGGTCAAGGCTCTTTTAAAATATTTAGACTTGGTGGTTGAGGTCATTTGAATGATCCAAATATAAGGTTTATTTAACTAGACCTATTCCTTTTTTTGTTTATTATTTTTTTTTCAAAAAATCCATAATTGATTCAAATTCTTGTTGTTTTAAAACCATAGATATGGGTACCTGAAGTTGTTCTTATGATTTGGGATTATACTCATGACTAATGGGGTTTTGTCTTGTGTGTGTTAGATAATTCCTATGAGAAGAGATCTTTTGAACCCGATAGACGAAACTGAAAGATAGATTCTATAGGAAAATCCTATTATGGACCCTTCTTTGGAATAATCTGTTTTCTGTACTATTCATACTCTGGGTCAAGAAGGTGTCAGGAACTCAGGACGAGAAGTGGATCACAAATCAGAATTTACTAAGATACATCCACCTATCTTTCACGATGACAAAGGACCCTAGGAATCTAAAGAATGAATTTTGTGTATTGAGAGGATCTTCAAATTCTTGAAAAATCTTGGAGACTCTAAGGTGGGTTTTTTCATGTATGTGCTTGAGGGACGAAGAACAAGGTGGTGTGACTCTATTATACAAGATAATTTTCATGAGGATCTTAACTGTAATTATTTCAAGAAAAATATTTGACGAGCAGTTTTATCATGATACATTGTGAGGCTAAAATACTCAAGAATTTGTAAACTTAAAGAAATGGGAGTATACCATTTTAGATTATTCCACTCATTTTTTTGAGTTGGTGCATTTGAAATCAAATCTTGTCACCAGTGATTACCTAAAGGCTTAGAGGATTGAGTTTTGATTGAGGGATGATATTCATTAGATTCCAATTCTCATGTATCTTATGACCTTTTTGAATGTATTTTATAAGGAATCTTTGGAATAGGATAACATATCTGAAAAAATAGGTTTGGGTGGATATTCTGTTGGTGTTTTCGTTAGCTAAGGTGTATCTTCTGAAGGAACTCGAGGCATGATAGAAACTTGAAAAAACATGAAATTTAAAAATTTGGGTTTGGATGCATGCTAAAAAAACTGAATAAAAAAATCTCTTTATTTTATTTCTTAAAGAATTGTGTGTAATTCAATTTAAGCCTGAGAAATAAAATCAAACAAAAGCGTAAACAGTACCTTGTTTGTTTGAAGTCATAAATTTGATTTTCTCATCGTCAACATGTCATGGATTTAAGGCACCAATATATGCATCCTCTAAATAATATACTCATGAACCAAAACTATTGGATTGTCAATCTATGTTTTCTAGGTACTAGTATGGGAAATACAAGATCTTTACAATGTCCCTTCGATCACGTGAAGAACACGATCTCGATTGAGAAGATGAGATTGATCAAAACTTGTTCTTTATTTGAATTATCTTTATAAGAACTTTAGAGGAGATTATATGATATATTCTCCCTCTAAATTCATCAAAATGGTGTATATCATTACTCAATAGGCTAAAATGAGATTCTAAAACTAGGTTATACTTTCCAAAATTTCACTTTGGTCCTTGGAAAGAAATAACCTTCATTTTAGAACCTTTTTCACATGTATAACTTAAGAAAATTATCATAAATGTCACAATTATTTTATCACTCACTTATAACACTATGAAATGTTATTTGATAAAATATGAACCATTAAATCATCCTGTAAGCTCCCCAAATAATTTAATGAACCTTGAACATCCTATGTTTGATTAAAAAATTATATTTTCTCATATTCGATTTTATTATCAAACAACTTGTGAATACCTTGAGAAATAAATTCTATAATCATTATTCTAAACTTGAATAATATAATTTAATTATTTTTAATTATTATCTATCAAACTCAGATGTTCACCGACCCTTGCACATGGTGCCCACTTCATCCTAAACTCCTATTCATTGAATTGGTGGAACTTGTGGATACACTTAGTGCGTGACCATATAGGTCCTTATCTTAATAACAATGAGTCCAAAACCTCAACCAAGAGAAGAGTTTAGAAACCCATCATGTACTCTAAGGATATAATGAATATCATATCCATGACTACCTCCTATGAATAATTTTTATGTAATATAATCTCTTTTGCCTCAAGATATCTAATAAGGAAAGATGGAAACTTGTGTTATCATCCTTTTGTTTATTTATATATTTTGTGACATTAATATATGTACTTACCTTCTTGTACCATTTCCATGAATTTAATGGAGGTACTACCATCCTAGTCAAATTGGGCCCATGAGATATCTCTTCCTCAACTTGGAAGTGAAAAATTCTATCTTGATCGTTCAACCAATTCCATACCACCAATGATGCACCCAAAAAAGGTACATCACCACAAATTCAATGTCATAGTTTTTTCCTTGCATCAAATTACATGATAAAATGGTACATATTGACAAAAATATCAAGTCCAGAGACCAATACACATGTTCGTAGATAAGAACAACCCAAGGCACCCAAAACATATAGTGTTCCTATTGGAAGGTATATCCTCATGATCTCATCAAATTGAGTATTCAAGTGTGAAATTCATGAGAAGAAGTCTCAATGCTTATAATGCCCCCAAAATATGATAGTTATACATCATCTATGTCCCATCAGTATGATGTATCTTGACCATAAGACATATGTTTAAGATTACTGTCATAGTTTCTCAAGGTTCACATTATAGCTGGGAACTACTATAACCTTTTTATATGACATGTAATATAAGTACATTACCATGTAAATAGTGGATGTCGAAGTATAAAAAAATATTATGTTAAGAATAAAAACATGTATATATCAAACTGTATACATGTAATGGTAATCAAAGTACATAAGTGAGTTGGGTCTAGGGCACCCACTCACAACACTCCCACTTTCACTAGATCCAACTACTAAAAATTCTCAACCTTTTAGATCTCACATGAGTGTCATGATTTTCTTTAGATATGGATTTAGTAAGGGGGTATTATAGGTTATCCTATGTGGATAATATTCTAACTACAACTTCAACTCTATTAGTAAAATACCATAAGAGATGAAACTTCAAAATTATATGCTTTATCCTATAGTGTGACCTAGGCTCCTTGTAAAGTACCACTACTATAGTATTATCATATCATACTATAACATGGTCTATAATACTCAATACAACACCAATATTAGAAACAAATTTTCAAATCCAAAATACTTCTTTATCTACATAAAAATAATATATATACTTGGACTTTGTTGTAGAATTGAAAACCATAGACTGATTCAAGATACTCCAGCTCACTGAACCATTATCCAGGACAAATACATAGCCTTAATGTCATTTCAAATCATCAAGATTTTTCTGGTAGTTACCATCAGTGTATCCCATCACAACTACCTCTTTATTTACTCCATACACTAGAAACATATCCTTTGTATATCACATGTAATTTTGGATAGTTTTTATATCTTCCCAATGAAACTCTCTTGGATTTTATTGATATCTTCCAACCATGATTAAAGAAAATGCATACATGATATATCCCACTACTCAAGAATAAGTTATTCTACACATTCTTTAAATCTCCTCTTGTTTTTGTGGACATATCTTCTTAGAGAGATTAATTCCATGTGACACTAGAAATAATACTCCTTTGGATTTTTCTATATTGTACTTTATGATTACCTTTTCAATATATGTACTTTGACTTATCCAGAGAATCATTTGAGATATATATTGATAGATCTTGATCCCTAGAATATGGTATTCTTCTCTTAAGTACTTCATGGAGAATCATTCATTTAACCAAGTATTCACTTACTATAAGGATTTCACTTCGTTTTCCAGTAATAATATGTCATCAAAATATAATAGTAGGAAAATAGTGGAACTTACACTAATATTCTTATAGACACATGAATCGATTTCCTTCTTAATGAAACCAAATTATCTTATGGCCTCATAAAATCTAATATTCCATGACCATGATGCCTGCTTTAATCTATAAACGGATCTATGTATATTTTACACTTTATTGAAACTATTTGATATAATGAAACCTTCAGGTTGTGTCATATAGTCATCTTTAACTAACTTTCCATTTAGAAAAGAATTTTTAAAATATATTTTCCAAATTTCATAATCATGTAAGGCTTCTATTTCAAGTAATATTCTAATGTATTTTAGCATAGAGACTTGAAATAAGGTTTCATCACAGTTGATGGATTGATATTTCTTAAAACCCTTCACCACTAGTCATCCCTTATAGATACTCAATTTACCATCCATGTCAATATTTTTATTGAATACCCATTTACACCCAATAGTCTTTACATCACCTAGTGGGTATATGAAAATTGAAACTTGGTTTTGGTACATGGACTCCATTTCAAAATTCTTGGATTCTTGGCATTTAATAACATCCTTACTATCTACAACTTCCTTGTAGGTCACACAATCATCATTCTCTAGGAGTAATGTGTCACTTGAATTGGTGATAAGAAAACCATATCTCTCTAGTTCTCTAAATTCTATATTAGATATATGCAATACGTGTGTCTCAAAAACATATTTTTCTCCTGGTATCTCTTATGGATATTGTCCTCATACCAACTTATGTGAATCTGGAGCATCAACTTAATCAAATCCAATCTTACTCCCACTATTTCCATTAGAAATTTGTTCCCTTTATAGAAATGTAGCATGTATTTATATAACCAATTATCTATATAAATATTATATAGGTAACATCCTTTAGTCTTCTTAGGATAAACTATTAAGATTCACTTCATTCTCTAAGAGGATAATTTTTCACTAGGTATAGTCCTGAAAAAATCCTTGCATCCCCATGCACATATGTGTGATAAAATATATTTATTTTCATACCGTAAATAATATGAAATCCCATCTATTTCTATAGTTGGTACTAAGTTTAGTGTAATGTCACAATTTTTATTGCATATTTCTAAAAGGATAATGGTAGAGTTGCATGACTCATCATCGATCTGACCATGTCAATCAGGTTCTGATTCCTCATTTCACTAACACCATTTCACTAAGGTGTATAAGGAGAAGTGAGTTGGGAAATTATCACACACACCTTTAAATTATTGATGAAATCTTGGTTAAGATATTCTCCACCATGGTTTGTGTGGAGTTTCTTAATATTCATACCAATTATATTCTCTGCTTCATTATAATAATCCTTAAACATTATAAAGGAATTAGACTTATAACTCATTAAGTAAATATATCCATATCTACTATAGTCATCGGTAAAAGAGATGAAGTAATAAAAACCACCCCTATCCTATAATAGAAATAGACCATAAACATCAATATGAACCAATTCCAATAGTTCTTTATCTCTTTATCTATTCCCATTGAAAGGTGATTTGGTCATATTACATTGCAAATGAGTGTGACATACATCCAAGGGTTTTAACTCCATGGAGTCTAAATACCCTTCTTGATGTAGTTTACATAAATGATTATCATTTACATGACCTAGCCTGAATTTTCATAGGTGAGTAGGATATGAGTAATTATCAATAGAGTTTTCATTAATTATAAATATTGGATTTTAGTTTTCAATTATATTCAACCCATTGTTAAGATATTCTATACCATAAAATATTTATCCTTATACATAAGAAAAAATTTACTTCCAAACCTGAAATAAAATCCCATAGTCTCTAAACTTGACACTAAGATTACATTTTTGGTAAAAGATGGTACATAATAACAATTATTTAGTACAAGAACCATCCCATTAGAAAAAATAAGATGATAATATCCTACTACTAATGATGCTAATATCGCACCATTTTATGCTTGTAGATCTACTTAACCTTTTCAATTGTATTGAATCTACTTGATTCCTATATTTGAATACAAATGTGTGATACACATGAAGTATACAATACCCAACTTTTAGAAATATACATATTTCATTCAATGATAAAATATATATAAAGCATAAGTGTAAACTCGCTTCTTCTTCCCATTTATGTTATTATTATTTTAGAGGAATTTCTTGTCACATGCAAAGAAGACTACATCCTACTCATTACTCTCTCTTTTTATGTTTGGTTTTCTTAAAGGGAGGTGCATCAGTGTCTTTGACTTGGACTTATCCCTTTATAATTTATCCTCACCTTTTCTACTCTTGTTCACCATAAGGACCAAAGAGTTGGAATTATTCATATCCTTATCTTCTTGGAGAAATAAAGACAACAAATCTGGGAGTGACTTATTCATGTTATTCATATTATTCATATTATTCATATTATAATTAACAATTAAAGTATAGAAGATATGTGGTAAATATGAAATAATGAGACCAATTTCTAGATCTTGGTTCATTTTGAACCTAGGGGAATCAAGTATCTCAATGTACTCTATCATCTTGAGTACATAGGGTCCTTCTTGATTCCCTTATACTAGACTACATCTATACATAACACTTGATATCTAATTTACTTATTACTTATCTATATCTTGGTATAAAACTTGGAGATAAGATAGAATTTGGAAAACATTTATTTCCTCATGAATTTTCTACAACTCACTAGACATAGATGACAATATAAAACATAGGAAATCTAATGCATAATATATATTCTTCTTGTATTTATCCTTATCAACGTTTATTTATCCTTAATGGGGATTAATAGGAAGTGGGTATTCCAACATATAAAGCTTCATCTCTTGGATTGGTACTATGCGCAAGCACCTATACCACTCCTAGAAGTTATGGGCGGTCAGGATATTCTCTTTATCCAATATTAATTGTAGTGAAATTGAATTGGTGGTTGTTTTCCATTTTATATACAACATATAAACTTAAAAATTGGTACTTTATCTTGATTAATAGTAGAAAATTTCAAATTATTAATTTTTAATGCCTCCCACTATTTTATAAATTCCCAGTATCCCTCAACTACTAGATTTAGAATACCCAGTCACTTGAATATTCTAGTGCCAAGGATCATTGAAAACTCCCCTCAAAGTCTACAAGATATGGCTACAACACTACTAAAAGAATTTTATGGTATATATATGACCATATAACCACATTAAATTGCATCTACTTGATATGTTAAGTGAAGTCCCATCTCTTACAAATAATTACTTTACATTGCTCAATAATTTTCTTTTAATTTTCAACAAACTAGATATGACTACTCCTTTTCCTCTAAATTTAGTTAAGTTGACCCAAAACTCTCATAATAACTCCCCTATTAGTAATAGGTACCCTTAACTAAGGTTGAAGAGAACCCCAGAAAATCATTTTTATCCAAATTCAAGCAATATAATATATTTAATGACTTAATATTTTCTTTGAGGGATTTGTAAATTTAATCTCAGTGAATTAAATCCTTTTATATTTAACACACTTTTTCTATGTGATCATGCTCACAACTTAAACATGCATTTAAATAGAAAACATTCACCACACATGTTCATTTTATCTTTTCATTCTTGTTTATTATTATAATTTTTGATCACTCATAATAAATACACATTCAACAAATAATAAACCATGAACATGATAAAATAAATAAATAAATAATGTTGTGATCATGATATGTCAACTATTAGTTAATCCACCAATTTAATAATGGATTAACTGAGACCCTAGGGTAATTTATTAAGTCAATAACTGACATGAATTTCTACACCCACAACTCCCATGTACTTCACTTGTTTGGTCTATACTGGATCTTGAATCAAACCACTTTTCCATGAACTCCTTTTATCTTTACAATGTACACTCACATGTAGGTGAGGGGAAATCAGGGTGTAAAATTACATTTTATCAATTAAATGTGGACACACATGACCTTATACCAATTAACGATGGAGGAAAAATACATAGATCATAAAAATAAATTAATTATTAAATTTTGGAAAACTTAAATTTAATAATTAAATCAAATAAATAATAAACCAAACATGCACGGGTTAGTCTTGGATCATGAACATTCAAAATTCAATTATATTGAATAAAAAATTTAAATTATATAAAATTAAACACAAGTGTATTTTTAATTTGTTAACTTGCATTAAAATAATTTTAATTAATTATCGATACACCCCACAACACCCAAAATAATTTTATTAAATTCCAGACAATGAAATTTAATTTCATAATTTTTTTCATAATTTCTTGGTTCTATTTGGACTTAAAGTAGATCCCTAAAAATTAATTTTAGGTCATGTGATGGGTTAAATGTGTTGGGATGGTCGGACATAGACCAAATTGGTCTGAACTGAGATGAGGTATCTTTTAAAATACAAATATATATGTATATATATATATATATATATTTATATATAAAGTCCAAACATGCCATGTTTTTTTTTATTTTTTTATTGGATTTCCATGGAATCTTTGTGTATGATTCCTATGAAAGATTTGTGTAATATTTCCATGGAATCTTTGAGTAAGCTTCCCATAGAAGTTTTTTTTAAATTTTTAGCAACTAAATCAAGCTTCCACAACAAGATTGTATTGACAACAAACTACCCCAACTAGCTTCTGGGATATCCAGCTAACACGAAACATACTTTTTGGTCAGAGTGAGTATCACAAGAGGGGGTTAATTGAGTACCCAATAAATGTATATTTTAAAAAATGGATTTAAATAAAATTTCCCAATTAATCTGAATATGCCCTAGTTTATCAAAAAATGGAAGATCGACATAAGTTTTAATATTTTAAAATATTTATCAAAATATTGATTAGGTATCGATTAAAACAATATATTATATTAATTGAAACTTTGAAATAAATTTACTAAATAAAAATAATATATAAACACTAATGAAGATAAACTATCGAAGTAATGGTTTTGTTTATAAGTAAAAATAATTTTGGTTTTAAAGTACAGAAAATAATGAAAACAAAACACACAATGAAATTAAATACAAGAGGTTTAGTATCAAGCTGAGACTTAGTCCTATACACTTGGAAATCACCTGCTACTAAGCATTTTATATAAAAATAAACTTTGATCCACAAACTAGATTAAATATTACAACAATATGAAAGCTGTTCAGGCCTCATAGGGACCCCTTCCATAGTATTCATGGGAATAAAAATAAAATAGGCCATAACTAGACCTCCACCAGAACCCATGAGAAATAGATAAAAGAGAGTTAAATAATATATCTATGTATATTCTAGTTTAAATTAAGATATAATGTATTTTTAATAAATAGAGTATTCACTCATTTCTCATAATGTAATAAAGAATAAACAAATAGAGCAAATAAAATATGCATAGAGACCATGTTGCTCTGTCTGATATTCTTTGTAGCCCGTGAATCTTGAATGTAGTTTGAAATGAAACTTGAATCATACTATCATGACCCGTCCCCCGGGGTTCGTTCCATGACTATCCCAAGCCCTCATTCCATAGGCCAAGGGCTGACGACTAGCACCGAAAAGGGATATCCCTAAAATCGGGAAGGCATTGCCTTTTAACCTACAAACTCACACAATACAAGAACACAATAAGATACAAGAACAAGGTAAACTATATATTAAATAGGGTTAGTACAGTAAGTAAAGGGGTCTGGAATACAAGCCCAACTAGAAAGTACAAGTAAAACTAAAAACAGCTCCTGTGAACACCCTCCAAGGATCCTACCTGAAGGGTAGGTATAGCTCTCGAACGGTCGTCTATATGGTATGTATCGTCTAATGGTACACCTACGAGCAGCCTACAGTCCTAGAACCCTCATCCTCGATCAATTTTTTCCATCATCTGCACAAGAAACAATAAGGTGCAGGCGTAGCTCGTGTAGGGGTGAGTATAACAATACTCAGTAGAGACCCCGAGACCCCCGAAGGTCTCTTAGAATCCACAAAGGATAAACCACAAAGCAATACTATAATCACAAAGGATGAAAAAAATAGTCAAACCTACTTAGGTATATGCCCATACATATACCTAAGTTATCAAGTATACCCATCTCATTCATGAGGAAACACAAGGCCCAACTCTTTAGACAAAAGCAAAACTTTTCCACGAAGGAAATAATACCATGAAGGTAACACCACGAAGGTAAGTACCACAAAGGTAAAATTACACAGAAGAATACCATGAAGGTATCACCACACAAAATTGTACCATAAAGGTAAAGACTCAGCTCACACTAGGTATAACTTAAGTATGAAAATATACATGATTAACAGTATTTCTAGATCATCTTACTTCATCGAGAAGCTCTACTATTGACCCACGCAGGATCAAAGATGACCCACATAGGATATGAAGATGACCCACATAGGATATGAAGATTACCCACATAGGATCCATAGACGATGATTCATACAGGATCCGAAGATGACCCATAGAGGATCTGAAGATGACCCACACAGGATCAGTAGATGCTTCAAGTACATCTAGCCACAGGGTTCCCGCACTAAACACACTTAGTTCTGAGAGGATCCACTCCTCAAGCCATAGTTTTATACTTCAACATCCATGAAGTCCCACAAAGTTCCTTCACGTCATAAGGTACCCAATGCAACTGACAGCGTGTCAATCGGACGCTCGGTCGGTAAGTTATTAGCGTTTCTGTTCTGAGGGCCCGGTTGGATTTGGGTTCGATCCAACCCGTCTGTACTCTAACTTTATCCAAAACTCAAGTGGAGTATACCAAAAGGACCATCTCAATCTGAGGATTCCGACGCTACTGGCAGTTCATCAAACGAATGTCCGGTTCTCAAGATATGACCAAAAGGCGTATCTGGGTCCAGATAGGCCCGAGTCCGGTCCGACCCGTCCTGACCCAGCCTGGGCTGACCCGACCTGGCCTAGGCCGACTCGACTCGGTTAGGGCCGACCCAACCCGGTCTGTCCCAACCCGACCCGGTCTGGGTCCGGCCCGACCTGCTAGGCCGCGGTCCAGCCTATCCCGCAGAGGGTGTGGCCTGGCTCGCTGGGCGGCCCACTGGGGCAGCCCACTAGGCGGCCCATGGTGAGGCCCACTGGGCGGCCCGAGGTGCGTCCCACTGGGAAACCGGCTGGGGTGGCCCGCGGTACGGCCCACTGGGTGGCCCCCTGGCGCAACCCGCTTGGTGGCTTGCGGCCAGGGTGGCCCATTGTGGTGGAGCCCACTCTAGCTACCACCCGGGGGAGGCGCCCCCTAGGATTCCCGAACGGCCCGAGGATCGTTTGGTTCTGGACAACCCGGCGGTGCCACATGGCACCACCTGCTGGCACGCGGGGCCCGCCGAAGTGGGTCCTGCTTGGCGTGACACGGCCAGCCGGGGTTCCGGTCGGCTCCCCTTCCAATGGAACTGGTGTGCACCACTATTGCCTTCGCTGCCAGCTAGGTGCTGACCACCCTCTAGGCGCGCCGCCGCAGCTTGGCAGCCATGACCTCCAACACCGGCGGTGCGGACGGGCGCCGCCCCGGCTTCCACATGGCCTGCCGGCATGCCGACTTCCACCCTCTTCCACCACGGACAATGGGTTGTGGCCTCCTTCGGCGGCATGATTGCACTGCCTCCACTATCGCGACCGATCGGTGTGTTGGTCGCCACCTGTACCCTGCCGATGCCGGTCACCGGTGGACTTTCGCGGGTCACCGGGTGAGGTCTGGTGTCCCGTTCTTCAATCTGAAGTAATTTTTGTGTGTCCCGAGATGTTGCCTTTGAATCTATCCCTTCAAGGTTGAGTTATGATCAACCTGAATTTTCACCTGTGAAGAACATGTCAAACAACGTAGTAGCGGAGGGATCAGGCCATGTTCGTTTGGCCCGCACCCTCCACGTTAGACCGTTAGCATGCGACTCAAGAATATTGAATCAACATAAATTAAAAAAGAACAATCATGAACAAACCCTACCTCAATTATTCGTTGGAGATGGAGTGAGGATGAAGATGAAGATGATTAAGGAGACGCCGATGTTCATCGCTCCCGCAATACGCTTCTGATCTGTGCTCCAACGTTGGTTCAACATTCTTGATCTAGAGATTCATTATTTATTGGAGGAGGTTCTTTGCTGGAGGATGTTCTTCCACCAAGAGTTCTCCACCAAACCAGTTTTCCAACAATTCCCAACCACAAGAGGTGAGAAGACAATCCCCCAAATTAAGTTTAAGAGTTCATTAATTGTTCAATTAATGATTCTCATTAATTGGGGGAGGTTTTCCAAGAGTTACACCGCACTAAAAGAGGGGTTTCAAGGTTGGGTGGTCCCCACCAACAAATTCAAAAAGTGGTGGAGATATTTCAAATAAAAATAAAACTATTGTTTTATTTTTATTCCTCCGAAAAAACCGAGATTTCCATCTTCCACCCTCGACCCACTATGGTTGAGGTGAAGGCCTTATTAAGCAAAAATCGGCACTGCGAGTTCAACGATCTCCTCAGATTTTAATTCCGATCACATGTTCAAAATTTATGAATTACCATCGGCATGTTTACAGAACATACCTTAAATAAAGTTAAAAAATTCATTCCGGGAACTCCAGGACTCGAAATCATGTGCTGTCAGTTTTTGTAGACTCGTAATATTTCCATATAATTAAAAAAAATTACATGAAAAATTACAGGTCTTTACATTCTCCCCACATCAGGGATTTGAGTCCCCAAAATCCACAACACAAACTAGGGAAACAGGTTGGGGTACTAAGCACAGATATGAGCCTCCCACTCCCGTGTACTCTCCTGGAGGTTTTTGTGCTACCAATGTACGCGCACCCGAGGTATCGATCGCCCATAAAGGAATCTCTCTTTTTCAATCCTCAATCTTTTCTAGAACCTCCAAAAATGTCACCCCATCCTCGATGTCCATCTCGCCCCAGTCAATGATGTGAGAAGGATCATGCACATACCTCCTCATCTAGGATACATGGAAAATGTCGTGCGCCCGGTGCAATTGAGGGGGAAGGGCTAGGCAGTATGCCACCTCGCTAACTCTGCTAAGGACATGAAAGGGTCCTATGAACCTCAAAGATAACTTTCCACCCTGACCAAATCTCTGCAAACCTCGTCTAGGCGAGACCCGTAGAAAGACATGGTCACCATCCTCGAACTACAAAGGTCTCCATCTCCTGTCAGCATAAGACTTCTTCCTACTCTGTGCAGTCTTCATCCGCTCCTAAATGATCTGCACCTTCTCTGTGGTAGCCCGCTCCATCTCTAGTCCCTTGAGTGCTGACTCCCCTGGGTTATTCCAGCACAAAGGTGATCTGCAAGGTTAACTGTACAATGCCTCAAATGGTTCCATACTGATAGTGGAGTGATAATTGTTGTTGTATGAAAACTCCACCAAGGGAAAGTGATCTTCTCAATTGCGACTGAAATCAAGGACACAAACACGCAACATGTCCTCGAGAGTCTAAATGTTCTGCTCTGTCTGACCATCTGTTTGAGGATGAAAAGTGGTTCTCAATTGAAGTTGAGTCCTGAACAACTCCTGCAACCCCTTCCATAGTCGGGAAGTAAAACATGCATCATGATTGGAGACAATCGTCGAGGGAAATCCATGAAGCTGTACAATCTTCTTTATTTAGAGGCATCCCAAGCTCTCTACTGATCCCTGCTCTCTAATAGGTAGGAAGTGGGCCAACATGGTGAGTCGGTCAATGATCACCCAGATATAATCATGTACCTTAGACGTGCGTGAAAGTCCTATCACAAATTCCATGGAAATTCCATCCCACTTCCACTCTAGCACCTCTAGTGGCTGAACTAAGCCTGCTGGAACTTGATGCTCTGCCTTCACTTGCTAACAAGTAAGGCACTGTGAGACAAACTCTGCCACTGCTTTCTTCATTCTCGGCCATCAGTGCTAACACCAAAGGTCCTGATACATCTTCTCCACTTATGGATGTACCGCTAGAGGGGAAGTATGGAACTCCCTTAACACTTCCTTCCATAGCACCAACTATACCTTAGTATGTCCTCTGAAGAGGATGACGTTCTCCGGAACATTAAAAAATCCATTAGGTGCCTATCCTATGGATATCTGAGCACGTTGAGCCTCACAGTCAGTCTCCCCAAGATGTGCCTCCCTGACTCACTGAAGGAGTGGGGGAGTGACTGTCAGAGACTGAAGATAAGATTCTCCATCTCTATCCATGTAGGATATCCACAAAGTGACTAGCTGCTCCATGCCTCACTCAGCAATTGTATACCAGATCTCTTGCTGAGTGCATCTGCTAATACATTCCCCTTCCCATGAGTATACATTATCTCGAAGTCATAGTCCTAGAGGAACTCAATACAACATCGATGTCTCAGGTTCAAGTCCCTCTAGAAGAATATATACCTGAGACTCTAGTGACTAGAGTAAACTGTAAAACATTCTCCCATCAAGTAATGTCACCACATCTTCAAGGAGAAGACCACTGCTTCTAACTCTAGGTCATGAGTAGAGTAGTTATGATCATGCTGTTTCATCTGTCGAGAACCATAAGTGATCACTGCTTTCTCCTGCATTAGGACACATCCAAGCCCGGTCCCAGATGTGTCGCAGTAGACTACGTACCCAACACCCTCCTCCGATAGCCTCAAGATGGGGGCACTCGCTAGTCTCTGTCTCAGCTCCTAGAAACTCCACTGGAATCTCTCCGACCACACAAAGGGTTGACCCTTCTTTTTCAATGCTAATAAGGGTTCCAAAACTCTAAAAAAGTCTGGCACAAACCTCCAGTAGTAACCGTCGAGACCCATGAAACTCCGCACCTCCGTCATACTCCTAGGTGGCTCTCAAGCAAGTACAACCTCAATCTTTGCTGGATCCACCGAAACTCCAGCCTCCAAGATGACATGTCCTGGGAAGTGAAACTCTCGGATCCAGAACTGGTACTTTGAGAGCTTACCATAAAGCCAGTGCTCTCAGAGTGTGTCCAGAACTATCTGCAGATGATAGGCATGATCCTCCTCTGTAGCTGAGTATACCAAGATGTCATTGATGAAGACTACCAAAAAGCAATTGAATTATGGCTAGAATATTATGTTCATGAGTCACATGAATACTGCTAGGGTTTTGGTCATGCCAAATGACATAACCAAGAACTCATAATGGCCATACAACATCTGAAGGCCGTCTTATGCACATCCTCGTCTGATACCTTGAGTTGGTGATAGTCTGATCTGAGGTCTATCTTCGAAAACCACTATGATTGATTAGCCCCTAAAAGAGGACAATATTAATTGTTTATAATATAATATTCATGTTCTTTATTAATCATATACACCATTATTAGTGCATTTTACACTTTGAACATTATTTAACATTATGATTGTAATTACTTCTTAAAATGCACTATTACATGGTACATTCTTGAACATCTCATAAAACACCAAATGGTCTTGATTTTATTTTTATATTTTATTTTCATGTCTCTAATGCTATAAGTAATAATTCATTCTTTTGGAGAACTTGGAGATTCAATTTGGAAGACCACCAAAGTGGGCTTTGAACCAACCACATTCTGGGCAAAGTGAGCTGGACAACAGCCCAATAAACGTACTGTAGCGGCCATTATTCAAGCCCAAAGAGTCTCAAAATTTAACTGGAGTTATAAGAAATCATTGGAAATATTTCATTAAAGAGTGGCCCAAGATAATTCTAATTTTTTAATGGGGTTACAGGTGGCCCAAGTTACAGATTCAATTCTGGGCTAGATTCTGTGGCCCATAAAAACAGCCCACCATTTAAATCATTTCTTGAAAACCAAAAAGTATGTTGGGATAAAATTTTATCGGATATTATGGGATATCTAGGGATTCATTTAAGTCTTATATGGCCCACTCCAATTCGCCATTCTAGAAGGTGAATGCGGTGCTTCTGTTCGGTGGATGAAAGATGACTCCCACTTCGAGACAAGAGTTGAAAGGTCTCCTCTACATTAAATGTCCACCCACCTATGTCCACCACAATTAATTAAAGAGAGTGGGATTGATGGTGTCTCGACCCAATGACTCCTAAATATCTATTTAAGTTAGTATAAATGGAGGATTTATGGATCTTTGAGTTTTACTTTCATTGTAATGTTGTTATGCCAAATTTTCTTTGTAACGTTCTTCTTTCGCATGTAAGTTGTTTGAATCACCTTAGTTTTCAATAAAAGTTCTTCTTATTCTCTTTTTCTATTCTTATTCTTTTCACATTGATATCGTTGCCCCAAGTTGTGATCTTATTCACGCCAGCACTTGTGAATTTATTCACACAATGGTGGAGTGATCGTTTCATTGTTTTATTTTTCTTCTTCAATCCCGCTTCTTTAAGTCGACTTCCCGCTTCCATTTATTGAATAGAATAAATAGAGGCCTAACCCATTATGTGTTGATCCTAGGGAGTTTCATGGGGTGGATTGGATGTTATTTAATGTGCTTAAATTCATAATAATTTCATTATTTTAAGATTTACATTTGAAACTTTATTTTCTTCTTCATCTTTGCCAACTTTAACAATGACACATTTCAAGTAATAGTGCGATCCAATTCCTTGGAGTGATCATTAAATGGATCCTACAAGTGCATTGGTGATTAGACTTGGAATTGGGTAGGGATTAAATTGGTGAATGATGTTGAGGAATTATATCATTTTGTGGATGCATCTTGAATTAGTGAAATGAAATGTTATAAAAAAATAAATACATTAAATCTAACCCTAGTAACAACTTAGGATCAACTCATCTCTATTAAATGTTTTAGACTAAGTAATTGTATGTTTTTTATTTTTTATTTAAATTAAATCACTATTTATTCAAATCAAATCAATCCAAATAGTTGGCCACTGCATAGCCAAATCCTTCCAAAATCAGAGTGTCTTTAGGTTCCTTCTTCGGTCCCTGTGGATTCAACCCTACCTGTACTACGACGACCCAATACCTGTAGGGTAAATTTGGGCAACCAAATTTTGGCGCTGTTTCTGGGGACCCAAGTAAGTCACCTTAGATACTCAATTTCTTTTCTCACCCCAAATTCTCTCTTTTTTTTCACGTTCATATCTCTTCTCTCTTCCCCTTTCTATTTTTCTGTGTCCTAAAAATCTGAAATATCTCTCTCTAATCAAATGGATTTCCTTCAGAAATACCTCAACATAGAACCAAGATGGAATAAAATTGAAAATAAATCTTGGGAATAAAAAAACTTAGGAAATTACTTTTATCAACCCTTGAATGATTACCCCACACCCGATGAGACGTACAATTAATGGGATAATGAATGCTTAAATGATAAATTTCCTGCCCTCTGAAGGATGATTGAAGAGTACAATATTAGTGAAGTCCATAATGTTCAACATACCATCATATATTTTCCCCAATCATTTCTTGAACAATTGTGTTATCAAATGGAGATAATGAATTCTGAGGTTTCATCTTTGAGGTTAAAACTACAAAACTTTAAAACATGTGAAGAACTCACTTTAGAGACTGGGAAATCAGAGTTAGATAATGAAGTGAATTGGTCAAGTAATGTTTAAAGTCAAGCTTAAGATTGTTTAAATCAATATTAAATTGATTTTTTTAATTCAAAAGATAATAACTTGACATCATGGATTGAGTTTCTGGAACACGGCTCCATTAGTGAATTTTTAGGACCACCGATCACTGAAAAATTGGGAGAAATCACAAACATTGAGCTCATACCCACTCCTAGAATTCAAATGGACACTTTTGGGGATGAATCATATTTTTATAAGGAACCTATTCATTCTAAAAATTTTGTATAAAAAACTACTTTTGATTCAAATTGCCAATATGCTTTAAGAAAATTCAATCAACACAAACTCAAAATCATTGTCCTTCATACCCCACTCAAGTATCCCATCATTTGTGTTAAGAAATAGCTTGGGGTTTTCATTCCTTCATCTCATGAAACCCAAAAGGGGGGTTGATCTTTGATTTGTTAGGAAAGACTACAAAAGAAAAAAGACCAACCATTTCTGATATTCCTTAGATTTTCCCAATCATTTTAGAAAATAGGATTGTTCACGAATCAAATTAAAAATCTTATTACCAACCACAAGGGATATTCATTATCAATCATGTTAAAGTGGATAAATGTGAGGTTATTAAAAATTTTAAAGTTGGAATTGGATAATTTGGGGGGTTAAAGTCGAGCTAAAGACATTAAATTAAGCGCTGCACGAGAGGAAACCCATGGTTTTCAAGTTTCCAATAATTTTGTTGTTTTAATCAAATTTATATTTCAAATAGGATTAGTGGATCATTTTGATTTAATTTTATTTTACCTTAGACTATTGACCTGTTCTTCTTTTATGAGTATGGATGGGTATGAAAGGGGAGCACCGTATTCATCCGTGTCACGCAGTGTGATCCCTGAGTAATACCTTACCCAGAAATTTAAAAGAAGACAATGTATCATCAGTTTGATTTAAAAAAAATAGGGAAAACCATAAAAATGTTGATACTTGGTATTAAATAAATTGTTGTGTTGTTTTTTTGTCTAGTTTGTTCTTCTTTGTATGGTTCCGGGACTATTTTGGGTGATACATATTCAATCAAAGAGGTGTCTACATCTCCCAAGAGATTAAAGGAGTAATTTGGAGCATCATGAACTTCAACTTCAAAAACCAGGTGAAAATTTTCCATGTTTTTTGTTTAATTTTTTAGAACTCCTTCCATCTACCTCTACCCCTTATAATCCTTCTTTTCTTTAAACATTGGGGAAAATGTTATTTTAAGTTGGGGGGAGATGAAATAAAAAAAATTGATCTTGTGTTCATAAAAAATGTGTGGAAGGAAAAAATTTCATTAACCTTGAACATGATAACACACATTGAAAACTCTGAAATTGGATATCAAATAATTTTTCATGCCTTGATTCTAATTTTAATGAAATTTTAGGTTCATGTGCATAGATTTTGGAAAGTGCGGTTGTCCGATGTGATTTTCACCATTATATTTTCATCCATTTAATAAAAAAACACAATTCACGTCCTCTAGATTGTGGGGTTTTAGTTTGAGTTCTTGGGGACCCATAATAAATAGCATAGGTTTAGTGATCATTTTAGTTTTAATATGAGTATTCAAAAAAAAATCAAAAAAAAAATCAATTTGCGCATAGAGCAATGAAATGACCTAATACATGGATTTGGGCACTTGGGGATTGCGACTCCATAGTTTTCTGGCCCGAAGTTGGGAGTTTTATCTCTATTTGTGGTAATTTTAATTTGTTTTTGATTGAGTTAACTCGAGATGATGCCTGAGTATGTGAGCTTCACTTGGTGCTCGAAGGTCTTTGAGCCTGGGATTCATCGGAAAAGTCTTACTACATGGGTTGACTCGATTGAGTTAAATTTTAATTACCATGGAAAAATTGAAAGAAAAGAGTACTCATCTTAATATTAAAATTTTATTTCTCCTTGCGCTTCCATATTTTCTCCCTCGACTGAAAATGAACCCCCTTGTCTATTGTGACACACAACACTTTATCATGCTTAATTGAATTTGGATGAAATATGGTGATGAATTTGAACAAAGAAGTGGGATTGGGCTTGGTTTATGCCTCTGTAATTAGCTTGTTTTAAATTATTTTTATGGGTTTCATAATTTTTTGCTATGAATTCTTTGGGTGAGCAATGTGTATTACAATGTTTTTGGAAAAGGAAATTCAAATTTTATATTTTTGAGAAATATTTTGATTAGGACTAGAAAAACTCAAGTTGGGGGGTGTGATTATCCCCTAAAAGAGGCTAATATTCATTATTTATAATATAATATTCATGTTCTTTATTAATCATATACATCATTATTAGTTCATTTTACACTTTGAACATTATTTCACATTATGATTGTAATTCCTTCTTAAAATACACTATTACATGGTACATTCTTGAACATCTCATAAAACAAAAAATCGTCTTGATTTTATTTTTATATTTTATTTTCATGTCTCTCATGATATAAGGAATAATTCATTATTTTTGATCACTTGGAGATTCAATTTGGAAGACCACCAAAGTGGGCTTTGAACCAACCACATTCTGGGCAAAGTGAGCTGGACAACAGCCCAATAAACGTACTATATAGGACATGATTCAAGCCCAAAGAGTCTCAAAATATAACTGGAGTTATAAGACATCATTGGGAACATTTCATTAAATAGTGTCCCAAGCTAATTCAAATGTTTTAATGGAGTTCTAGGCGGCCCAAGTTGAAGATGCAATTCTTGGCCAGATTCTGCGGTCCAGAAAAACAGACTACCATTTAAATCATATCTCCAAAAATATAGAGTATTTTGGGCTGAAAATTTATAGGATATTATGGGACATCTGGGGATTCATTTAAGTATTCTATGGCCCACTCCAATTTTGCCTTCTAGAAGGTGAATTTGGCGCTTCTGTGCGATATATGAAAGATGGATCCCACTTCGAGGCAAGAGTTGAAAGGTCTCCTCTACATTAAATGTCCACCCACCTAGGTCCACCAAAATTAATTAAAGAGAGTGGGGTTGATGGTGGATCTACCCAAGGCCTCATAAATGGCTATTTAAGGTAGTAGCAATGGAGGATTTAGGGATCTTTGAGTTTTACTCTCATTGTAATGTTGTTATGCCAAATTGTCGTTGTAACGTTCTTCTTTCGCATGTAAGTTGTTTGAATCGCATTAGTTTTCAATAAAAGTTCTTCTTCTTCTCTTTTTATATTCTTCTTCTTTTCACATTTATACCATTTCCCCAAGGTTTGATCTTATTCACACCAGCACTTGTGAATTTATTCACACAACGGTGGAGTGATCGTTTCATTGTTTTATTTTTATTCTTCAATCCTGCTTCTTTAAGTTGATTTCCCACTTCCATTTATTGAATAGAATAAATGGAGGGATAACCCCTTATGGGTTGATCCTAGGTATTTTCATGGGGTGGATTTGATGTTATTTAATAT
Source organism: Viscum album (assembly GCA_963277665.1). NCBI lineage: Eukaryota > Viridiplantae > Streptophyta > Magnoliopsida > Santalales > Viscaceae > Viscum > Viscum album. Next base: position 1,271,198,627 of record OY728137.1, on the reverse strand, counting down.
GCGTAAATTCATAATCATTTCATTATTTTAATATTTCCATTTGATGATTTATTTTCTTCTACGTCTTTGAAAACTTTAACAATGAAATATTTCAAGTTCTAGTATGATCCAATTCCTTGGAGTGATCATTAAATGGATCCTACAAGTGCATTAATTATTAGACTTGGAATTGTGTAGGGATTAAATTGGTGAATGATGTTGAGGAATTATATCATTTTGTGGATGCATCTTGAATTAGTGAAATGAAACATTATAAGAAAATAAATACATTCAATCTAATCCTAGTAACAAATTAGGATCAACTCATCTCCATTAATTGTTTTAGACTAAGTAATTGTATGTTTTTTATTTTTTCTTTAAATTAAATCACTAGTTATTCAAATAAAATCAATCTAAATAGTTATCCACTTCATAGCCAAATCCTTCCAAAATTAGAGTGTCTTTAGGTTCCTTCTTCGGTCCCTGTGGATACAACCCCTACCTATACTACAATTACCGCATACCTATAGGTTAAATTTGGGCATAACCAGTGCTCCATTCAACTGATTGAAGAGATCATCAATCCTTAGGAGTGGGTACTTGTTCTTCACAGTCACCTGGTTCAAGCGCCGATAGTCCACATAGAGTCTCAAACTCCCATCCACCTTCTTGGTGAACAAAATCGGGGCTGCCCAAGGAGAAACACTGGGCCTAATGAACCCCTTCCTCTCTAAGTCCTCTAGCTGTACTTGCAACTCTCGAAGCTCCACAGAATCCATCTGATATGCTGGTGTAGATATTGGGGTCGTCTTGGGGTAAAAGTTGATATAAAAGTCCACCTCTCTATGAGGTGGTTGACCTGATACATCATCAGGGAAAACATCAACGTACTAGTCCACCACTACAGGATAACTCAGACTCTCAACATCAACCGCTCCAAGGGTAAGGCTAGCCAACTGATGTGTGATTGGATGAACCCTCCTCTAGGTAAGTCCATCCTATGCTTCAAAGGTTCCCTTCTCATTGGTGAAGGAAAAACTGGTCCCATCCTCATGGACACACCGCACTTTATGCCTAATACAGTCGATTTGAGTATGAACTGTAGATAACCAATCCATACCCAAGATGATGTTGTAAGGCCTCGACGCCTCTACTAGAAGATCCCAGCCAAATATCTCACCTCCTAGAGTAAGCTCACACTGCTGACACTAGTGTGTAATCATAAAATACTCTTCTGTAGGAGTCTATAGCCATAAGGATCGAGCTAACGACTCCACTAGAATCTCTGAACTCCGAACAAGGGCCGTGGTAATAAAAGAGTGACTGGAACCTGTGTCTATAAGTACATTATCTAAGGTATAGTAGACATAGATCGTACCTCAAATCATATCCAGTGCACTTTGGTCGTAGGCCTCAGCTTCTTGGAGCTGAGCCCGTCCCTATCCACCTGCTCCATATGGTTGGGGTGGACCACCTGGAGGTGGTAGTGATAGAACCTCGAATCACCGCCAACTTCCTGCTGCATGACCAACTCCTCTTCCATGTCTGCCTACTAACTATGGACCTCCTAGATCGAATCTTTGCCTCTACCTAGGCGGTCCTTCAACCGTCTGTTGGTTGTCTGTATGACGGGTCGGGCAGTCGCGAGCCATATGACCTTGCCCACCACATGAGTAACACTAAATACTCCTCACCTATCCTGCTCTATCTCGAGAGCCCCACACAACCAACCCTATATCCTGCGGTCGTCCACCTGTAGGTATGGTCCTCTTAGACCTCTGCATCATCTGTCTACTTCCATTTGCAGATGAATCTGCTACGTGATGTCCGGTGGTGGGTCTTGCTGCCAGTGACTGCTCCGCAAGGAATCTCTCCACTAAGAGTGCTCTCTCTAACACCCCAACCTGCGTCGGGATGCTTAGAGATACCATCGAATCTCTAATATCTCATCTAAGCCCCTGCTCAAAGGTACGGTCCCTAAAGAAAGGGTCCCGTACCATGTCAGTGGAGTAGTGCGAGAGGTTGGTGTACCTCGCTAAATAATGAGCCACGGTCATGCTGCCCTGCTTCAAGTGGAGAAGCTCCTATATACGCACTGAGCATAAGGTCGTTGGGATGAACTATGCCTTGAAAATGATCTTGAAGTCCACCCAGATGGGAGTCACCTCATCGTGAACCTGGAGCATCAATCTCCACTATCTCCCTGCTGCTTCCTGAAGAAGAATGGCTTAAAGGATGACCATAAGATCAGCTGGTGTCCCTACCAGTAGGAAAACTCTGACCATGGCCTCCAACCAGTCCTCGACCACCTGTGGATCCATCTCACCCCAGAACCTCAGTGGCCTATGGCATTGGAACTCGTGCAGTGCTCTCAATCGGCGTGCACCCTCTGCTGTTGGGGCTAGTGGCATCAGTTTCCCAACAGGTAGTGGTTCTTATGGTACACCACCCGATGGTACAACTACCGAAAGGGGTCCCTACACTGAAGCCTCTTCGCTCGGTGGACTGTCATTGCATACTCTACCTAGAACCCTGGCTGGCTATCTGCGTGGAGAAATCCTGAAAAGAAACAGGCGCACCATGGTCAATAAGTTATACATGGTGAGATGACTCAAAGAGACCAAAAAGAAAACTTTTCCAAAAACACACACACAATCAGTGTTTTCATGCACTAAGTCAGAAATCATAAGTCAGGGTCCTAGTGTATGGATACGTCAGCCGCCACACCAACACTAGATTCCCCAAACTGATAACCACACTCATAACACTTAACAATATTGCCGAATCAAAAGATTAGAGTTCAAGTTCTCTGATAGAACCGTCCTTTGATACCAATATGTTACAACCCATCCCCCGGTACCCGTGTCGTGACTACCCCAATCCCACCTTCCGTTGGCCAGGGGCTGGTGACTAGCACTAGAAAGGCATATCCCTAAAACCAGAAAGGTATTGCCTTTTAACCTTTAAACTCACACAATCCAAGCACACAATAAGATACAAGCACAAGGTAAACTATATAGTAAATAGGGTGAGTACAGTAAGTAAAGGGGGCCGGAATACAAGACCAACTGGAAAGTACATGTAAAATTGAAAATAGTTCCTGTGAACAGCCTCCAAGGATCCTACCTGAAGGGTAGGTAAAACTCTATAATGGTTTTGTCTATGGTACATCTCATCTAATGGTCCACCTCCAAGAATCCTCTAGTCCTGGCACCCTCAGACTCGATCAATGTTGTCCATTGTCTGCACAATACACAGTAAGGTGCAGGCATAACCTGTGCAGGGGTGAGTATAACAATACTCAGTAGAGACCCTGAGACCCCCGAATGTCTCTCATAATCCAAAAAGGATACACCAAAAATCAATACCATAATCACAAAGCACAAAAACAATCGTCAACCCTAATTAGGTATATGACCATACATATACATAAGTTATCAAGTATACCCATCTCATTCATGAGGAAACACAAGGCCCAACTCTTTAGCCAAAAGTACAAATGTTCCACGAAGGAAAGAATACCACAAAGGTAACACCACAAAGGTAAGTACCAGAAAGATAATGCCACATAGAAGAATACCACGAAGGAATCACCACAAAAAAGTGCACTACAAAGGTAAAGACTCATCTGACACTAGGTATAACTTAAGTACAAAAATATAGACGATTAGCTGTATTTCTAGATCATCTTACTTTGTCGAGAAGCTCTGCTGTTGAACCACACAGGATCGAAGATGACCCACATAGGATCTGAAGATGACCCACACAGGATCTGAAGATGACCCACATAGGATCCATAGATGCTAACACACATAGAATCTTAAGATGACCCAAATAGGATCTGAAGATGACCCACATAGGATCGGTAAATGCTTCAAGTACAGCCATCCATATGGTTCCTGCACTAAGCACGCTTGGTTATGGGAGGATCCGATCCTCAAGCCACTGGTAGATACTTCAACTGCCATTAAGTCTCACAAAGAAGTATCATGAAGGTATATCATGTTATAAGGGACCCAACACAACCAACGACGTGTCAATCGGATGCCCAGTCTGTAAGTTATTAGCATTTCCGTTCTGAGGGCCCGATTGGATTCAGGTTCAATCCAACCTGTTCTTACTCCAACTTTATCCAAAAAACAAGTAAAGTATACCAAAAGGACTGTCTCGATCCAAGGATTTCAATGCCACTGATGGTTCATCAAACGGACACCCGGTTCTCAAGATATAGCCAAAAAGGTGTATCTGGGTCCAGATGGGCCTTGGTTCGATCCGACCCGGCCTGACCCGACCCGTTTTGAGCTGAACTTACCCAGTCCAGGTTTGGCCCGACTAGAAAAGGGGGTGGCCTAGCCTGCTTGGCGAATCTTGGTGCGGTTCACGGCCGGGGTGGCCCGCCGTGGTGGGGCCCACCCTAGCCACCACCTAGGGGAGGCGCCCCCTGGGATTCTTGAATGGCCTAAGGGCCGTTCGGTTCTTGCCAACCTGGTGGTGCCAGGTGGCACCGCCTTTTGGCACGCAGGACCCGCCGAAGGGGGTTCTGCTCAGCGTGACGCGACCGACCGGGGTTCCGGCCGGCTCCCTTTTTAGTGGCACCGGCGTGCGCCAATGTTGCCTCCGTGGCTGACTGGGTGCCGGCTACCCTCCAAGAGCACTTCTGCAACTCAGCAACCGTGACCTCCAACACCGGTGGTGCAGACGTGCGCCACCCTAGATTCCATGTGGCCGGCCGGCGTGCTGGCCGCCACTCTCCTTTGCTGCGACCAACGGGCTGCTGCCTTCTTCAGCGAAGCGGTTGCACCGCCGCCACCATCGCGACCAACCGGTGTGCCGCCCGTTGCCTGTACCCTGTCGGCACCGGTCACCGACAGACTTCTACGGGTCACCGGGTGAGCTCCAATGGCCCGTTCTTCAATCTGAAGGAATCATTGTGTATCCCGGGATGTCGCCTTTGCATCTATACCATCAAGTTCAAGTTCTAATCAACCCAATGTTTTTCCCACGAAGAACACGTCAAAAAACATAGTAGTATAGGGATCAGGCCTTGTTCATTTGGCACGCACCCTCCACGTTAGACTGATAGCATGTAGCTCAAGAAGATTAAATCAACCTAAATTAATGAAGAACAATCACGAACAAACCCTACCTCGATCGTTCTTTAGAGATAGAATGAGGAAGAATATGAAGATGATGAAGGAGACAACGACTTTCGTGGCTCCCGCAATATGCTTCCGATACGTTCTCCAATGTTGGTTCAACATTCTTGATCCAGATATTTGTTCTTCGTTAGAGGAGGTTCTTCGTTGGATGATGTTCTTCCACCAAGAGTTCTCCACCAAACCAGTTTTCCAACAATTCCAAACCATGAGAGGTGAGGAGCCAATCCCCCAAATTAAGTTTAGGAGTTCATTAATTGTTCAATTAATGATGGCTCATTAATTGGGGGAGGGTTTCTAAGAGTTAAACCACATTAAAAGATGGGTTTCAAGGTCGGGTGGTCCCTACCACCAAATTCAAAAAATGATGTAGATATTTCAAATAAAAATAAAACTATTCTTTTATTTTTATTCCTTTGCAAAAACTGAGATTTCCATCTTCCACCCTCAACCCACTACGGTCGAGTTGAAGGCCTCCTTAAGCGAAAATCGGTGCTGCGAGTTCAATGGTGTCCTCAGATTTTAATTCTGAGCACCGATTCAAGAGTTATGAATTACGACCAACACGTTTACTGAACGTACCTTAAAGAAAGTTTAGAAATTAATTCTGGACACTCTGGGCCTCGAAATCATGTGTCGTCATTTTTTGCAAACTCATAATATTTCCATATAATTAAAAAATAATTTACATGGAAAATTCCAGGTCTTTACAAATACTTATATAATTTTCTCTAGAATAGAGTGTTATAAACTCATTGTTCTTTATGATCAACTCTTTTACAGATGTGTGAAGGAAAGGTAACAACGTGTAAGTTCTTAGACGGTTCTTGAAATATGGTTAAACTTGCTTCACGTGTGCAGATTTGTGTGTGTTTGTATGTTCTAGCTCTACACTTCTATATGTGCGCACAAGGATTCCTGCTTCCTCTTTTATCATTAGCTGTAGAAAAATCACTCCTTGTGAGAAGCAATTTGGATATCCTGAATCCTTATACTCATGGATGATACATTATTTAATGCATCCTTGTTGAGAAATTAAGGAAAAATAATTAAAATAAGTTTGGGCATTAAATTGCATAAAATATCCATTATCAAAATTAAATCCAAAAATAAATAAGATATTAGTGGTGAGTCTATAGAATGGTGATAATGTCTAGTGGTGAGGTTTTTAAATGGTGATAACTTCTAGTGGTGAGTCAGGCTCTTGCGGTATGTTAGGCTGGCAGTGACTCTTCTCAGCGGTAGGTGACTCCAAAAATTATCTGGAATTTTTTATGGCGGTGACACATAGATGATGGCAGGTGATTCCATTACTTATCCAAATTTTAGTGATGAAGGTGATACATAGTTTGGCAGTGTCTCATACTATTTCAAATTTCCTTCTTAGTAGTGACTCATTGCTTATGGTGAGTATTTATGATAGGTGAGACTTCTTTGGTGGTGACTCATCCTTAATAGTGAGTCTTCATGGTGGTGACTCATCCTTAATGATGAGTCTTCATGGTGGTGAGACTTGATTGGTGGTGAATCATTCTTAATAGTGAGTCTTTTACAGACTTAACCAAAACCTCTCCAACCCGCATTATAAAATGTAATGCTATCATAAAATATAAATCTCATTAAATATCATACTAAAAATTATTTGGTGATCATTAAAACAAACAGTCCAACAATATCCCCTGTTTTAATGATAAAAAATCATGACATTTTATATACATGACATCAAAGGTAAATTAGGACATTGTAAGCATATGGTATTAAGGATAAATAAAGAACACATGTATTAAAAAGAATAACTAGATAGAAAACAATATCAAAGGAAAATATAATATCAATGGAATATATTTACACATATATGGAAAATAATATCAATATGGATCATAGGAACATATATAATATCAAAGTAATACTATAGTAAGATATAAATAAATTCCATAGAATCTTCTCACCCTTTTGGGACCATCAAAAAGTATACATAAAATAGAAAGGGCATAGAAAAATAGAATTACAATTATTATAAATACTTCCATTTAGAAAAATTCATTGGAGGTACAACCAAAGTTTTCCAAAAAAAAAGTGACATAAAAAAATATTCCCATAAAAAACAAAAAGTTTAATTATCAAGGCCTCCTATAAAGTTGGGTAGAAGGAAACAAAGCATCTTTTTCCATGTCCTTGTTTGAGGTAGAGGTTGCAGAAACTGAGACATGGGTTTTAGTAGGAAAAAATATAAGAATAGATATCAGAGAGTGAGGATCCCTACTGATGATGGTTCTGAGGTGCCACACATATTCTATGGGAGATAAGGAAAAAGACTGGAATCTAGCTGAAAAAGGCCCATAAAGATCTTTGGTAACTCCTAGTCTGAAGAACTCTAAAGTAGTAGCTAGAGGATTCAAATGGGAAGTAACAAGCATAGCCTCATGAGTTACAACTGTAGTTCCATGAACATGAATAAAAGGTTTCATAAGGTATATTAAATCCATGATAATGTTTCTACCTCTGTCCATAGAACTGAAAAAGTATGTCTTTTCTCCCATAAATATCTGAAGCATTAGTGTTAGAACATTCAAATGGTTGGATTGATCCTTAAAGGTTTGAGAAAATAAAGTCATCCTTATATTTTCTACCAGGAACTTAAAGTGAGAATCCATATCATGCTTGGTAAAAATCCTAGATAGGTAGTGCTTGATACATTTTGATATAGTCTCTCTATCAGCCTTCATGTCCTTGGCATACTCTTTAACTAAAATGAGAATATGATCACTATTAAGCCTGATATTTTTTAAAGTATCTTAAGGTTATTATGGTACAATACATGGACCTACAAAAACATGAATCTCTTCCCTTACAAAAGTTCTAAGCAACTCAATATCAAAAACTAGAGGTTGAGGATCCCTGGAACTAGAATCCATATAAGTAATATTTTCAATCATATAAAACAAGGCTTCCAAATAATCGACAAGATAAGAATGCATCTCCTCTATAGTGGATTTTAAGGATTCCAAAATATTATCCAACCTTTTATTTTCTATCTCAGATTTTTGGATTTGGTGCATCATTTTTTTCTGAATATGTTGAATCACCAGTTCAAAAAAATATTGAGCATCCTATTAACATAAATTCCTATCCAAAGTAGGTTGATTACTCAACTTCACATCAAAATCAGATAAAATATTTTCACCAAAAATATCTAGGTCACCCTTTGTTACCACATCAATAAAAAATGGTGGGATAGAAGAAGCAAGTATAGGTGAAGACATGGTGGGAACATCAGATTCTAACCAACATAACTCACTAACAGAATCAATTTGATTCACCAAATATATCTTAGTATCCCTTGTATCTCAAAGATTTGGTCCACCATTATTTTATGGAATAAAAAATTTACCAAAAACTTGTCCCATTATTTATACATAGGGTCAATCCAACTATAAAAAGGCTTACCAAGAAAATAAACCACTAAAGGCTTGGTATCTGTAGACACATCTGCAACAGGAATAACAATAGGGTGGGTCTCAACAGATCTCCATTCAACAACTTTATCAACATGATCAACATCCATCTGCTCAGCCACAGACTCCTCAACAACAATAGGGTCAGCTCCCATCTACTCATTAACAAACTGCTCAACAATAGTATCTATCTTCATCTACTCAACAAAAACAATATCTGAAACTATATGATCATAAAAAACAACTTGGCAACTCTCCAAAATTTGTTATTTCTCCCTATAAACTAATTCTTATGTTTCTTTTCTAGAAAATCTATCCACATCATCAAAAAAGATGGCTATTTCTTCATATTTAGAACTATATGCATGCGAAGAATTAATAAGTGCTTGAGGAAACTCAACCTCCTCTTCACTAGATTGGCCCCTTGATCATTTAGGACCATAAAAACCAACATCATAGTCACACTCCTCCTCATCATCATAATTTCCAATTCCATTACCATCTTCATCATTATCTCTATTTCCCCCCTCTATATTACTAATTTTATTCATCAGTATCATCACCATTTTCATCATCATATTTAGAAATACTCTTGAAGTTTTATTCTCATGAAACTTCAGTTTCATCCTCATCACTTCCTTCTTTCAACAATTTATCTATTTTGGTAAGATACCTAGGTAGAATAGGCGCTCCATAGAAAATAATAAAATATCTAAGAGGAAGGCCATGGTCACTTTCCTCATCCATAGAAAACTCTTTATCCTCTTCATCCTCAGAGGTAACAACCTTTTCTTTATCATCACTACCATAGTACTGAAAAATATCATCATGATCAAGACCAGAATCCAAAATATATCTCAGTCTTGAAGGGTTGTTAAAAAGACTAATATCATTATAAAACTTTTAATTATCAGCTACCCATTGGTTCTTCCATCAGTTCCAACTAATTTTCTTCATTTTACAGATTATCCTAGTGATTTAGTAACCACCACAATCCACTAAAACTTCTTCATCTTTAACAACCAAACCTTTGGATTTAAGCATAGCAGAAATGAACTTCGAGTAGAACAAGGAGTTGGATCTTGAAGCGGTCTTGGTAATTTCTAACATGGGAAGTATAAGGTATCTAAAATGTGTATCTTCTCACCTATTTTCATAAAAAACAATAAGTATAAATCCTGATACATCATGGCAGCAAATTCACCCTTTCATGGATAGAGTATATGCTGCATGAATTTGAAAACCAATTGAAATTCACCATTTAACTCAGAATCTACTTGTATTAAAACTATTACATCACCAATTAACTCAGCAAGGTCATATTCATTGATAAAAGTATCACCATAATCAATAATTGTTCCTTGATAACCTTTAAACACACCCTCATGTGGAACTTTCAAACACTCATCCCATTGGTTTCAGGAGAATACAAATTTTCATCCATTGATTTGAGTTCTTATCCAATATTCATTTTCTTCAAAGGAGAATTCTATAAATTAGTAAAAATCATATACCAAACTAGTATAGAAAGGTATATGGTTGGAAGATAACCAATCCACTCATCCTTGGTTCTATATAACCTGAATCACTAAATAATTACTGAAAAGAATTCATTATTAATGTACTTCTTTTTCAGGTACAACTACTCTCTTCAAAAGCTTAGGATTTGATGGATTTAAAGCAGCATGCTGACCTACTTTTCCTTTCTGTTTATTTGTTGGATGTAACTCATCTGGTGAAGAAAATAAAAGATGCTTCACTTTGGCCATGGATATTAACTTGATCAGTTCAGATGAAGGTGAATGAAGGTAAATAGTCAGAAGAGGAATGGACACAATAGGTTTCAGGAGATAAATGAAACAAGAGAGGTAAAAATTGTAATTAGACAAATAATATCAATTTATATCATTTGGGATTTATGGATTCATAAAATCAAAATAACATTTGAAAATATAAACAAGAAAACATTTGAATCGAATAATAAAATTAAGTAAACCATAAATAAATTAAAACCAATGGTTTAAAAAATAACAACCTGAAACAAAAATTTAAAAAGGTATGAAAATTTCAATAGTTATACATTCAATGATGAGAAATCACAATGGTGAGAAGTATCGATGGTGAGAAATATACAATGGCGAGAAATATTCAATAGTGAAAAGTATCAATGGTGAGAATTATCAACAATGATACATTCAAAATGGTGATACATTCACAATGGTGATACATTCACAATGGCGAGGCATTCATAATGGTGAGAAATATTTAATGGTGAGAAATACTTAACCATGAGAAATCTTCAACGGTGAGTCCCAAAAAATTAAACTTAATCAAAATTGATCATACCTAAATCATGTTTGATGTAATTAATTCTCTTATAATTCAAAGGCTTAGTGATAATATTAGAAAGATTATTTTCTATACCAATTTATTCAAGAGTGATATCACTTTTTTTAAAATGATATCTCAAAAAGTGATTTCTTACATCAATATGTTTTATTCTTGAATGCGATACAAGATTCTTAGAGATATTTATAGAACTTATATTTTAATATTTTATAGGGAAATGTCAGGATTGATATCCATAGTCTAGTAATGTGTGTTTCATCCACAATTTTTTTGCACTGCATCTACCTACAGTTACACACTCAACTTCAGCTGTAGACCGTGTAACATAATTTTGTTTCTTACAACACTAAGAAACAAGAAACTTGCCTAAAAGGATACATATTCCAAAAGTTATTTTTCTATCCAACTTTAATCCACCAAAATTAGCATATTAATAACTAACCAAGTCAAATGCTCGGCCTCTTAGGTAAAAAAACCTAAATTAGTAGTATATTTGAGGTATTCAAAAATTATTTTTACAACAACCAAGTGTGATTCTTTTGGATTTTATTGAAAGAGATAACAAATACACACATTGAACATAATATCAGATTAGATAATAATTAGGTATAGAAGAATTCCAATCAAACCTTTGTAACTAGTTTGATTTACCGATTTCCCAAATTCATCAAGATCTAATTTATATGTAGTATTCATAGGATTATAACTACTCTTAGTTCTATCCAAGTTAAAAAATTTTAAAATATCTTTAGTATATTTACTTTAGTTCAAAATAATCCCTTCTTTATTTTAAAAAATCTGAAAACCAAGAATGGATTTGAGTTCACCCATTAAACTCATTTCAAATTCATTTTAAATGGTTTTTGAAAAATATGTACATAATAAATTTCTTAAATATCCAAAAATAATATAATATATATAAATTTGTACAACTAAAACATTTTTGAAATTAATTTTATAAAACTGGTAGGATTTTCTATACTTTTTGATTTTTTTTAAATAAAAAAGGAGATGAGCCCATCATACCAAGATCTAGGATCCTGTTTTAAACCATATAAATCTTTTGTTAATTTGAAAACATTATTTGGAGAATGGGGATTTTGAAAACCAGGGGTTTTTTCAACAAAAAATCATCAACTATAAACCCATTTAAGAATACACTCTTGAAATCCATTTTATAATGTTTGAAATATAGATGAGTTGCATAGGAAAATATTATTATAATGTATTCATATCTGGATACTGGTGAAAATGTATCTTTATAGTCTATTCCTTCTTCTTGACTACACCCTTGTGCAACTAGTCTAGCCTTGTTTATTACTATTGTATTTGATTTATCTACCTTGTTTATAAACACCCATTTAGTTCCTATAGTTAAGGTGTATTTAGGTCTATCAAAAAGCTCCCATACTTGGTTTTTAAAAAATTATTTAGTTATTGTTGCATAGAAATTACACATAATTCATGATTAATTTCATTATTGATGTTCTTTGGTTCAAGATATGATAATAATTATTGATGTTAAACCATATTTCTTAGAGAATCTATAGTACATGTACTTATATTTAGGTCTAAAAATACAACATCTAAAGGATGGTACTTAAGGTTCCTAAAATCTCTAGAAAAATAAAGGCTAGTCACCTTCAGATTCTCTACAGGTTTGGGTTTCAGTTCTGGAAGTTCATTAGAAATTGATGAATTTTCCAATTGCTTCATAGCAGAATCAGTATGTTTTGAATTTAAGTTAAAAGAATATAAATAATCCTCAAGGTTTTATAAAGAAGTTTTGAGATCATGTGGATTTGTCTCATCAAATTTAACATGAACATGATCTTCTAAACTCTTGGTCATTTTATTAAAAACTCTATAAGATTTACTAGATGTTGAGTATCCCAGAAAAATTCCTTAATCACTTTTGAAGGAATTTTTTTCCAGATTATCCTTAGTGTTATGAATAAATAAATTGTAACAAAAAACTCTAAAGTAATTAAACTTAGGATTTATACTATTCCAAATCTCATAAGGGGTATTATTTAAGATAGGTTTAATTAAAAATCTATCAATTATATAACATGTTGTGTTCACATCCTCTACCCAAAAGTATACAGGGAAGTAATATTAATTTATCATAGTTTAGGATATCTCTTAAAGTGTTATATTCCTTCTTTCAACAACTCCATTCTTCTGAGGGGTCTTAGGAGAATAAAAGTTATGACTATATCCATTTTGTGAGAAAAAGGATTCAAATTCATGATTCTCAAACTCATATCAATGGTCACTTCTTAAAGTCTTAATTCTAAGTCCACTTAAGTTTTCTAAAGATCTAGAATACTTGGTGAAGTAATAATAGGCTTTACTTTTGTGAGATAGAAATAAAACCCAAGTATACTTAGAAAATTAATCCACTAGTATATAGATATAGTGATTCCATTTTAGAATAGGAACTATATATGGTCTAAATGAATCCATATGAACCAACTCAAGTGGTTGAGAAGTTGAAAATCCATTCTTTGATTTAAAAGAAATCTTGTGTTGTTTCCCTTTTTGAAAGGGGTTATAGACTTTATCATTTGGGAACTCATATATGGGTAGATCCTTAACTAACCATTTCCTAGTAATCTTTTTAAGTGATTGAATATTATAGTGTCCTGGTATCCTATTCTAAAGCCAATATTCATTATGAAATTCACTCAAGCAAGAAATATTTTGAGAAATTAAATAATTAATATCAAAAGCATAAACATTTTCATTCCTTGAAGTAGTAATAAATAAATAATCTTTAGAATTAAAAACATATCATGCATTATTTTTAAATTTAACATGAAAAAAATCACCACATAATTTTGATATGATAAGAAAATTATACTTCAAACTATCAAAAAACAATACTTTAGAAATTAAAATAGAATCAGTGTTACTAATTTAGACAAGGTTGATGATTTTCCCTTTAGCATTGTCACCAAAGGTGACATGACCACCATTAACCTTTATTAGGATCTTGAAAATTGAGTGGTCTTATATCATATTTCTTGAACATATGATTTACAAGTACCATAGAATTTTATAAGAGGACTTAAAGCAGATTTTATAGAAAATAGAATTTATACAAGGAATTATTTTGGTACTCATATTTTCTTGGGTTCATATGTGTTAGTAATCAGGGATTTAGGAACCCACCCTCTCTTAACAGGTCTCTTATAAATAGACTATATTCTTTTTGAAATATTTTTTTTAGTTATTTTGAAAAATAACTAGAAGTAAAGCTTTCAAAATTAGATTTAGGTACAAAAGTTCTCTTTACTATTTTTCTTTATATTGGTTGGTATCCTATACCTGTAACATATTTTAGAGAAACTTGTTTTCCTAAAATATGAGTAATAGTTTCTCTACCATTGGTGAAATTTTCTAAATCCTTATTTAGTTGTTCATTGGGAAATTTAAGTTCAGTATTTTCTTTTAATAACTGAGCATTTTTCTCTTTCTCCACAACAATGTCAGATTAAGAATTAGTAGTTAGAGCATGCAGTTTTTCAGAACTATATATTTATCCTTAAGTTCATTGATAGTGTCTTCCAGTATATTTAAATATTCAAAAATATCTTGTTGAGACATGAAATAATCATTTTTTTTACTTTTAGAGTTATCATAATTAAGCACAGATGATACAGTAGGTACCTATATTAGTCATGAAGCACATGTTGGCTCGGTCAGACTTTTTCCAAGAGTAGAGTCTGAGTCACTAGAGCTGTCCTCAGAGGAAATTATGGTTTCTTTCATGGATTTCTTGTATTTTCTATCCATTTCTTCATATTTATTTTTTATTTCAGTTTTTTAAAGTCTAATTTAACATATCTTTTTCACTTGTGATCATAGAAAGTTATGTCATTAGTGTTGTCATCATTTTTCCAATATCTCTTCTAGTTTCCTTTACTATCATACTTTCTTTTATAACTAGTATTTTTGAAAATTTATTCTTCCTATAAAAATTCTTAAATATCCTTTCTAGATGGGCCATTTCCTCATCACTTTCAGGCGGTGACTCACTATCACTGGAACTTTCATATTGGATATTTTCCTTCCCATTTTCCTTTTTTTTGGATGTAGTATAATTGAAAGATACTGAATTTCTTTTTGGATAATCATCCTTTTCTCTATTGACCTTTATCTCTTCTTCATACATCATTAACTTACCAATTAGTTCCTTGACCTACATTTTTCTAATGTCATATGATTCGTATGATTTAAACTGATTTCCCTCTCCATCTTTCAGGAAGACATATGAGAAGTCTCATAATCTGATCCTTGTTAGACACTGGATTTCCCAAGGATCTTATGATATTCACAATTTCGTTATACCTAAGATACATATTATAAATTAATTCATCAGGCTTCATATTAAAGGTATCATACTTAATAGTATATATATTCAATCTAATCTCTTTAACATTGGTTGTTCCTTCCTGAGAAACAGCTAATGTGTTCCAAATTTCAAATTAAGTTTTACTAGTAGAAATTCTATTAAATTATTCATATACTAAGGAAAAATACATGGAATTAATATATTTTTTATTATTTTTATAGTCCAACATTCTAGCATCATCCCAAGTACTTCTAGTAGTATTTGGCAACTCATACTTATCCTCAATAATAGACCAAATATCAAAACCCATAATTTCAATATGCATTTTTATTTTGATATTCCACTGAGTATAATTATTTCCATTGAAAAAAGGAGGTCTGTTAGTAGCATAAACTTCTTGTCTACTATCCATTTAAATAATTAAATTTATAACTAACAAAAATTTAAGATCTTTAAATCACAACTAAAATCACAATTATAAGTTTTTTTGAAAAACATTGATACCAAATCCAAACCTTTGATGCCAAATGTTGGTTTGATTGAGTATCTCAAGAGGGGGGGGGGGTGAATTGTGTACCCAATAAAAATATCTATTAAAAATGGATTTAAATAAAATCCCCCAATTAATATAAATACAACCCAATTTATAAAAAAATAAATCTATATAAATTTTAATCTTTTAAAATATTTCTCAAAAGATTTATTAGGTATCAATTAAAACAATATATGATATTAATTTAAACTTTGAAATCAATTTACTAAATAAAAATCTAATATAAACACTAATTAATATAAAATATCAAAGTAATGATTTTTCTTGTACGTAAAAAAACTGGTTTTAAAGTATAGAAAATAAAGAAAAAACACACACAGTGGAATTGAATACAAGAGGTTCAGTCTCAAGAGGAGACTTATTCATATCCACTTGGAAATAACCTAATACCAATATGTGTATATAAAAATAAACTTTGATCCCAAACTTGTATCAGGTACTACAACAATATGACAACTTTCTAGGCTGCACAGGGACCTCTTTTATAGTATTTGTGGGAATACAAAAAAAACAGGCCACAACCATACCTCTAACACAACACATTGGAAACAAGTAAAAGGGAGTCGAAGAAGATATCTATGTATATTCCAGTTTAAATAAGGATAAATTTTTTGTGTAATAAATAGAGTATTCACACACTACTTGTAATGTAATATCAAATAAAAAAAAGAAAATAAAATATGTAGAGAGATTGAATTGTTCTATCTAATATTATCTACAGTTTGTGACTCTTGAATGTAGTTTGAAATGAAGTTTGAGTCATGCTTCTAAAATTTTCTATAGAACAGAGTGTCATAAATTCATTGTTCTATAAGCTTCACTCCTTTAGAGATGTGTGAAGGAAAGGCACTAAAATGTAAGTTCTTAGCTAGTTCTTGCAATATAGTTTAGATTTCTTCACATGTGTAGATCTATGTGTGTCTTTATATTCTATATCTAAACTTTTATATGTGTTCATGAGGAAGTATACTTCCTCTTTTATCAGTAGTATCAGTAAAATTATTCCACGTGGGAAGAAATCCGGATATCCCGCATCCTCATACTGAGTGCTGACACATTATTTAATGCATCCTTGTTGAGAAATTAAGGAATAATCATTAAAATAAGTTTGGGCATTAAATTAAATAAAATATACATTAGAAAAATTTAATTAAAAAATAAATAAGATAGTAGTGGTGAGTCTTTAGAACAATGAAAATGTATGGATGTGGGTCTTTAGAATGGTGAGAACTTTTGGTGGTGAGTCAGGCTCTAGTGGCATTTTAGGCTGTTGGGGACTCTTCTCAGTGGTAGGTGAATCCAAAACCTAGCCACGTTTTTTTTTCTGGCGGTGACACATTGCTGATGATAGGTGATTCTGGAACTTATCGAAATTTTGGTGTTGGAGGTGAGACATAGTCTGGTGGTGTCTCATACATTTTCAAATTTCCATCTCAGTAGTGACTCATTATAGATGTTGAGTCTTTGCGATACTTTGTGAAAATATCATCCTGGCAGTAAGACTTCTTTGGCGGTGAATCATCCTTAATAGTGAGTCTTCTTGGAGGTGAATCATAATTAATTATGAGTCTTGTTGGTGGTGACTCATCCTTAACGGTTAGTCTTTTTGGCGGTGAGACTTTCTTGGCGGAAAATCATCCTTAATGGTGAGTCTTTTCCAAACATAACAAAAATATCACCAATATGTCTTATAAAATGCAATGATATTTTAAAATATAAAGATCATTAATATCATACTAAACATGATTTTATGATCATTAAAACAAGGAGGTCAAAAATACTCATATCATGCTCTGGATAATAATCCGTCACACCGGTATCCATTAAAGTGAAGAAACATATAAGACTTTAATTTTTGTTACAATTTTTATGAAAAATGCATTGATCTTTGATAAAATATATCTTGGTGATATGAACTCAGATATACGTGATGTTTATTTCATTAGGACCATATCAAAACCCAATTTCCTAATTATATCAAATTTTATTTAAATTTATAAGTTTTTTACTTAAATAATTACATGTTCTCTCTAATACCAATTGAAGGAATCTGAGGCATAATGGAATCATGAAGAAAACATACAGTTTAAAATTTTGGGTTTTGGATTCATGAAAAAAACATTGAATCCACAAAAAACCTTTCCTAGATTTCTTAAAGGACTATGTGTCATCCAATTTAAGTATGAAATATAAAATCAAACAAAAGCGTAAATGGTACCTTGTTTTTTTGAAATTATTATTTTGATTCACTCACCATTGATGTGTTAAGGCTCAAAGGCACTAATCTAGGAATCCTATAGATCATACAAAAATGCACCACAAATCTTAGGTCATTGATGTACATTTCTTGGTTTCTAGCATGGTAAATCTAAGAAATTTATGATTTTACTTCGATTGGGTGAAGAATGTGGACTCGATCA
This sequence comes from Viscum album, assembly GCA_963277665.1. Taxonomy (NCBI): domain Eukaryota; kingdom Viridiplantae; phylum Streptophyta; class Magnoliopsida; order Santalales; family Viscaceae; genus Viscum; species Viscum album. The sequence continues at coordinate 1,271,180,355 of OY728137.1, read as the reverse complement.
AGAAGATGAGATTGATTTAACCTTGTTCTTTCTTTGGGTTCTCTCTCTAGGAACTTGATAGAAGATAAGAGGAGAGATTCTACCACTAAATTCATTCAAATGTTGGAGTTTACTATTCAAGAGGCTAAAATGAGATTTTATATCTAGTTTATACTTTCCAAAATTACACTTTGGTATCTGGAAAGTAATAACCTTAATTATAGACCTTTTCACACACATATGACTTAATAAACTTTTTGTAAATATAGAAAATATTTTATCACTCACTTGAACACTATAAAATTTTACATGATAAAATACAGACCATTAAATCAGCCTGTAATCTCCTGAAATAACTTAATGAACTTTGAACATCCTATGTTTTTCTGAAAAATTATATTTTCTTTTATTAACTATTTTGATCAAACAACATTTGAATACCTTGAGAAATAAATTAAATTATCATTATTATAAACATGAATAATACAATTGAATTTTTTTTACTTATGATGGTAATAAAATTACATAAAGTATTTGGGTGTAGGGAGCCCACTCACAATATCTTCTGGTTAGAAAAGGAAGCACAAAGGTAGCTACTTTTCTTCAGGACCAGTTTTGGGTGCTTCATCAAGACAACAACAGGTTGTTTTCTATTAGTGTATAAGGACTGGTCATACTAAACCTAATTGTATGGAGGATCCCAAGACTTTTCATCATTTCGTAAAATCTTTCCATATGAGGATTTTTGTGAAAGGGTATCCCAAGGAAGTAAGGCTAAATCCACTCTCACTAAAGGTTAACATGTCCGTACTGATGATTATAAGGGTGGTGGGTCTTATCCTTAGGCTAAGGGGTATATTCATGTGCCTAATAAATCTTAGAGTGGAGATGAGGATGTAAGTATTTATGTGGTGGATTATTCACCATAGGAATCTAAATTAGGGACATCAACTATTATAGGTACAATGTTTATTTCATCTTCTATGGTGACATCTTTGTTTGATGCATGAGATACTCATTCTTTTATATCCTCAAAGTTAGTTGACATGTCAGGCCTATATTCAGAGATTATTCCATTCTTGTTGGATCTTTATACACCTTTTGGGAATGATTTCCAAACAATGTTTCAAGTTTATCACATGTCGAGTGATAATATATGACCTTGAGGTGGAGTTAAAATTCTTGGGACTTGATCTTGACATCTTTTACCTAATTGTTGTCATGGATTGGATTATCAGCATTAAGGACCAGATCAATTTTTATCACTGTTACGTTTAGTTTTTATCTCTGGATGAAATCACTCATGTCTTTTAGGGTGAGTGGGATTCTAGGTATGGGAGAGGAGGTCATATTTTCCTTATGTTGTGGTGATATCATGTTTGTTTTTAGAAAATTTCCTAGATACATTTGACCCTTGTTTGATCAGTCCACTTCCTGTGGTGCTATGTGTACCTCGAGGTCTTTCTAGAGGATATTTTTGGTTTACTTCCATAGAGAGAGGTTGAGTTTTCCATAGACCTGATACATGGTATGATGCCTATTTTTATTCCATATTATCATATGGTTCTTACTGAGTTAGTGGAACATAAATTCCAACTTACAGACCTCAAGGCTAATGGATTTATTCATCCTAGAATGTCACCATGGGATTTACCTATCCTCTTTTTTAATAAGTCATAAGAGAGACTTATACTTTTTATTGATTACTGAAATTTAAATCAGGTAACTGTCAAGAACAAATATCCCTTTATTAGGATTTATGATCTATTTCATCATATTAGAGGGGATCATTAGTTTTCAAAGATTTAAATTTAGTTAGGGTACCTCCAGTTAATAGTCCAAGAAGTTGATATAGCCAATAAATCATTTCAGAGCCTGCATGGGCATTCATAGTTTTTGGTTATTCCATTAAATCTCACTAACGTTACTTTAGTATTTATGGAGTTGATGAAACAAATATTTCATCACTTATTAGACTTTTTTTGTTGTGTTTGTGGATAATATTTGGGTTTACTCTAAGTCAGAGTAGGATCACATGGACCATTTGGATATCATTCTCAAAACCTTGAGGGAACATCTCTTATATGGAAATCTTTCCAAATGTGAGTCTTGGATTCAAGAAGTAAATTTTTTAGGGCATGTTATATCTAATAGGGGAATCTTAGTGAATCCTGAAAAGATACAAGTGGTTATATCCAAGGAGTGTCCTAAAAATGTGTTTGAGATCTAAATCTTATTGGGGTTGGTTGGTTATTATAGGTGAATCATTCAAGACTTATCCAAGCTTTCATCATCAATGATAGCTTAACCCATAAGAGTTCAAAGTTTGAGTGGAATGATAAATACCAGAGATATTTTGAGGAAATGAAGGTGATGTTGACTTTAGATCTATTTTTTATTCTCCCATAACAAAGTTTGGGTTATGATGTTTTCTATGATGCTTATGGTATGGTTCTGGGGAGTGTCTTGATGCAAGGGAAATAGGTATTCACCTATGGATCCTTCTAGTTATGCCCTCATGATAATAAATACCCTACCCATGCTCTTGAGTTGGTAGTTTTTATGCATGAACTCAAAACATATCATCACTACCTCTTTGTGGATCAATTTATGGTATATTTTTATCATAAGATCTTGATGTTTATTTTCACTCATAGGGATATGAACTTACAACAGAGACCATAGATTGAGTATCTTTAGAATTTGGAATTTGATATTTCTTACACTCTTAGAAAAGTTAATATGACCTCCAATTCACTAAGCATGAAATTATTGACACAAGCCTTGAAGGAATATGCAGAAGAGTGGTCATTGATGAGTTTGTGTGCTGAGATGATATTGGGAGATGAATAAGCTTGTGGGTTAGTGTTATTGTCTTTTAAAAGTCTGAATCTTTATTTGATGAGTGGTTTCAGCTCAAGAAAGTATCTTACACTGAGTTTCAATGATTTAGTGAAATCCTAAATGGTGGGGAGACCTTAGGTTAGTGATCTTAGTATCCCAATGGTTATTTTTGTTCCCAAAGTAGGTTAGTTATTCCTTTTTCTCTAAGGTATGAGTTATTGGACATTGGAAACTATTCTTGTTGGTATGTACACCCAGGGACTACCAAGTTTTTTCATGACTTGAGATATTGGCATTGGTTTTAGGGGGGTGAGGTGGTTGATTATAGATCTTGTATCATGATGTCTTATGCATCAGAGAATTAAATCAGAGCACCAGAGTCCTGTTGGTTTGTTATAACCCTTACCCATTACAGTACGAAATTTGGATGATATTTCCATAGACTTTGTCTTTGGTTTACCATAGACTTATAGTGGTAAGGATGTGATCTGGGTGATCATTGAGCGACTCATGAAATTGAAACATTTCTTACCTATTAAAAAGATGATGAAAGTGGAACAACTCAGGGACTTATATGTTCGAGAGGTTGTGAGGATCCATGGGGTTCCCTCGGTTATTTTTATGATAAGAACCCTAGGTTCATTTCTAGGTTTTGGAATAGTTTTAAAGAGGTTATGGGTTACTAGTTCAAATTGAGAATAACATATCATTCATAGATAGATGGACAAACATAAAGGGATATCCAATTTCTTGAGGGTATTCTCAGAGTATGTATGCTTGATTTAGGTGGTTCAGGGGAAAAGCATTTTCCTATAGTTATTTTTTTCTTTAAAAATAGTTACTAGGAATCAATTAAGATGATTTACTTTGAGGATTTTTATTAGATACCATGTGGATATCCCTTGTGATAGGAAGAGTTGGGAGAGCGGTCCTTGGTTTTCCTGAGTCTTATTCTAGAAACAATGGAAAAGGAGTAGTTGATCTAAAAGTGATTGATCCCGACCTAGAGTCCTCAGAAATCATATGAAGACTATCTTCATTAGCTATTAGACTTTGAGGTTTATGATTTGGTTTTTCTTAGAGTTTTACCTCGCTTGAGACACCATCAATTTTATATAAATGGTAAGTTGGCATTGAGGTTTGTTGGCCCCTTTGAGATTGTGGAGCATCTTGGGAAGGTGGATTATCATTTGGAATTACCATCTCGTTTGATTTCCATCCACAACATGTTTCACATTTATTATATGAGGAGTTATCAACTGGATCCTTCCCATTTAATTTAGTGTGAGGATGTTGACCTTGAGCCCGACACCACTGTGGTTGAGCAACCAGTTCAGATTATGGATTGTCAAGAGAAGGTATTGAGTAGTAAAAAAATTCCTTTAGTTCATGTACTATGATAATGTGGATGGGATAACCATGAGATGTGGGAGTGATATTTGTTGATGAGGTAGTAATGGAATTCATTTTTTTATGAGTACAGTATCTTGAGGACTTTCTAGGAAAAAATATTGCATGGTGGGGAGAATTGTAACATCCTATTATTTTAGGTATTTCTTGACCCTTATTGATCTAAATTTTAGGGATGTATATTTTTATGAGTTAATAAATTATGGGTATAAATGTTTCCAAGGTTTAAGAGGGGTTATCCCTGGGTTTATAAATCTTTGGATATGGTTTGTATTTTTTTCTACAGCTTCTAGAATGTGGATTGCTTGTTAGACATATTCACATCATGAACTATTCACACAATGTGAACCTGTTACAGGGAAGATACCATGTGTCCCATTTAGATCATGAAAAATTATAAGTAGTGTAATATTTTCAAGTCTTGGATGGGTCTACTGAGATTAATTCAACATGTGTTGAAGCCTTTTTCAGTGTATTTGTAAAATCATGGAATTCACAACATGCAAGGGGTTCAAAACGTGGATTATTTGGGTCCAAGAATTTTTATTACACTGCATTCCTGACCTATTCTTCATTCAATGTGAAGGAATTAATATTAAAAATTAGGAAAATTTTGGGTGATCTACATCCTTTAAAATTGTTCCATTTTGTGTTTGATCCTCATGGAGGTTATGTCGCTTGTCACATATGTGATTTTATTTTGAGGTATGTTTTCGTTTTATTTTGGTCCTATATTTATCTCTTAGATTTTTTTAGATTTTTTTGGTGAAAATGTGTATATTTTTGGACAAAAAATGGGTGGTGGTGGTTGGAGCATGGTTAGGAGAAACAATGAACTAGCCCAGAAGAGACTGTGTTCCCTAGATAGTTGCACTATCTAGGCCACACGACCTACTGCACGGGCATGTGACTAATTGTACACCCAAAACAGTGGGTTTGTTTGAGGCACATGATCAAACCCACGGGTGCGATCCCTCACCCAAGAAACCTTAAGGCCTCTTTTACTCTTGGATAGAGGTACCATATGGTTTAAAAAACTATACGGTCAATCTGTGCGGCCTACCAAAAAACTTTAAAAATGTTGAAATTCTAATTTTCACTCTTGGAGTTTACCCCAAATATACCCCAGCTCAACCCATTTGGTTTATCAGCCCTAATAGTGCCTCTAACTCCCTCTTGGATCCCTTTGACATTATTTTATTGGTGTATTTTTCCTTTTATCTTCAATAACTCTTCAAGTAAGCCTCTCCTATTCTTGTTTCTTCCTTATTTTTGGTATTTTCTTCCTTCTTTTTGGTCTTTTCTTCCTTCTTCCTTGGGTTCTCTTTTCTCCGATAGTTTGGTTGACCTAAAGTGGATTCAACCTTGGTTATTTGGGTTTAATATTGATGCTTATTTATGATCTTAATTTTATAGGGTTTCCTTATGGTGTAGTTGTGGTTTTATATCAGTTTTCAAAATCCTCCAAGATAAAGGTAGGTGGTTCCATGATTTAACATTATCATATTATTTTGGTATAATTTATATGATTTCTAAATGGGTTATATGAATTTTTTTGTGGTTCAAATTATGTTTTCAAATGGTTTTGGTGCATGTGAGGGTTAAGTGATGATTTTACAATTGAAAATGGTGGTTTTCAATTTGTGTTTTGATTGTTGGGTGTGTGTATATGTGAGAGATGATTCATGTGATATAGGGAATAAAAATTGAGCACAAAGGGAATCTTAAGTAACTAGATAGGGTAGACTGGGTCTATTATGCAAAGTGCTCTGAAAGGGATGAGGCTCAATTCCCCTAAAATGATTAATGCTACAACACTAACTAAACAATGATGATGATCAAAAACCACTAGGCCTTTAGATGAATTTCCCTCTAGTGGATCGTATATGAGGATTCTAGGGGTTTTGTTTTATGATTATCACCAAGGTATGAGGATCCCAAGAGCCTACTAACCCTAATTCCTTAGGTATTACCCATGGTTCTCATTTACTGTGATGTTATGATAAACATTCAACATGTTTCCATGTTTAATTTCCATTTTAAACTTTAATGCACATTTAATTTAAAATGTATTCTTTTATTTTTCTTTAAAAACTAGCATATTGATTTGTTTTATGATGTTATATAACAAAATTTATTTTGGTGGTATCATAATTGAAATTGGATCACACCCTACATACACCCTCATATGTTTGTTGATCTTGTTATGTTTGACCCAAGTAAAGGCAAGATGTTTTGTGGTGGTGATTGTGGATCTAGTTTCTAGTGTTACTATTATTGTAGGTGTTGGTGGAGGTGGTATGAGGGTGTTGACAATATTGTTTTATGGAGATTTATTTTTTATAGGTTTCCCCTCCCTGTTTTAGTATTTTGGTTTTTTTAAATATAAAATTTTTAACTTATGATAATTGTATTTATTTTGGTTAAAGTTGTTGCTTATGATGAAATATATTATTCTTGTGGGTTATTTATGGTTGATTAAAATGGGATAATAATTCCCAAATGTGATTTTTAGTGTGTAGGAACTAGTTTCTATCCTATGAAGATTGGGAATGCCCTTCGGGCCTTGCCACAAGCTGGGTCATGTGTGGGGTTGGATGGAATCTCAGATTGGTTTGTGACAAAATGGTATCAGAGTAGGTTTCTACCTTTATTTGGGTCATGGTATTTGGGAAAGTCTAGATAGACCGAAGTTAGGACTATTAGGGATTGAGGTTCTGGTTGTGAGTGTGGTGTATATACAACAAACCTCATGAAATGACCTGGGTCACCATGGTATGTTTTGGATTTGGTTTGATTATTCATCAAAGTGAGGTGTACATGATGTAGACTGTGCATGGAAATTGGGTGGGGGTGGAGTGGTTTGACATGTTATTGTGCCAGTTATGATTTTTTTTAATAATGGAAGTGTTTGGGATTTTTTTTGTTTCTAAAAATATTCAGAATGGTGTATTGATTTGTTTCCTTGTGTTTTTTGATTTTTATGCCACCATGCCTCCCTAGAGACTTGCAGTATGATCGTAAGAAGAAGTTGAAGAGAGTTCTCCCTCACTAGTTGATTAGATATTAGTGGAGGTAGTTGTTTGGGATGTCTGAGAATTGGATCAGGGAGCAGGCTCTGGTTCTGCACATATTAGAGAATCCTAACCAGGTCTGAAAAGGGAAAAAGATCAGGAGTTCCTCATGAACAAACCTCCTACCATTCGAGAAATCAAAAATCCCCAAGAGGTAGAGGATTGGATTAAAAATATTTAGAGGATGTTTGGTTTTCTTGATAATCCTATAGTAGTAAAATAGAAACATGCCTCGTTCTTGTTGGAAGGTCCCAGTTGGAGCTGGTGGGACTCAATGGTTTTTGTTGAGAAGCATGAGAAGATAGGTTAGAAGTAATTAAAGGTTATATTGAATGAGTAGTATTGACCTGAGAACTTGTCCTTTTCCAAGACCTGGGGATTTCTAGATCTCCACCAGGGGGATAATACTATGTTGGAATATGTCAATCATTTCATTAAATTAGTTATGTTTGCACCTGAGGTAGTTTCTAATGAGAAGTTAAAGGTCCAATGATTAAAAATGGGGTTTCTACTAGACATATGATCCCAAGTATTCTTGTTTAAGTTGAAGACGTATTATGAAGTGGTTTATTGACCTCTAATAGTAGATATAGATCATTCCAGCAAGTCTAGTTTTTTGGGTTAGTTTTAGCAGTGGGCCAGGGAAATGGTAGTTATTCCAAAAATAAGAGGAGTTGTGATTAGTAGGAGAGGAAGGGAGGTGATGGCTCAATCGATGTTTCCTGACCAACTTCATCAGTGACTTTAGATTTTGGGTCAGTCTTGTACCATCAGTGTGGAAGGCTGGGGCATATGCGGTCAGTGTGCTCAGCCCCACCTAAACCTTTCCATCAGTGTAGAATTATGGGGAAATTGTAGTGGTTTTTTCAAAGTGACATATCCATATTAGGGTGGTTTAGGATCTGTATCATCTATTGGAATGTCAGCCTAATTAAAATCATCTATGATAATGGGTTCTCAGTTTGGCAGTTATGGCAGTAGGGATGGATCTTCTTCTGGATAAAGTCATCTTAAGGTATAACCATAGGTTAGTAGTTATTCTCAGGATCAAATAGAGATGAGGAACCTTCATTATATGGATTAAGACCTAGTGTAATTATATACAGGGCTAAAAATGGCCTGAGGTATGATTCTTATTTCATCATCTATGGATTTTGTTGTATTTGATATGGGTGAGACTAAATCCATTATTTATGATCATTTTGTGAATCTTTAGAATTTTCCAAATGAGATCATGCCATATGCGATGGAGTTAGTGAATATTCTTGGTAAGAAGATAGATAAGGGTTTCAAATGTCTATATTGTTCTCTCATATTGTTAGGGGTCAAGCTGGAATGGGATTTCTTGGTTTTTAAAATGGTTCTCTTCGACGTGATCCTCAGTATGGATTAGATGGTGCGGGTCCAAGTGCACATCGATTTTTATCATCAGAGATTGATATTTATGGAACTTAATGAGAGTAATAAAGTCTTCCTAGGTGAATTGGATCCTCGACCAGGACATGATGGACCTCCACTTCTGGAGTTGGGCAATCTTGTTTTTTGGATCTCATCAGTCATGTTAGAGGATGATGATAGGGGTTCTGTGGGTGGATTACCACCTGCAGTGGATGAGTTACTAGAGGAATTTCTAAAATATTCCTTAGGTTTCCTCCAGAGTGGGTTGTGGATTTTCACAATTATTTGGAACCCAGAACACAACACCTATCTCTTCCCTCATATCGTATGGCCCCCACAGAGTTGAGGGAATTAAAGATACAGATGGATGATTTGGAATTTAAAGGATTCATTAGCCCAAGTTTTTCACCTTGGGCCACCCTATTTTTATTTTCAAAGTAGGACAATGGATATCTCTAATTTTGAATTGATTACCAAAATTTGAATATGGTAACTATCAAGAATAAATACCCTTTTCCTCACATTCATGACCTATTTGTTATCTTAAAAGAAAATGATATTTTCTAAGATCTAATTACATTTTGGGTATCACCTAGCCAGGGTCAGAGTATAGGATGTCCCAAAAATGGCCTTCTAAAGTAGATATAAAAAATTTAAGTATTTGGTCATGCCATTTGGGTTAAAAAATTCTTCAGTGGTTTTCATGGATTTTATTAATAGAATATTCCATCAGTACCTTGATCCCTTCACTGTGGTGTTTATGGATGACATCCTGGTCTACTATGGGACTAAGGGATAGCATAAGAACTATTTGAGAATTGAGTTGAAGAATATAAAAGATCACCATCTCTATGCTAATATTTACAAGTGTTTCTTTTGGATTAGGGACTTAAAGGTTCCAAGATATGCGATTTCAGAGTGTAGGGTTTTGGTGGACCATGAGAAAATTAAAGTTGTGATATCATGGAAGCATCCAAAGAATTATTTTGAGAATAGAACATTTTTGGGAATGGTAAGGTATTACATGCAGTTTGTTTCAGATTTCTCTCAACATGCTTCACCTATGACCACACTTACCCAAAAGGGGGTAATTTTTGACTGGATCCAAGAATGTCAAGATTTCTTTGATGAAATTAAGTGATGGTTGACCATAACCCCTATTTCGGTCTTTATGGAGTCTATAATGGGATATATGGTCTACTATAATGCCTCAAGTATGGGTATTAGGTGTGTGTTGATGTAGGATGGTCATGTAGTGGTGTATGGTTCTCACTATATTTGACCACATAAAAAAACTATCCAAACCATGACCTAGAATTAGCAGTAGTGATGCATACCTTGAAGACATGGAATTATTACCTCTTTAGAGAGAAGTATAGAGTCTACTAAGACTATAAGATTTTGGCCTACATTTTCATTTATAAGGATATTAATATGATGTAGTTCTATTGGGTCGAGTACCTTTAGGGCTTCAATTTTGATATTGTGTATACCCTGTACAAAGGTAATGTGGTGGGAGATACTTTGAGAAAGAAGATTATAGTAAAATATTTGAAATATTCTAGTGATGAATGGAACTTGATTGTAATTTTTTTCAAATGCATCTGAAAACCAAATGGAATAGAGGAGGTATGTTCTTGGCGAGTGTTCAGATGACACCCTCCCTTCTGGAGATGATTCAAGAAGAGAGTCCTGGTGATGAGTTGTGCCAGTGTTTTATATAGTATCTTAATGATGGGGAGGTGCCTAGTGTATGGTCATTGTATCCTAAGGGAGTTCTATGTTTCAAGGTCCATCTTTTAGTTCTTTTTTCCTTGTGAAAGTTGGTGATGCAGGAGAGCCACTAGTCTCATTGGGATATTCATCCTGGAACCACCAAGATGTTTTATGATGTGCATCATTGGTTATGGTGGCCAGGTATGAGGCAAGATATATTTGAATTTGTATATATGTGCTATACATTACACAAGGTTAAATCCAAGAACCATATTACCTTTATTTTTCTTCAACCACTACCCATTACTACCGAAAAGTAGGATGATGTCACCATGGATTTTATCATTGGGTTACCTCATACACCCTGGGGAAGGAATGTGATTTAGGTAGTGGTTGACCATCTAACCAAATCATCCCATTTCATCATAATCAAGGACTCAACCAAGGTATATGAGTTGGGTCATTTTTCTATTCAGTAGGTATTAAGGATTCATGGTGTGTCATCGAGAGTCATTTTAGATAGGTACCCTCACTTTACCTCATGGTTTTGGGAAGAAATTCATAAGGAAATATGGTCACAGATCATGTTGATTATGAAATACCACCCTCAAATGGATGGTTAGATGGAGTGATAAAATTATATCTTGGAGTACATAATCTGGGCTTGTGTGTTTTATTTCATAGGCTCATGGGATAAACATTTGTGATTTGTCAAACTTTCATATAACAGTAGTTACCAATCCTCAATAAAAATGGATCTCTTTGAGTCACTTTATGGTCGATCATGTTGATCGCTATTATGTTGGACAGAGGTGGGTGCGACCTCATTGTTGGGCCCATCCTTGTATAAGAGATGTCTGATAAAGTATGATTGACCAGGGAATGTTTGTTAATAGTAAAAATTTTCCACAAATCTTATGCCGATCAGTGATGTTGAGACTTGAAATTTTTAGTGGGTGATCAAGTGTTTTTGAAGGTGTCCCATTTCTTGGGTCACCACTGTCTTAACAAGAAAGTAAAGATAACATTGAGGTATGTCATAACTTTTAATATTACCAAGAGAGTTGGTAAGGTGTCATACCGCTTATCTTTTCCATCCTAGTTTACATTAATCCATGACGTGTTCCATGTATCACATCTTAAAAAGTATAATCCAAACCCATAAAATGTACTGAATTGGGAAGAGTTGGAGCTAGAATATGATTTATCTATGTTTGGGTGACTAGTATAAATTAAGTATTTTTAAGAGAAAGTGATTATGGGGAATTCCATACCATTGGTTCAAATTATATGGTAACATGGAAATAATGAGAATGAGACTTGGGAGTATAAGTCTTGGGTGGCAGAACAGTACCCATTTTTATTCTCTGATAAAACACTGAGTTTAATTTCTAAGGGAGTAAAGTTTTCATGGTGGGGAGAACTGTCACATATATGATTTTATTTTGAGGTATGTTTTCCTTTTATTTTGGTCTTATATTTATATCTTGGATTTCTTAGGTGTTTTTTGTGACAAATGGAAATCTTTGGAATGAAAACGGGTGGTTCATGATTTGATCATAGTTAGGAGAAATGGTGTACCAAACTAGAAGAGATTGTGAACCCTACATAGTGGCATTGTCCAGGATGCACGACATACCACATGGGCATGTGACTAATCACACACCTAGACCATTGTTTCTATTTAAGACACACAGTCAACTCCACAGGTGTGCACCCTCCCCTAAGAAATCATGCATCCTATTTTCCTCTTGGATATATGTTCTTCATGGTTGGAACATGGTTTGGAAAATAGTGCAGCTAAACTATGTGTCCTTCTCATAAATTAAGAAATGTTGAAAATCCCATTTTCCCTCATCTAATTTAACCCCAAATCCACCACAACACACCCATTCAGTATTCTCATCACTAGGCATGCCTCTCCCTCTCTCTTGGCTCCCTTAGACTTCATTTTCTTGGTGGATCTGTCCTTGTATCTTCAAGAAATCTTCAAGTAATCCTATACTCTTAATATTTATTCCTTTTTCATTGGTTTATCCTTTCTTATGTAGTTTGGTTTCCCTAAAGTGGGTTGAACCTTGGTTCTTTGGGTTTAATATTTATGGTTATAATATTTCCTTTATAGGGTCTCCTTGTGGTGTGATTTTGGTTTTCCACCTATTTCTAGATGTTTACAAGTTAAAGGTAGGTGGTTTTATCTCTAACATTGTTGGATGATTTTGGTATGATTTCTATGTTTTCTAAATGGGTTCTATGGATTGTGTGGGTGGTGATAATCATGTTTTAAAAATTATTTTGGTGTTTATAAGGTTTAAGTGGTAATTTTACAATTGAAAATGGTGATTTTCCACGTGTGTTTCCATTATTGGGTGTGTGTATGTATAAGAGGTGATTCATGTGATGTAGGGAATATAAATTGAGAATAAAGGGAATCCCATTCAACTAGGTTGAAAAAACCAGGTCTAGTATGCTAGGTGGACAGGTAGGGCCAAGGCCTAGTTCCCCTAGAAATATTGACGCTACAACACTAACTAAACAATGATGATGATCAGATACCACTATACCTTGGGATGTGTTCCCCTCTAGTGGATAATGTATGAGGAAATTGTGGGTTTTTGTTTATTCTTATCACTGAGGTACGAGGATCCTAGGACCATGATAACCCTAGTGCCTTAGGGATTACCAGTTATTCTCATCTAATGTGATGCTATAATTAACATTCAGCTTGTGGACATGTTTAATTTCTATTTTGAACTTCAAATCATGTTTCCTTCAAAATTTATTCTTTTATTTTTCTTAAAATTATAGCATGTTGGTTTTTATTATGATGTTATAACATGGACTATCTTTTTTTGGTATCCTATTAGGAATTGGATCAAACCCTACATACACCCTTAGGTGTATGTATACCTTGTTATGTTTGACCTAGGCAAAGGTAAGATATTCCATAGTGGTGATGGTGGATCCAGTTTCTAGTGTTCCTATTCATGTAGGTGTTGGTGGAGGTGGAATGAGGGTTTTGGCCCTCTTTTTTCATGGATATTTAGTCATGTAGTGGTTTTCCCTCCCCATTTTGGTATTTTGGTATTTGGTTAAAAATTTAAAATGTTAAACTTGTGATAGTTATATTTGTTTTGGTTAAATGTTTTACTTTTGATGTGATGTATGATTATTTTGGGTTTTTTATGGTTGATTCATATAGTAAAAATCATTCCCAAATGTAATTTTTGATTCCCATGCACTAGTTTCCAGCTTGTGGGGATCTAGAATTCCCTTTAGGGTTTTCCATGGGCTAGTTTGGGTGTTGGGTTGGATGGAATCTTAACTTGGTTTATGAAATTTCTTCTCCATGGTAAGAAGTCTTCCTATTTATTCTCTTCCTTTGGTCATGATAATTATTTTGGTTCTGTTTTTGTTTTGGGTTGTGATCAGTTTGGGGTTTTTATTGACCCTTTTTAGTTTTCCCTCATGTATTTTCTTTCAGAGGCTATCTTCTTGTTTCCAATCTCTATTGTTGAAGGTGATTATGTTTCTTCCATTCCTGTGGTAGGTGTATCTATATAAGTGGTTCTAATTCATCAATTACCTTATGTTATTTTCAATTACTTTAGTTTTTTCATTAAAATTGATTGATTTGACATTATAATGCCTTTTTTATAAAAGATACACATTTTAAGGAGTTTTCTTTAAAAATGATTCTTTGCACACAAAGTGTTTGATTAAATGATTAAAATGGTGTATTTGGTTTTGAAATAGGTCTTCAAGAAAAAATTAGGGAATGATTTGATGTGATTTTTTTATTAACTCTGAGAATTGTTTTTAAATGGTTTTTGGAAAACTGAACACATTGGGTAACCTTGGGTGAATCGGGAAAAGACTTTTTGCTCTTTATGTGTGTAATTCCACAAGAAGTTTTATGTCACTTTAATGTGTGTTATAACACTAGATTTTATATAGGTTAGATCTACCTTAGGAATGAATTGGGGATTTTATTTCATGTCTAGCATGTATACCCATAGGTTAGATCCCAAATAGTGTGCCTTTTCATTTATGGTTGGTTTATCACATGATGGTATTTTTCATGGTTATTTTCTCACATTGTTTTCTTATGGTGTATCCATGGTTGGTTTTCATATTCTTACATATTTTCTTTCGTACTTGACATATTCTTGGATTTAGTGAATATAATATGTTTTTATGAAAACAAAAGGAATGTTTTATAAAATGGTTTTACTTTACATAAATTCTTTATAAAATGGAATTGTTTTAAAACTAGTGTTAATGCATTCTTGATATTATAAATTTTATAGATTATTTTTTTAACCTAGTAGGATTTTTTCTCACACCATACTTTTTCCTTTGGGTGGATGTAGATGTTGTTTTGTAGGACTTCGGTAAATGGAATGGAATTTCATAGCATTCCAATTTCTCTTTTTGGTCTTCATATTCATAGAAATATGGTTTATTGGCGATGAATGGTCACATAGGGACTTATTTTGAATTTACATGTTTTATCTTTTTGATTTGGACTCTTTGGATTGACTTTGTATATCTCATGGATATATTCTCTTGATTCCACGTTGTACTCTAGTGGTTTTCCTTTTTCAGGCTTATTATGAGACATGTTTATTCCGCTTTATTTTAATTTACCATATGGAGGGCCATCTCGGGTTACTTGTTTAGTTGAATCTGGATGGTTTGTTATAATGGTATCCCTAAACTAGGGGTTTTACAAAGATAAAATAAGATAAGAAATGAAGAGAATATGAATTAGAGACCTTTGATTCAATTCCTAGGACCAATGCTCTAAGATTTAAAGAAATAAAGATCTATAGTGAAGAGGATTTCCAAAATCACACGAAGGAACCCTCTAATTTGAGATCTCTAGCCATAGGAGGAATAATGAGGGCTTTGAGGGATAAATCGGTTTTAGAAACCAAGTTTTAGAATTAATTAATTACATCACATGGTTTGTAAAACTGTGTTCCAGCCATGAAAATATTCACCATCCAAGTAATTATGAGGTTGTATGATTACCACATGATTTACCCCAACCGTGTGCTAGCTGTATGCCTACCATTGGGTCACATTTTTAAGTCGTATGGTTACCAGGTAAAACAACTTGGTTTCCACTAACTGTTCACCCTTTAAAAATCATCCAAAAACTCTCAAAATCATTTAAAACTCCTCTAAACTAAATCTAAACCCATTCATGATTTGAAATTATAGTAAGGAAAAATAAGGTACTTTAAAATGAGGGAGTTTTATAAGAATTTACTTAAGTAATAAAGAATAAGTATAGATATATTATTTCTCTTTTGAGGAGTGGATTAACTAATTATTTGGGGTTACACTAATTATAGTTTAAAATCCACTAAAAATGATATGAAATCATAATCTAGTTCCATGGTTTTTATAAATGACAGAGTTATATGTTAGAAGAGTCCCAAATGATCCACCATAACTAACTCAAAAATAGAGGCATAGTACATCACTATATTAGATGTTATAAAGTGAGATATTTTGATCAAGAAATGTAACATCCCCAAATGATAAAGGGTTAAATGACTAAATCATATGACTCATTTTAACAAGGTGCACCTTCCTTTTCGGGAGCCTACCTGATTAGAACTCCACAGTTAAGAGTGCTTGGCCTGGAGTAGTGATCAAGATGGGTGACCTTCTGGGAAGTTTCCCAGGAAGTGTGTGAGTGAGGACAAAACATACTATAAAGGACATGTGTTGGCCTGTGGGGACTATCATTAGTCAGATGACCCGTTCACGCATGTGGGTGGACCCTGGGGTGGGCTCCAACGTGCCTGTGGGGCAACTGGTGGTACTTGGTGGGACAAGACCCGACGGCCATGTTAAGGCGGGGTGGTTGTGCTGTCACTGGGACCCAGTTGTCACATTTGGTATCAGAGGAGGAACCAAGCCTTAAGAGCGCGGTGCATTGCCTGGGTTGAGATGTAGGGCCCACAACGAGGGCGTTGTGCTCTAAGGGGGGGGGGGGTGATTGTAACATCCCCAAATGATAAAGGGTTAAATGACTAAATGATATGACTCATGTCAACAAGGTGCACCTTCCTTTTCGGGAACCTACCTGATTAGAACTCCACAGTTAAGCATGCTTGGCCTGGAGTAGTGATCAGGATGGGTGACCTTCTGGGAAGTTTCTCAGGAAGTGTGTGAGTGAGGATAAAGCATACTGGAAAGAACATGTGTTGGCATGTGGGGACAATCATTAGTCAGATGACAAGTTTAGGCATGTGGGTGGACCCTGGGGTGGACCCCACATGTCTGCGGGGCAACTGGTGGTACCTGGTGGGCCAGGACCCGACGACCATGTTAAGGCGGGGTGGCTGTGCTATCACTGGGGCCCAGTTGTCAAATTTGTCACGACCCGTCCTCGGGGCCCGTGTCGTGACTACCCCAAGCCCGCCTTCCATAGGCCAGGGGCTGGCGATTAGCACCAAAGACGTAAATCTCAACAACTGGGAAGGCATTTCCTTTATAAAAGTAAACAAAACACCACAGAGTACAAGCGGAACTAAACACTAAGTACAAAAGAAAGTGCTGAAAAGTTAATGGTCCAGAATACAAACCCAACTGAAAATAAAGCTACAACTGAACAAAAGTACAACAGAAAACGACAACAGCTGGAAGAACGGAAGCAGCTCCTAGGTCGTCCTCCTCGGATCCTACCTAAAGGGTAGGTACAGATAGCGCAGCTCCTGGATCGTCCACCACGGATCCTACCTGAAGGGTAGGTACAGATAGCCTCCACAACGCTCTCTCCCGTCAAACTCCTCCGTGTGTCGTCTTGTCGTTAAGTCCACCTCCGGATACTGACTCGTCATGTGGTCCACCTCCGGGTACTGACTCGTCGTGTGGTCCACCTCCGGGTATCGCCCAGTCCTCGAACACTCGGCCTCCATCAGCACTGCCTGTCGTCTGCAACCAACACAACGAGGTGCGGGCATAGCCCGTGTAGGGGTGAGTATAACGATACTCAGTAGGGACCCCGAGACCCTCAAGGTCTCACTAAAACCAACAAGGATAACCACAAATAAGATCTCAACAGATAACCTCTACTTAGGTATGTTCCCATATATATACCTAAGTTATCAAGTAACCCATCTCAATCATGAGGAAACACAAAAAATTATGAAATCAACGGATAACCACTACCCAGGTATATGCACATACATACCTATGTTATCAAGTGACCCATCTCAATCATGAGGTAAACACAAAGGTCATAGACTCAGCTCAAACCAGGATTTTCATTATCGAAACCGTAACTGCTGAAGAGCCCCGTCTCTGGAGTGTACATTGGTCCTGTCAAGACTCCGAGGTACTGCTCACTAACCTAAGACTGCTGAGGTACTACTCCTGTCGAGTACCGCGGGTCAGCCACCCAAACACAGTAGTGCTTCCCGCCGGGGTATGCCACGCAAACACAGTAGTGCACACCCCCTAATAGCCTGCAGAGGTACTCTCCGGATGAGTACCGTGGGTCTACACTGTCACACAGGTTGTGCTCCGTCCTCCATGGGTCTTCACCCAAACAAAGTAGTGCTCCGTCCACTGGGCTAGTCGACTCACTCCAAGTCGAGTCGGTCAAGCAGTCGTTAGGTCTCAGTCGGCTACACGGTCTCCGTACTCCGCATGCTCGTCTCTGGGAGGGTCCGCTCCATGAACTACAGGTCGATACTCCAAGTATCTCAAAGTCCCACGAAGAAGTATCTCAAAGGACCGCCTCGTCATAGGGGTCTCAACAAAACAGATGACGCGTCAATCGGATGCCTGGTCTGTGAGTTATTATCCTTTTCGTCCCAGGGGCCCGGTTGGTTTCGTGTGTGAACCAAACCGGCCGTATCTCAACTGTACCCCATACTCTCACAGGGTATACTCAAAGGGACCATTTCTCAACATGATCACCAATGCCGTTGACAGTTCGTCAAACGGACGTCCAGTCTGAAAGTTATCAGCTTTTCCGTTCCAGGGGCCCGGTTGGATTTCGGGTACAATCCAACCCGGGCACTATCCAACTGCAACCAAAACTCAGGCGAAGTTTTCCAAAAGTTCCGTTTCATCAAGAGTAATCCAAAAAAGTCGATGAACTGTCAATCAGACATCCGGAGCTCAAGATATAAGCGTTTTCGCTCTGAGGGCCCGGTTGGTTTCGTATCCGAACCAACCCAGCCGTACTCAAAGTTCTCCGAAACCTTGAGTGTAATATACCGAAACGACCACCTCGATCCAAGGATCTCTACGCAACTAACGGTACATCGATCGGAAGTCAGTGACCCAAGATATGTGAAAAAGACTGAAAACAGTCTGAAATGGGGGTCTGGGCCCGGCCCGGCCCGGCCCAACCCCCCTGGGTCGGCCCGAACCGGGTCGACCTGACCCGGGCCCGGGTCCAGCCCATCAGGGCGTGGCCTGGCCCGGCCCGAACGGCGCGGCCAGGCCCGGCTGGCGTGGCCTGGCCCGAACGGCGCAGCCCGGCCCTGCCGGCGTGGCCCGGACCGACGCGGGCAGCCCGACCCGGCCTGGGTGGCCCGGCCCGGAGCGGCCGGTCCGGCTCAGCGGGTGCCGCGCGCACTGAGCGGACGCGGGGGTGCGCTGCCCCCGACCCTTTGCACCGGACGCGGCGCGAGCCACCACGTCTTCCCCAGATCCCGTGCGGCCGCAGGATTCGGTCGTCCCACCGCCGCCTCCGGGCGGCCGGCCGGGGCCAGCCGCTGGCACCGCCGCGCCGGCGTGGCGCACCAAAAACACCTTCCGTGGACCACCGGACATGCTCCGGTGGTCCGTTTTGCCCGCCGTTTCCACCGACGGTTCTCCTGGGATCCACAGTTTACTGTGAATGTTTCAAAACGCCCTTGCGACCTACTTTTTCGCTCGTCAATCCGCGCACAAAGATCAAACAGTGGAGTCTTCAATTGCCTCCGTGGCCCCGACTCCGGCCGCGGTTCGTTCGACCTCAACGGCACGGCGCGACAGCGCCGCGCTTCTTCACCATGTTCTTTCTCGTGTCTGCGCGGTGCCGTTGCACCGTGCCACCTTTGTTCATGCCGCAACGAGTCAAAACAACAAAGGGGGAGGAGAGTTGTCCGGGTTTGTGTGGTCCAACCTCCTCTCGTTAAGTTGGTAACAAGAGGCCCAAAAGACGAAGAAAAACAAGGATTTTTCACGAACAAAAGAAATCAACCCAAACAGTTTTTCTCGCAAATAAATATTACCAACTCGCAAAAGAAATCACTCGCAGATCAACTTGAGGATGATTTGATCCGAGTTCTTTGTTTAAAAAGGAAGGAACCACCAGAATATAAACTTACACAAAATTAACCCCTACCTCGAGCATAGTCGTCGAACGAGGTTTGTCGCGGAATTGCACGTCGCAGAAGGGGGATCATCGCGTCGTAGAGAAAATATTCGTCGGCGTCGCGTTGTCGATCTCCGAGGATCCGGCGTTCTTGTCGACCTTCGTCAGAGGTCGGCGTTCTTCGCGTTCTTCGCGTTCTTCGACGAAGAACGAAGAACTTCAAGACTTGTCTTACTCTCCCCAAAAACTCAACACAACAACTCAACAATAATAAAATAAGGGTTACCTTATTTTATTACTCATGCCAAAAATTTTAAAAATTCAAAAATGAATCAAACAATTAACTCAATTAATTTCAACGTTTTAAGCCGTCCAATTAATAGAGGCGTTTATTAAAAAGTTTAAATGCAAGAGTTGACTTCGTTTAATAGGGGGGGGGGGGTGCGGGTGCGTTACCTTAATCAAAGGTGGGGGTTTCGTGGAACTTGAAAATGTGGGGCTCGTGTGAGCCCCACCCCACAAATATCCTACCAAGTGGGTAGGATATTGTGGGTCCCACATCATCCACTTAACTTAGGTTAAGCAAAATAAAATAAAAGATCGGTTGCACCACTTTCATTTTATTCCTTAACTTTACCCCAAAAATTAAAAACCACACCTGAGCAAACGCAACTCCAGAAAAGGTTTTTCTAAGCAATTACCGGCGCTGCGATTCAATCAGTGCTCTCAGATTTCAATTCAGAGCACCGGTTCAAAAGTTAGAAAAACCCGCTCCTTCGTTCACTGAACGTACCCGAGCTAAACTTCAGAAAATGATTCCGGGCACACTGGGCCTCGAAATCAGGTGCTGTCAGAAATCGCGTTCTTGTAAAATTCCAAAGAAAATTAAGAAATAAAATTTCCTTGAAATTTCTGGGACGTTAAATTACTCCCACCTCAGGGCTTTACGTCCTCGTAAAGCTTTAACACAAACTAGGGTCACAAAAGTGGTACTGAGCACGCATCTGAGCCTTCCGCTCCCATGTGCTTACCTGGAGGTTCCCGTACTGCTAGTGAAAGCGCACCCGAGGAATCGATCGTCCTCGTAGGATCTGCCCCTATCAATCCTTGATCCCCACTGGAATCTCTGCGTATGTCTCCATGTCATCGACGTCCAACTCCCTGAGGTCGATGATGTGTGAAGGATCATGAACGTATCTCCTCAGTTGAGATACGTGGAAGTTTTCGTGCACCTGGTGCAACTGAGGTGGATGGGTCAAGCGGTAAACCACCTCGCCTACCCAGCTAAGGACCTAGAATGGTCCGTTGAACCTCAGAGATAACTTGTCGCCTTGGCCATATCTCCGTAAAACTTGTCGAGGTGAGACCTGTATAAATATGTGATCATCATCCTCGAACTCTAGAGGTCTCCAATTCCTGTTAGAACTGAAACTCAAAATGACTGCTGCCACGAGGGTAAGGTTGACCGACTCAAGAGTGATCGGTCCCACCCTCCTGTGCATGAGTTTATCCTGTGCTGCCTGGGGTTTTCTTTTCGCCGACTAAGGGAAACCCATCCCGACGTCGTAGTTAAACCACAACCTTTTTGCCTAATACCGTCAATTTGTGTATGAACTGTGATTGCTCCATAGTCAAACCAACTTCGTAAGGCCTCGACGCTGACACCAAGAGATTCCAACCGAAAATCTCACCTCGAGGGTCTGACCACACCGTCGGTGTAAGTGTGATTATCGAGTCTCCTCCCAAGGTGTCTCCAGACATGAGGGTCAAGTCCACGGCTTACCGGAAACTCTAGGTCTGGGACAAGATTCGTGTAAGGAAGGAATGATTCATATCAATGTCTGTTACTAAGGAAGCTAGTAGTGGACACAGACTGTCCCTTGAATCATTCTTAGAGCCATTGGGTCACTCTCCTTTAAGCTTCCTCTTATTGAAACATTTAAAACGCCCAAGTCTCTAATACTGGCGCCGATTTCCTGTTTCTTACTGCACTGTGCAGTCTTCATCCGTTCCTGGATGATCTGCACCTTCTTTGCCTATGACCTGAAAGAGCTGCTAAAATTTCTCCTTTTCCGAAAAGAGAAACTCGGTCTCATCCCCTGGATGAACCACACCCATTGCCTAATACAGTCAATCCTAAAATGAATGATGCATTCATGCCATGGATGACATCGTAAGGGCTCGACGTAACTACCAAGAGATCCAACTGTCACTCTCACCTCCAAGGGTCGAGTCACACTGTCGGCATCAGTGTGAGGTCACTGGGTCTCCTCCAGTAGAAATATAGAAAGTGAGGGTCAAGTCAACAGTTTTAACCAGGACCACTCAGTATCAACCAAACAAAAGGACATGAAAGAAAACATCACAAAGATAAGTGTATTTTTATTATTGCAGCTCATAGTACAAAGACACGAATACAACAACAACATGGAACTAGAAGTACAAGGGATGTATCCACTAGTTCCGCTCCTGTCCACCTACTCCCGGAGCTCTACTGCCTTGTCCACTGCTCAGCTGTTGCTCAAGCACCTGCCGCTGCTTCTGTCTCGGTGGCTCCTCGAACACCTGTGGATCAATTATGTGAGGAGTCGAACAGTCATGTGCTAGGTGACCCTTCCTGCCGCAGGAGAAACACTGTCCGTTTCTGGAACGCTTGGCTCTAACCCCACCCCAGGTTCCCCGCACCACCGATCCTAAAACCTGAGATCACCCAACTGCTGGTCTGGTCCTCCTGGACCTCTGTATCATCTGTCTACTGCCTACAGATGACTCAGATACTGATCGAAAAACATGCGGCAAAGGCATCATCTCCTGAACAGGCTCGGGGTGCAGAGCTACTGGTACAAACTCCACCCTGAAGAAGGTCTCGAAGTTTCCCCATGTGAAGGTAATCCTGTCGCAAAACTGGAACAAGTGGCTCCACCACCTGCCTACTGCTTCCTGAAGAAGGCTGACAGTAAAGATCACCATGAAGTCTGGTGGCGTCCCCACTATCCTGAAGACTCTCACCACAGCCTCCAGCCAAACCTCAGCCGCCTGCAGGTCCGTCTCTCCCTGGAACCTGGGTGGCCTCTGGTGCTGGAACTCATGCAGTGCGCTCAAGTGGAATGCATCACCTACTTCTGGGGCTGGTGGCATCGGTGGCCCAATGTATGGTAGTACCGCTAGTGCCTCCGCTGGTACCTCAACTGCAAGAGGGCCCTGTACTGAAGCCTCGTTGCTCGGCAGACTGTCAGTACGCACATCTCTCTGGGCTCTAGTTGGTCGTCCGTGAAAAGGCATCCTGAAAGAAAAAACGTGACACGGTCAAACGATTATACCTGGTGAGATGACCTGGTTTGATCTGACTTTTAAAAAACTTCTGGAAACACACACACAATCAGTGTTTTCGTGCACAAAGTCGGAAATCAGTTGTCAGGGTCCTGGTGTATGGATATTTCAGCCGCCCGCACCAACACTGGACTCCCTGAACTGAAGACCACACTCGGTACCCTTAACACTATTGATTCATAGAAAGAAAATACCAGAGTTATAAGTTCTGCGATAGAACCAACTCCTCTGATACCAATTTGTCACGACCCGTCCTCGGGGCCCATGTCGTGACTACCCCAAGCCCGCCTTCCATAGGCCAGGGGATGGCGACTAGCACCAAAGGCGTAAATCCCAACAACCGGGAAGGAATTGCCTTTATAAAAGTAAACAAAACACCACAGAGTACAAGTAGAAGTAAACACTAAGTACAAAAGAAAGTGCGGAAAAGTAAATGGGCCAGAATACAAACCCAACTAAAATTACAGCTACAACTGAACAAAAGTACAAAAGAAAAAGACAACAGCTGGAAGAACGGAAGTGGCTCCTGGGTCATCCTCCTCGAATCCTACCTGAAGGGTAGGTACAGATAGCGCAACTCCTGGATTGTCCACCACGGATCCTACCTGAAGGGTAGGTACAGATAGCCTCCACAACGCTCTCGCCCGTCAACCTCCTCCATGTGTCATCTCATCGTGAAGTCCACCTCCAGATACTGAATCATCATGTGGTCCACCTCCGGTTACTGACTCGTCGTGTGGTCCACCTCCGGGTACCGCCCAGTCCTCGAACACTCGGCCTCCGTCAGCATTGCCCGTCGTCTGTAACCAACACAACGAGGTGCGGGCATATCCCATGCAGGGGTGAGTATAACGATACTCAGTAGGGACCCCGAGACCCTCAAGGTCTCACTAAAACCAAAAAGGACAACCACAAAGAAGATCTCAACAGATAACCTCTACTTAGGTATATGCCATACATATACCTAAGTTATCAAGTAACCCATCTCAATCATGAGGAAACACAAAAAATTATGAAATCAACAGATAACCACTACCCAGGTATATGCTCATACATATACCTAAGTTATGAAGTGACCCATCTCAATCATGAGGTAAATACAAAGGTAAAAGACTCATCTCAAACCAGGATTTTCACTATCGAAACCGTAACTGCTGAAGAGCCCCGTCTCTGGAGTGTACAGTGGTCCTATCACGACTCTGAGGTACTTATCACTAACCTAAGACTGCTGAGGTACTCCTTCTGTTGAGTACCGCGGGTCAGCCACCCAAACACAGTAGTGCTTCCCGCCGGGGTATGCTACCCAAACATAGTACTGTACACCCCCTAATAGCCTACAGAGGTACTCTCCGGATGAGTAACCTGGGTCTGCACTATCACACAGGTAGTGCTCCGTCCGCCATGGGTCTGCACCCAAAAAAAGTAGTGCTCCGTCTACTAGGCTAGTTGACTCACTCCAAGTCGAGTCGGTCAAGCAGTCGTTAGGTCTCAGTTGGCTACACGGTCTCCGTACTCCGCACGCTCGTCTCTGGGAGGGTCCTCTCCACGAGCTACAGGTCGATACTCCAATTATCTCAAAGTCCCATGAAAAAGTATCTCAAAGTACCGCCTCGTCATAGGGGTCTCAACGCAACAGACGACGCGTCAATCGGACGCCTGGTCTGTGAGTTATTATCCTTTTCGTCTAGGGGCCCGGTTGGTTTTGTGTGCGAACCAACCCAGCCGTATCTCAAATGTACCCCGAACTCTCATAGGGTATACTCAAAGGGACTGTTTCTCAACATGATCACCAACGCTGTTGACGGTTCGTCAAACAGACGTCTAGTCTGAAAGTTATCTGCTTTTCCGTTCCAGAGGCCCGGTTGGATTTCAGGTACAATTCAACCCGGCCACTATCCAACTACAACCAAAACTCATGATAAGTTTTACAAATGTTCCGTCTCATCAAGAGGAATCCAACAAAGTCGACGACACGTCAATCGGACGTCCGAAGCTCAAGATATAAGCGTTTCCGCTCTGAGGGCCCGGTTGGTTTCGTATCCGAACCAACCCGGCTATACTCAAAGTTCTGAAAAACCTTGAATGTAATATACCAAAACGACCGTCTCGATCCAAGGATCTCTACTCAACTGACTTTGCATCGATCGGAGGTCCGTGGCCCAAGATATGGGCAAAAGACTGAAAACAGTCAGAAATGGGGGTCTGGGCCCGGTCTGGCCCGACCCAACCCCCCCTGGGTCGGCCCGAACCGGGCGACCCGACCCGGGTCAAGGTCCGGCCCATCAGGGCGCGACCTGGCCCGGTGCTGGCGGCCCGGCCCGGAGCGGTCGGTCCAGCTCAGCGGGTGCCGCGCGCGCTGAGTGGATGCGGGGGTGCGCTGCCCTCGGCCCTTTGCATCGGACGCGGCGCGAGCCGCCGCGTCTTCCCCGGATCCCCCGCAGCCGCGGGATTTGGTCGTCCCACCGCCACCGCGGCGGCTCCTGCCGAAGGTGCGCCAGGGCGCCGCCGCCTCGGGTGGCCGGCCGGTGCCGGCTGCCGCCTTCGGCCGCCGGCAGCACCTTCCGCGGACCACCGGACGTGCTCTGGTGGTCCGTTTTGCCCACCGTCTGCGCCGACGGTTCTCCCGGGATCCACAGTTTACTGCAAATGTTTCAAAACGCCGTTGCGACCTGCTTCGTCGCTCGTCAATCCGCGCACAATGATCAACCATCGGAGTCTTCAATCGCCTCCGCGGCCCCGACTCCGGCCGCGGTTCGTTCGACATCAACGGCGCGGCGCGACAGCGCCGTGCTTCTTCGCCACGTTCTTTCTCATGTCCGCGCAGTACCGTTGCACCGTGATGCCTTTGTTCGTGCTGCAACGAATCAAAACAACAAAGGGGGAGGAGAGCCGGCCGTGTCCGTGCGGTCCGACCTCCTCCTGTTAAGTTGGTAACAAGCGGCCCAAAAGACGAAGAACAACAAGGATTTTTCACGAACAAAAGAAATCAACCCAAACAGTTTTTCCCGAAAATAAATATTCCCAAACCGCAAAAGAAATCATTCGTGGATCAACTTGAGGATGAGTTGATCTGAGTTCTTTGTTTAAAAAGGAAGGAACCACGAGAATATAAACTTACACAAAATTAACCCCTACCTCGAGTGTAGTCATCGAACGAGGTTTGTCACGAAATTTCATGTCGCGGAAGGGGGATAGTCGCATCGCAGAGAAAAGATTCGTCGGTGTCGCGTCGTCGATCTCCGAGGATCCGACATTCTTGTCTACCTTCGTCGGAGGTCGGCATTCTTCGCGTTCTTTGACGAAGAATGAATAACTTCAAGACTTCTCTTACTCTCCCCAAAAACTCAACACAATAACCCAACAATAATAAAATAGGGTTACCTTATTTTATTACTCACACCAAATGTTTTAAAAATTCAAAAACGAGTCAAACAATTAACTCAATTAATTGCAACATTTTAAACCGCCCAATTAATAGAGGCGTTTATTAAAAAGTTTAAATGCAAGAGTTGACTTCGTTTAATAAGGGGTGTGTGGGTGTGTTACCTTAATCAAAGGTGGGGGTTTCATGGAAGTTGAAAAGGTGGGGCTCGTGTGGGCCCCACCCCACAAATATCCTACCAAGTGGGTAGGATATTGTGGGTCTCACATCATCCACTTAACTTAGGTTAAGCAAAATAAAATAAAATATCAGTTGCACCACTTTTATTTTATTCCTTAACTTTACCCTAAAAATTAAAAACCACACCCGAGAAAACGCAACTCCAGAAAAGGTGTTTCTAAGCAATTACTGGCGCTGCGATTCCATCTGTGCCCTCAGATTTCAATTCCGAGCACTGGTTCAAAAGTTAGAAAAACCCGCTTGTTCGTTCACTGAACGTACCCGAGATAAACTTCGGAAAATGATTCTGGGCACACCGGGCCTCAGAATCAGGTGCCGTTAGAAACTGCGTTCTTGTAAAATTTCAAAGAAAATTAAGAAAAAAAATTTCCTTGAAATTTCTGGGACTTTACAAGAAATTTATCACTTAACTTGGAGTGGTTCCTATAATTTAAGGAATAATTTATCTTTACTGTTACAACAATGGAGTTATTTTTCAGGCCAAGGAACCTCATTCTCACCAAAGGATCAAACACATCCATCGTAAAGACCATCTCATTCAAGAGATCATTGAGAGGGGTGATGTGAATGTATGTTGGGTGGTTATAGATGATAATGAAGTAGATCCTTTTAAAAAATCATTAGAACAAAAATTCATGAGGTTTATTTTTAATATATTGTTATTAGATACACGAGATATTAGACTTAATGGTTACAAAATGTATCAAGGTTTTATAATAAAGGAAATCCACATTTATCATTCATTCATGTGTGAAACATTTATATTACATAGATCGTGGAATTATTATATCCCCTCAAATTATCACTTTTATTTTTTCCTAATTGACGATCATCATAGAGTATTATGGGTCGTGATGTTATTTTAAGATTATCATGATTAGAATATTTTATGCGATACAAAGAGTATTATGTAGTGCGAATAATAGACTCCTGAGATAATAAGTTGAGACTTATTTTCTAGACTAACCCACTAAATTATATCATATAGAATTTCATATGATCACTGATATACTTAGGGATGTATTATTATTATGGATCACTATTACCCAAGGTTTATGAGACACCTAGAATGAAAAACATTATACTTTGATAATTTTATTACATAGTTCTCGAGGATTATCTACTCATGGGTTGGTTGGGTATGTTACATATCATGTCATCAGTTATAGCATAACCAATATATGATTTATCCACTTGTATTACAAGATAATACATCTATTATTTTAGTTAAATTAGACCAAGGAAATTCATGGAGATTCTCTGTTCAATGAGATGTGATGTGCTCAGTTACTTGGCTGAATGATATTTGATGTATCTATTCAAATTGGTTAGTCTATTTTGGATAATCATGAATATATGAGTTAAACTATACTATATTGACTCATTACATGTCTAGTGGTCACTTGATATCATAAATAAAGAGATTATATAAACATACATATGATGCATATAATATATCTTGTGGTAGACATGTTCATGTGAAGATATGAGTATGTTCGATTGAGATCATGCCAGACCCCTTTATAGATTGAGAAACACCTATGTTTTTCTAGGCCAATATTTTCTTATATCGATGAATAATGGAACTCATATTCGTTTTCAATGATACAAAGGTCTATAGGGTCACATAGTCATGCCTTAGAATAAGGATCAAATTTTGAATAAAGTGTTTTTTCCAAAATGTATAGAGTTAGATAAAATCATATAAAAAGTGATTTGATAGATTTACAAAGAGTTGTGAAGTTTTTTATAAATTTGTTATGGTATTTTAGTGAAAGTGGGATATTTTTTATATGAAATAAAATATCTATATTGTATTTTATGATATACCTTGGTTCATAACCTATGATATGAATATGATTCATATAATAGAAAATGATATACTTATATCATTATGGTAATGTGATACCTATATCATAGCATGTGATATGACCAATGATATGTGATATCAAGTGCATTTTCTTCCAAATAGTTTTTTCTTCTTTTATGAATCATTGGGATGATTTATTGATGGCCTGAAAAAATTACATATGATAATTGAAATGTTCAATGATAATAAACACTCCAACAAGCATGCCTTATGGCAACATATGTCAGTTACTAAGCGTCTATTAGGTTTTAGTGTAAGAACTATTTTTTGGTTAATTTTGGATATCTAGAAGTAAGTATTTGAAAGATACATTTGAATAATATAGATGAAGAAAAATTAAAATTCACCATTGATGTTCATTTTAGGATAGTATAGGTTAGTTAATTATATGGAGATGAATGAAGGGTGTTCAAGAAGTTCTAGGATTAGTGACAATAACTAATCAGAAGTTATCTTAGTGAAAGATGTAGTGATAATAATAGTCTTTAGGTGTGGGAATGTAAAAGAAGGATCATTCAATAATTTCACTTGAGGTTATACCATATTTCAAAGGGTGAAGTGAAACAGATAGAAGGTGGATGTTCCAGATGTGTAATGAAAGTATTGAAGGAAGTGAACATCAACAACAATAGTGTTTGGGTGAGGAGGATGTGATGAAATTAAAATGATTTTTGTGAGGGTAAATTTATATATATGTAATATTATTTGGAACAATACATAATATTTGACTCTCATAGTTTCATGAAGATAATATTTTTTAGGACTGGTTGAGGTGGAATTGGACTTTTATTGAGTGGAAGGATTCCCATGATGATCAAATTAAGGTAGAATATTTTCTATGGAGATAAGAATCCAATGAAACTAGAAGAAACCAAATTTATACTATGGAGTTAATATATAATGATTACCTAAGTAACATAAGTTCCATATGAAGATAATGTTGAGAGTTATGTTATTATGAATATGCAGTGAAAAATCATTGGAAGGAGGGAGGATAATATTTCATCCATCCCCATTGGGGGATTACCTCTTGGATCACTTGTTACTGGAATATGGAGTCACTAGAGGTGTTACTAGAGGTTCTTTGAGTAGGGTTTCTAGAAGGATGAAGTCCCTTGTAACTGAAATCAAGTATGGTTACCATAAGATAAGTCTCCCTTGTTACCCAAGTTTCTCACCTCAATAGAAAGATGTAATTTGTTCCTCCATGGAGTAAGAATAACATTTAACCATGTAATTTACATGTTTTATGCATTTTAATTTATTTAATGTGTTTATCATTCCAATTAATGTTCCATGGAAGTTGTAACATCTTTTTACTTTCTTTTAGGTGTTTGAACCATTGATTTGGGTATCCTTTGATTAGATCTCTTCATGGGCTGTTTTCAGTGTTTTTAGAAGTTTTTTAAGGTTTATAGGCTTGTTTATGGTTGATGAATGGTTTGAAAATACATACATCCAAACCATGAAACCTTTCTAGCAGCTTAGGTTGGAGTGCACAGTTGTTGCATGGTTAGACAAACCATGTATCAAAACCATAAAACCTAAATATAAAGGTTTGTGCACTTTATGAATTGTTAAACAAATCACGTGGCCTAACCATGCATCTATTCCAATGGATATGTTTGGGATGCATGGTTAGGCACACAGTTAGTACTAACCATGTGAACTAACCTAGGAAAACATGAAAACAAATTTTAAATTCCCAAAAATATTAATTAAAATATCAAAACCCCACTAATTAACACTAAACTCCTCCCACTAAAACCTAGTTAGATCCATTGGATTTTGGGATCCCTCTAGAGGTATTTTTGCTCTCCCAACCTCATCTCTTGGTAGATTGAAGTGCTGATCAAAGAAATGATCCTCTTCTGATGAGTTCTTTTCTTCTCAGCCTTTAATCTCCATTATTCTTTTGATTCATTATTCCTAGAGGTTATATGGTTGTGTGTTCCATTGGATCATGTATGGTTGATATGGAATTTTGGATTTAGGATCTCTTCTCACTTATATTGGTATCTTTCTTCCTAGATCCGATGATCTCCATTAGAGGTGACACATATCATATTTGTTTATGTTGGATTCTTAATTTCTATGTAGTTTCTTTTATTATTTTCCTTCATCTTGAAATTCATTGTTTTTTGAGAATTCATAGATACTTGTTTCTTAATTTTTTAACACATGTTCTATGAATGTTGTCCATGAAATTCCATTTTAAAGATTATTTGACCCCCTTCTCTTTGAATTGAACATGGTATAATTTTAATGGCTATGATCTTGATCTATATTACATTTTTGTGAAGTTTTTAATGTCATGATTGTTTGGATTTATTTTAAAATAACATTTAAAGGATTATTTGGTGAATGTGAGGGATTTGGGATGAGTTTTTATTCCTAAAATTAACTTCCTTGATTTGAATTAATTGAGTTGAACTATTAAATGTTTTCTAAATAGTTTTAAATGATTTAATTTTTAAAATTCCAATAACCCTCTTTGAATCATGTTACCCTTGTTTTGAAATGGGTGTTCTTGGGTAATTTTAAATGAGTTATTTATTCACATGGAAAGAGAGTGTAAACCCATGTTTTGAGTTGATCTTAATCATTTTTAAATGGTGAAACTTCCTTGAATTCCTTTGTGTTTTTTTGAAAGAAATTATTATTTTTGAGGCCTTTTTGTAATTACCATTTTGGTTTGTGAATGGAAACAGGTACTAATAAACATTTTAAATGGTGAAACTTCCTTGAATTACTTTGGGTTTTTTTGAAAGAAAGGATTATTTTAGAGGCCTTTTTGTAATTACCATGTTGGTTTGTGAATAGAAGAAGGTAATAATACACTTTTTAAAATTTTAATTTAATAAAATGTTTTGAATTTAATTGATGATGTTTAACAACCTAGTTGGAACTTTATGATGAACCCACATTATAATAACCCCTTAATGTAACTTAATTTATTCTTTTATTTATCATTGATGGGTGTTGAAAAAGGTATTATTTACTTTGATGGAGTTCATGGGTTATTTATCGTGTTGGTTTGTGAATGGAATCAGGTACTAATACACTTTTTAAATGCTGAATTTAAGAAATAGTTTTGAATTTAACTGATGATGTTTGTTGGCCCAGTTAAAACTTTATGATGAACCCATATTATAATAACCATTTAATGTAACTTAATTTATTCTTGTAGTTATAATTTATGGGTGTTTAAAAAAAGATTATTTACTTTTAGGGAGTTGATGGGTTATATTGAGATGTGATTTAAGGTCATGCACATGTGATTGAAATGTTGAGGGCATGAACCCATGATTGACATTGATAAGGATCCCCATTTTGATACTCCTAACTTGATTATATGACATGACTCTTTTGACTAGTCATTAGAAACTTTTTAGTTATATTAGATGACCTAGATATATGATTTGATAATACAAACACACCCCATATAGTGGATCAATAGAGAACATGAAAGGTTTAGTCTATAGATATGCGAATAGGAAAGAGGGTGTGAAAGGAACTAGTTTTATTGAGACCCGTGAGACTATATGTAAATCTGAATATTATTTATGATGTATTTTGATTAGGCTGACTATGGTGGGATCACTATAATATCTAGGTTATACCCATGAAAACTACATTCATGATACTCACCACATGACAACATTCTTTATCATTACTTGGCACTAAAGTTTCTTTGAATGATTGATTCCTACTCTTGATTGATCTATTTAAAGTTATTCACCTTGAATCTGTTGTATTGAATCATTTAAAAATATTTATATCAGGTGAATTTTATTAATTTATTTTTCTAATATGACTATATCTTTTGAAATGGTTTTCAAAGATTTTCAAGAAAATGTTTAGTTTTTAAATGGTGAAATGGAATGTTTTATAGGTTTGGTTTGATTAATGATTTTAAAATGTTTAAAAGTATATTTTTAAACTAAGATTCATAATCTATTTATTTTATTCCTATTTTAACATATTTTAATTACATTATGAAGTAACTATGTATAATATTTGGTGGAATCCTACTGGACTCTATAGCTCACACCCTGCTTATACCATTTGGTGTTTGCGGCCTTTATGATCTTATAGCAGGTGATAATTTTCTTGTATTCACTTGTGGGTTCATGATATGGTGAAGAAAGGTGGGTGAATTTTGACATGGTGTGTGGTCATGGACCACTAGGAGATGATTTTTGGTTGTTATGTTCCGATTTTAGTTTTTATAGCATCTCTTTGTACTATGAGATGTATGTATTGATTTGTGTCTGACATTGTTTTTGTAGTGTAAGTTGATTATTATTTTCTATTATGAGAGAAATCATTCCCAAAGGTTAACTCTAGATTCCCTGGTGCTTGTCACCGACATGTGGAGATCAGGAATACTCTTCAGTTTAGTGGTGAATTGACTCTAATGTTATCTTAGAGGGAATTATAGGTTGGTTCATTATAAATGGTATCAAAGGAGGTCTTTTCTTGAAATGAAGTATATATACTTGAAAACACAAATGTTAATTTTGGTGAATTATGGTAGGAATGATATTAAGTATGTTTCATGACTCAATAGATAGTTAGTGAATGGGTAGTTGATCACCACCTCCTCTTGATGAGAATTGAATAACTAGGGATGTGAGGTCTTGAGTCTTTCTTTTGAGTTAATGGTTTCTTTATGAATGATATTTATATTCTCAATGAGAACATATTTGATTTTGGGAATATATTATGAGTTTTTTGTTGGAATGTAAATATGAAAAAATTCATGTTGTACCTTCATGGTTTTGTAAACTATGAGGAATTACTATGACTGATTTGGACGTAAATCTAGGAACTGTTTTGTGGTTGGTGTATGGTTTACCTGCCCATGAGACCAAGCCATGCATAAATATACTATAACACAAAATTTTCACCTTATTATTTTGTTTTGAAAATGAATTCACTCATGTGAGGATATTTTGAGTGTTATAGTTGTGGTTTGCCTCATGATATTTTATGGTTGTTTCAACTTTGGTCCCTTTTTATTGGTTTTAAATACTTCATGAAAACTTGATTGTTTCTTAGAAAATTCTTTGTTGAGTTCTTTAAGAAATGTTTTCAATAAATAAAATGTGAGTTTTATGAAATGTTTTTTTGGATTTTTTTCAAATACTCATGTGTAGTGTTCTAAATAATGTTTTGAGAAGAAATTTTGGATTTTAATGGATTTAAAATGAGAATGGTTTTGGAAATTGGAATATGGGATCAACAATTTTGAAAACATGGTATAATTTCCATAATCTAGTAAAGTATTTCTGAAAAAATGTGCTATATTTATAACAATATTTATCATTTTTAAAGGAAAGAGTAATGTTTTATAAATAGGGGAATCTTGTGAGTTTTGAAATCAATGATGCTTTGATAAATTGGTTTTATGGGTTGTTTGAAAGATCTTATCTTGATTATATTTTTCTTTGGGTTTTGTGTTATTTTTGATTTTATGAGCCTATGTTTGATGATGATCAAGAATTTAACCGATAAATGTTTCCATTAATGATAGAACATCCATTTTTCGGTCCATTTTTTAGAGCATCCCTTTGTATTTTCTCAAAGTGGCATCTCTTGTTGATGACTCTACCTCGGATCTATATCGAGTGGTGGATCCATAGATATTCTATCCTTTAAACCCCATCCTTGAATTATTGTATTGTATTACACCATCTTATAAAGGTGAACGAGGTTATATTAAGTTTTTAAAGTGTATTGAAGAAGTTGATGGGATATTTGATTCTGTCATGACTCTTGATGCTCTAAGAGTCAAGTATATCAATTCTTTATTTGATGGACCTATACAAGAGTGGTGAGAAGTTGTGACTCCTGATCATATGTATGAAATAATTTCTTGGTAATTATTCAAGTCAATATTTATTTAGTGGTATTATCTTGATGATGTGAAGAAGGAGAAATTTACTAAGTTCTTGAGTTTTGGTCAAGATGAACTATCTGCTTCAGAGTATTCCAAACAATTCCCATGTTTTATATGTTTCATACTTGAGTTTTTTGGTAATTAGATTTTTAAAGAAATATATTTTAAAAAATGTATTCACCCATACCTTTTAACCACCATGATTGAGATATGGTTTATTTCTTATCAGGAGATGCTTGATAGGGCCTTTTTAGATGAGGTAGATCTAGGAAAACACACTAAGGGAAGAATTCAACATTCATGGTCGAGGAAGGAAAATATTATTTGGGAAATATGAGTCATGTAATGTGTTTATATTGTGGATCACTTTGTTATCCTAATAAGGGGTTCTCAAAAGCACATAGATTTTGTGAATGGTGTGGGCGTTTGGGTCACCATATGAGATTCTGTAAGTTGGGAGGCTAGAAAGGGAAGTTTTAGTCAGGGATCATCGGTTTCTAACCATGGATAAATAGATGCTTCAAGATAATAGGGCTCTATACATAGGCCTCATAGTGAAGATTTTTGTGTAGTGGAGGAGATGAGATGTGCCAGTGGTGGTCGATATAAATCCAAATTTTTTTACGATGCTGGAGTGGAAATTTCTTGAGTTTTTTTCCATAATGTGTCTTGTCTGTTTTTGGAAACCTTTTGTTTTAGAGATCTTGGTGACTTGTTTTGGGATATTTTTGGATGATCTATTTTTTATCTTGGTTTTTATCATATTATATTTTTTTCCTTGGTATTCTCTTATTTTTTACTTGATGGTTAGAGATCAATTTTGATATGTTGGATGATCTTCATTTTGAGAGTGTAGTTTCCTATTTTTCACTAACATTGATGTTCGATATATTTCTTTAAGGACATGGATAAAACTTGGAAATATAATCATTTTACTAATATTATGTGATTTCTGGATGGAATAGACACCGATAGGTATTGGAGTGTGATTTGATGATCTCATTGAGGGGAGATACTTAGTGTTGAAAATCCTAGGTTACTATAAAGTACTTATCTGAGGTAGAAATCCTTTTTGGTTATATAAATTTCTTATAAAAGTTTAATCATAGATGAAGCATGAGAGAATTTTTTCTTATGGAAATTGTGAGTTTTATATATGTGTTTTTCCTTTAGGGGTTTTGATGTTGGCCCTTAGATGTTCTCTTTGGTGAGGGGTTGAAGTCACTTATTTGGATCGAAGGGATGTGATTTTCTCATGTTACACCATTTTGATGAATCCTTAAATGTTGGGGAGACCTATGATAGGTCTCCATGACTTATATAGTTTAGAGACATGTGAGGACCTTGGTGTATTGATCTCGTAGTTGTATGTGTGTTTTTAGACTTTGAGCGAGTCTCTCATTTGGATTGCGGACCATCCACCTCACAAGATGAGTGAATGATTTATTCTTATGTCTTCATGCTATATATTTAAAACCGGAAGCTTTATAGGGATATAATGTCCTATGGTGGGGAGGTTTTAACATCATGTTACTTTATTTTAGGTGTTTTAATCCATTGATTTGAGTATCCTTTGATTTAATCTCTTCAAGGGTTGTTTTTGGTGTTTTTCAAAGTTTTTTTTGAAGGTTTTTGGTCCTATGCATGGTTGGAAAATAGTTCAACAAACCATGTAGCCAAACCATGAAATATTTCCAATAGCCCAGGTAGAGGAACATGGTTGGTGCACGGTTAGAAAAACCACATAAACAAACCCAGAAACTTGAATAGAAAGGGATGCACAATTTCCACATGGTTACACAAACCATGCAGCCTAACCATACATCTATTCTAGTGGCACTATTTGGGGTGTACGGTTAGGTTCACAGTTAGTACTAATCGTGAAACCTAACCCATGAAACCATGAGAATAGTTTTTAAAACCTTAAAAATGTTAATTAAAATCCTAACCCCCCTAATTAACCCTAAAATCATCCCACTCAAACCTAATTTGATCCATTAGCTTTTGGGAGGCCACTAGAGGCATTTTGGATCTCCCAACCTAATGTCTTAGTGCATTTAAGTGTTGATCGAAGTGGTGATTTTTTTCAGTGAGTTATTTTCTTCTCATCCTTTGAACTCTCTTCTTATTTTTATTCACTCTTCCTAGAGTCTATTATGGCCATGTATTTCATTAGATCATGGGTGGTTGATGTGGAATTTTGGAACTAGGATATCTTCTCACTTTTTTTAGGATCTATATTATTAGATTAAGTTATCTCCATTGGAGGTGACACATATCAGATTCATTAAGGCCAGATTCTGGATTTCCATGTAGGTGTTTCTATACTTTTCCTTCATCTTGTAATTCATTATTTCTTGAGAATTAATAGATACATGTTTCTTAATTTCTAAAACATGTTCTCTAAAAGTTTTCCTTGAAATTCATTGTGAAATATTTTTTGGATCTCTTAAATTTTAATTGAACATGACATGAATTGAATGGATATGATATTGATCTATCTCACATTTTTGTGAATTTTTTAATTCCATGATTGTTTAAATTTATTTTCAAAGAAATTTTAAAGGATTATTTGGGTAATGTGGTGGATTTGGCTTTTGTTTTTATTCCTAAAATTAAATGACTTGATTTGAATGAAATGATAAAAACTACTTAATGTTTTCTAAATCATTTCAAATGATTAAATTTTTGAAATAATCAATAACCCTCTTTGAATTATGTTACCCTTGTTTTGAAATAGGTGTTATTAGGTAATTTTAAATGAGTGATTTATTCACATGGAAAGAGGGTGTCAATCTATGTTTTGAATTGATCTTAATCCTTTTAAATTCTGAAACTTCCATGAATTATTTTGGGATATTTTGAAATAAATGGTTGTTTTAGAGGGCTTTTTTTAATTATAATGTTGTTTTGTAAAATTAAGTGGGTACATATATTATTTTTAAATGTTGAATTTCATAAAAGGTTTTGAATTTAATTGAGGATGTTTGATGGTCCATTTGAAACTTTATGATGATTTTCTATTATAATAATCCCTTAATGTAACTTACCTGATTAGTGAACTTCCCATTAATGGGTGTTGAAAAAGGGATTATTTACATCAAGGGAGTTCTGAGGTGAGGGTGGGATGTGATTTCAGGGAATGTTCCCATGATTGAAATGTTGAGGGCATGAGCCTAATATTTATATTGATAAAGATCCCCATTGTGATCCTTATAACTTGATTACCCCACACTTTACTTTTGATTAGTCATGGGAAACTTGTTAATTTGATGATATGACCTAGATATATGCTTTTCTAGCAGACTCACAACCCATATAGTGGATCCATAGAGAACATAAAAGGTTAAGTCTATAGACGTGTGACTTGGAAAGCAGGTGTGCATTGAACTAGTTTGGTTGAGACCCATGAAACTAGATGTAAGCCCAATGATTAGTCATGATGTATTTTTATTAGATTGAATATGATGTAATCACTATCATATATAGATTTGACCCATGAAAACCACATACATGATACTTGATACATGATAGTGCTTGTTGTCACTACTTGGCACTAGAGTTTCCTTTCTTGATTGATTTCTGCTCTTGATTAATCTATTTATTTAAGTGTTTCACCTTGAATATATTGTATAGAAACCTGTATAGATCTTAATATCGGGTTTATGTTCTTAATTTTTATGTATTATATAACTCTATCTTGAGAAATAGGTTTTAATTAATTTCAAGAAAATTTTTTGTTTTTAAATGGTGAAATGACATTTTTTATAGGTTTGGTTTGATAAATGATTTTGAAATGTTTAAAAATATATTTTTAAACTAATATTCATACTATCTTTGTTGTAATCCTCTTTTAAAATATTTTAATTACCTTATGAATTAATTTTTTAGAATCCTTTGTGGAATCCTACCGGCCTCTATAGATTACACCCTACTTGTAATGTTTGGTGTTTGTAGCCTTTATGGTCTTATAGAAGGTGCTAATTATCTCATATTCACTTGAGGGTCCATATTAGGGAGACCAAGGCCAGGTGACTAGGGAAATAGTGGGTGGTAATGAACCACCAGAAGATGGGTTTTGGTTTTTATGTTCCACTTTTAGTTTTTATAGCGTCTCTTTGTACAATGAGATGTATATATTTATTTGTTTCTAATGATGTTTCTATATTTTAATTTAATTATTTTTTTTCTATTATGGGTGAAATAATTCCAAAATTTTAATTCTAGATTCCTAGGTTCTTGTCACCAACTCATGGATATCAGGAATTCTCTTTGGGTTAGTGGATAATTGACTGCGATATTGGTTTAGATGTAATTCTAGGTTGGTTCATTATAAATGGTATCAAAGGATGTCATTACATGAAAGTAAGTATACATACTTGAAACCCATTACGTTATTTGAAATGATTCATAGTATAAGGTAAATTAAGAATTTTTTGGGACTCAAGAGGTAGTTCATAAATGGGTGCTTGATCACCACCTCCTCACAAAGAGACTTGATTTACTTTGGATATTGGGACTTAATTATTTATTTTGAGTTATTGGTTTCTTATTTAATGATATTTAGATTTATTATGATATTATCTTTGTTTTTGGGAATCTATTATGAGTTTTGGGTTGGAATGGAAAGATGAGAAAATTCACACTATGCCTTCATGATCTGGTAAACTGTAAGGAATCTATGTGAGTGATTTGGAAGTAAATCCATGAATTGTTGTGTGGTTGGTGTGTGGTTTACCATCCCATGCAACCAAACCATGCATATCTCTACTCTAAAAAAACTTTTAACCCTATTATTGTGTTTTAAAAATGAATTCACTCATGTGAGCATAGTTGGAGAGTTATGGATGTGGTTTGTTTCATGCTGTTGTTTGGTTGTTTCAACTTTGGTCCCTTATTGTTGGTTTTAAATCCTTTGTGAAATAAAAATTGTTTCATAAAAAAGTTTTGTTTATTTCTTTGAGAAATATTTTCAATTACTAAATAGTTAGTTTTATTAAATGTTTGGTTTCTAAAAAATTATCTTTAAATACTCTTGTGTGATAATATAAAGAATTTATTAAGAAGAAATTTTGGATTGTAGTGGATTTAAAATGATAATGGTTTTGGAAATTGGAAAATGGGATCAATGTTTTTGAAACCATGGAATAATTTCCATGATAAGGTAATGGATTTATGAAAATTATTATGGATTTATAATGAAATTTATCATTTTAAAGGAAATTGTAATGTTTTATAGATGGCGAAATATTTTGTGTTTTTAAATCAATGATGATTTGATAAAGTGGTTTATGGATTGTTTTATAGATTTTGGATTTATTTTATTCTATTTTAGGTTTTGTGTTATGAATTATTTGATGATCCTATTTTTTATGATGAATATAAATATACCCTAGGAAGTTTTCCATGAAAGATAGAACTTCCATTCTTTGGTCCTGTTTTCATAGTGGCTCTTTTCACTTTCTAGAAGTGGCATCTATTATCAATGACTCTACCTAGAATCCATATAAAGTGGTATATCCAAAGACCTTTTATCCTTTGGACCCCATCCTTTAATTATTTTAGTATCATTCACCTTCTATTAAAGGTAAATTAAGTTCTATTGAGGTATTAAAGTGTCTTGAAGAAGTTTATGGTAACCTCGATTCTCTCATGACCCCTGATGCTCTAAGAGTTAAGTATGTTAGTTACTTGTTTGATGGACTAGACCGAGAGTGGTGGAAAGTTGTGATTACCTCTCATCTACAAGAAATATTTTCTTTTTAATTATTCAAGTTATTATTCATTCAGTGGTAGTATCCTGATCAAGTGAATAAGTAGAAAGTTACCAGGTTCTTGGTAGTCATTCAAGATGAGCTATCAACTGTGGAGTATTCCAATAAATTATCAAGTTTGGTATGTTTATTACCTGAGGTTGTTGGTAATGATTTTTTAAGGAAATATATTTTATAAAAGGTCTTCACCCATAAATTCTATCCCACATGTCCATGGTCTAGATGATTTCTTATTAGAAGATGCTCGATAGGGACATTTTAGTTGAGTAAAATCTAGAAAAAAAACATGAAGGGAAGAATTCCATGTTCGTGGTTGAGGAAGGAAAATATTCTTAGGGAATGAAGATGAATTACATATGATTTAGGTTTAGATAACCTGTTCATCCTAATAATTTGTGTTCAAAATCTCCAAGAGTTCGTAAATGGTGTGGTTGTTTGGGACACCTTATGGGATTCTATATGTTGGGTGATTGGAAAGGGAATTTTTGACTAGAGATCATTAGATCCTAACTGAAGGGAAACAAATTATTCAAGATAATAGGGATCTATACATAGGCCTTGAATTGAATATTTTCATGTGATGGTTGTTGATATTGATCCAGTTTATTTTTTCTGATGTCATAATGGAAACTTCTTTAGTTTTTTCCCTTATTGTGGCTTGTTTGTTTTTGGAAACCTTTTGTTTTAGAGATCTTGGTAGATTGTTTTGTAATATTTGTGGATTATCTCTTTTGAACTTGGTCATTATCATATTGGATATTGTTCCTTTGTAATCTCTTATTTTTTCCTTTATGGTTAGAGCTCAATTTTGATATATTGTATGATCTTAGTTGTGAGAGTGTAGTGTCCTATTATACACTAACCTTAATGTTTGATCTCTTTCTAGATGGAATTGTAAAGACCTTGGTAATATACTTGGTTAACTAGGAAAATGTTATTACATGATGGACCAGACACCTAGAGGTACTGGAGTGTGATTTGATGAGCTCATTGAGGGGAAATAATCAGTGTTGAAAATACTAGTTTAATGTTGAGTACTTGAATGGGGTAGAAATACTTATCAGTTATGTGCATTTATTGTATAATTTTGATCATATATGGACCATGAGAGAATTTTTTCTTATGGAAATCACATGTTATTTATATGTGGAATTCCTTTATGGGTTTTGGTGTTGGCCATTAGATTTTCTCTTTGAGGATGGGTTTAAGTCCCTTCTTTGGATCGAGGGGACGTTATTTTTTTTGTTACACCATTTTAATGAATATTTAAATGGTGGGGATACCTATGCTAGGTCTCCAGTACATCTTAGGTTTGGAGATGTGTGATGATCTTGGTGTGTTTATCTTGGAGCCGTGTGTGTGTTTTTGTCCTTTGGGTGAGTCTCTCTTTTAGAATACAGACCATCCACCTCACAAGATGAGTGAGGGAGTTCTTCTTTTATCATCATGTTATATCACAAAAAATATAAGATTTTTGGGGATAGAAAGTGTTGTGGTTGGGAAATTGTAACCTCTCATTTCTTTATTTTAGGTGTTTTGAACCATTGATTTGAGTATCATTTGATTAGATCTCTTTGTGGGTTATTTCCAGTTTTTTTCAGAGTTTTTTTAAGGTCTCTAGTCCTTTTCATGATTGGAACCTGGTTTTAAAAACCATACAACCAAACCTTGTAAGGGGTGCATGGTTGGCACACAACTAAAAAACCATTCAGACAAAATGTGCAACCTAAATGAAAGAGTCTCATAGTTTGTGCATGTTTAAACAAATAATGAAACCTAACCATGAATCTCTTCCAGTGTCTCTATTTGAGGCACATGTTTAGGCACAAGATTAATATTAACCATGTGAGCTAACCTAGGAAATTGTGTGAATAGTTTTTATATAACATCCCTACCCCTCTAGACCGGAGCCGGTGCATTACTTGTTATATTGGCATGGTTAGAAGGAATGAAAATCCCAAAGGAGTGATTAGTTTAGTAGTCTTCAAGAAAATAGATACATAAATGTAACTCAAATTACATTAGAGAAGGTTAAAAAATACAATACATAACAAAAAATAAAAACTACATCCACAGGAACTCAATAAATGATCTCATCTTAATCACCTATTGAAGGTAGAAAATGAAAGGGGTGAGATCAAATGCTCAGTAAGGGTTAAAAATAGAGTAAGCCTGAATCAATAATAACTGAATCATAAACAAATATGGTATGATGAATAAATGAAAAACACACGCCATTAATAAACTGAGAAAGGGACGACATCCATAGATTTTGTCATAGTGAAAACCTCATGGATATTAATGACTAAAAATGAATAAATAGAATTATTATTAATTGGAAATCATGTATCTAGAACATGATACCATAATACCATTAAAATGGTTTAGTTCTGTGGGTAGAAACCTGTCTTATTTTTTTGGAAACAAACTCGAAGGGTTTGTCGCCAACTTATTTGTCTCATGAGACCTACTGATGCATCAAAGGGAAATAGAGGGCCCCACACACCACTTCATGTCCAAATAATTATTTATAAATTGATTAAATACAATAGAAATATTCTTTTTTAATATCTGTATGGAGAAGAGTATACAGATTCATCAATATTTCCATAATTAAAATAACTTTCCAAATAAACACCATATGTAAAATGGTATACGATTTAGACAAAAAAATATACATGATATGAGATTATAAATATTTAATATAAATATAATTTAAAATGAAAATTGATCTCAAATGGGTAGTAGGTACACCACATAAGGATTATTAGGTGCACCATACAAAGTTAGTCACAACAAAATAGTAGTTGAGACAAAGTCTCTTACCACAATGTAATCGGTCGAATCATATGACCAAAACTTTATAACACTCAAATGAATCATTTAATAAAATAAATATAAAGAGAATCGTGTTATTATTTATCAAATGACAGTACACATATACCACATACAAGAAATAAGTGGAGAACAATGAAAATCTCACAGAAATGAAAGTGAGATGAGAAACCCCTTAACTTATGATCGAGTGTGTACTTCATTTGTTTTAATGACCTGAATAATAAAATTTAGCTTCATTAATTAATAAACACATAACCTTTTATACATGTAATTGATTTATTATAACCTTATTATTTTCATTCATGGCCCTTTTTATGGGTTTAAGTGGTTTAATTTTCTTGTTTTGGAAGCATTTTCTTCCTTGATTTTCATGATTCGTTTACTTGTTTTCATGAATGGAAGTTCATTTGAAATGTGGTTAAACACCTAGAATGATTAATATATCTTATTAATGGAATTAATGAGATATAAATTATCTTATAATTATTTTGGGTTATATACCATGATGATGATTCATTAGTTAAAAGTTTATTACAAATATTCAGATTAACTTGGCCGTTTTGTTCATAATGAACTTCTTTTGTATTATTATTTTATATTATTAGTGTTCAAGGATTACAAAACATTAATGAGATGAAATAAATATATTCTTATCTGGTTCAACCATTAAAATGGTTTCATGACCAATAATGAAGTAGAAAGTGAAGAAAGAAACTCCGTCGTCCACAAAGGTTATAAATTGGAACCTCATAGATGTTGATTTTGTTTATAAAAATAAAAGGGAAGGAGTAAGAATATTGATGGTGGTTCGTCCATTAACATTATATAATTCTATTATGTAGATGATACTAGAGTTTATCATGGTAATTTGGACAGAGGAGGTGA
This sequence comes from Viscum album, assembly GCA_963277665.1. Classification (NCBI taxonomy): domain Eukaryota; kingdom Viridiplantae; phylum Streptophyta; class Magnoliopsida; order Santalales; family Viscaceae; genus Viscum; species Viscum album. Next base: position 1,271,136,376 of record OY728137.1, on the reverse strand, counting down.
AAATAGAAAAATAAAAGAGATGAGCTTGAAAATAAATGAAAAGGTGAGAGACCCCTTATGAAAATTCAGCAGCCTAACTGCGTCGCTTAAAATTTCATAAAATTAAATGATGAGAGAAAAAGGGTATCTCATCAAATTGAAATCAAAAGAGAAATAATAAGAACACATAAAATCAAACCCCAACATAAGATAATGGAAAATCAAATAGATAACACAAAAGAAGTGTCGACCAAAAGAAGAGAATGAAGGATTCCCTTACCTTGTAGAGTAACTCCTAGATCTTGAAGGATGGGACCTTGGGGGATTAAGGAAACCTTGGGATGAATCTTATAGAGATAAAACCACCAGATATTTGAGTATTAGGTATTTTTAATGAAAGAAAACTAATTTATGAGTGGGTATATATAGAAAAAGATAGGTAGTTTTTAATAATTTTAAAGGGACACATCATTACTGGTTTTTTTCCAAACCATGGGCTTGCCCATGGTATATACCCATGGTTTTAGCCAATTGGGACACCTCATGTCATATTTTACTATACAAAAGTCTACCAGCCTTTTATTTTAATTATTATGTCATTATGATGTCATTAAACTACTGAAAACTCAAAACTGTATTTTTACTATTCATGAAAATTTCAAGTATTTTAGAAAAATACCAAAAATTCACCATAACCATTTTTCAATGTGTAGAATTAAAAAATGTAATCCATTTTTTTAAAATAATTTTCTAAGTATTTTTAATTTAATTTTTAAATAAAATCATAATTAATTCGAAAAATAACAATTTAAAGGCATAATTAGTTTTGTATTACATTGAAAAATTAATTAACTTCTCATTATATTATTACCTTAAGAATATAAAATATTATCATTATTTACTATTTATAAGGGTCATATTACTATTCATATTACTATTCTTAAGGGTATGTCACTATTCATAAAAAATCAAGTTAGTTCTATCAGACTCCAAACGACTTACTGGTCACAAATCTAGATGACCTTTTTTTGAAATTCAAAACATAAAAGTGGAGAATTTATGTTTAATGGATATGTTTTGACTATCTCATAAATAACCAAGTTTTGTTTCAAAGGAACACATTTCTTTATGACATATAGATTATGAAGAGAAGGTATTTAAGAGAAGCATACCATAAAATGTTTGGGGTGTTATATTATTCCCTCCTTCAGAAATTTCGTCCTCGAAATTTTATGTATAAAGCCCACTAAAAAGATGTGGGTGGTTCTTCTTCATGAAATAATTTGGTTCCCATGCTGCTTCCTCCATATATTGTTTTCTTCAAATAACCTTTACTAGACGAGTTTTTGATTTCTCAATACCTTCTCCCTTGTGTCAAGAATCCCGATAGGCTTTTCACAGTATGAAAAATCGGGTTTCAGTCCTATTTCTTCATATGTGAGTACATGTGTTGGGTCTGGCATGTATTTCTTTAACAATGACATGTGGAACACATCATGAAATTTAGATATATTTTGCTGCATTGCTAAACAATAATCTACAACTCAGATTCCTTCCTGAACTTCAAATGGTCCGATGTACCTGGGGCTTAGTTTCCCTTTCTTATGGAACCTTAAGACACCCTTCCTTGGAGATACTTTTAGAAAGGCATGATCTCCCACTTGAAATTCAAAATCCTTTCTCTGGTTGTCATCATAACTCTTCTAACTACTTTAGGCTACTTTAATATGGGATTGGATTGTCTTTACCTTTGATGTGGTCTCTTCAATAAGTTTTGGGCCTATAAGTTTCCTCTCACCAACTTTGTCCCAACAAGTTGGAGTTCTACATATCTTTCCATATAATGCTTCATATGGAGCCATTTGAATACTAGAATGGAAACTATTGTTGTATGAAAATTCCACCAAAGGCAAGTATTGATCCCACATACCTTGGAAGTCAAGAGAGCATGACCTCAACATATCTTCTAGAGTTTGAATAGTCCTTTCAGACTATCCGTCGGTTTGGGGGTGATATGTAGTACTCATATGAAGCTCAGTATTCAAAGCCTTCTGGAGAATTTTCTAGAATTTTGATGTAAATTGGGGATCTTAATTGGATACAATTTATAGAGGTGCACCATGAAGTTTTACAACTTCATTAATATACAGTATTTTCAGGGGCTTAAGTGGTAAATCCTCTATTATAGGAAGGAAATTTGCTGATTTTGTGAGATAATCTACAATTACCCAGATTTCATTATTCCTTCTAGGTGTCCTTGGTAGTCTGGTGATAAAATTCATCATAATTTTATCCCAATTTCACATAGAAATAGGTAGAGGTTGCATCACTCCTTTGGGATGTTGTCTCTATGCCTTCACTTGTTGACAAACTAGACACCTTGACACGTAGTAATAAATTTACCAATTCATATTATCCCACCAAAAATATTCCTTCATATCTATGTACATCTTGGTGATACCTGGGTGTATAGAGAAATTTGAGCTATGCGCATCATCTAATAGTTCACTTTTTAGCTCAGGTACTGATAGAACACATAACCTCTTCCTAAATTTCAGAACACCTTCTTCATACATGAAGGTAGCCAGTCTCCCATCCTTGAAAACATTAATTTTATTGTGTATATTCTCATCATCAGATTGAGAGATTTTTATCTTCTCTAATAAATATAGTTTAGCAATCATTTTAAATAGAAAAGATTTTTCCCTTTATTTAACAATTCCCATATCCATCTTTAGTAGATCCAAAAATATAGGATCTATCTCAATCCTCATTTGAGTCAGAAGTCCATGATCCTTCCTAATTAATGCATCTACCACCTTATTTGCCTTTCCTGGGTGGTATTGTATTGAACAATCGTAATCTTTGAGTAACTCGAGCCATCTCCTTTGCCTCATGTTGAGTTCTTTTTGTGTGAAAATGTATTTCAAAATCTTCTGGTCCGTATAAATCTCACATATTTCTCCGTAGAGACAATGTCTCCATATTTTTAGAGAAAATATTACGATTGCTAACTCAAGATCATGAGTCGGATAATTTTTCTCATGGTTCTTCAACTGTCTTGATGCATAAGTAATAACTTTATCATTTTTCATAAGGATGCAACCCATCCCATTCTTTGATGCATCGTTTTATATCACAAATACATCACTTCCAGATGGAAGAGTAAAAATTAGAGCATTGAAAAATATTATTTTCAATTATTCTAAGAATTGCATACACTCTTTTTTCCATAAAAACTTAACTCCTTTACGTGTGAGCTTGGTTAGCGGGTTAGCTAGTTAGGAAAAATTATGAACGAAAAGTCGATAGTAACCTGCTAAGCTAATAAAACTGCGTACCTCAGTTATGTTTATTGGAATTGGACAATCTTGGATTTCCTTTGTCTTTGTAGGATCAACTAGGATTCCATCCTTAGAGAGAAAATGGCCTAGAAAAGAAACTGATTGAAGGCAAAATTCGCACTTGCTAAAATTCCCATACAATTCATTTCTTCTAAGTGTTTTCAGAATAATCTGCAAGTGATCCTCATGGTACTCATATCTTTTTGAGTATACTAGGATATCATCGATTAATACCACAAAAAATTATCAAGATATTCCTTGAAAACTCTATTCATTAAATCCATGAAAACAGATGGTGCATTCATTAGTCCAAAAGGCATCACTGTAAACTCGTAATGCCCATACCTTGTTCGAAATGCTATCTTTGGAATATCTTCCTTCCTCACAAGTACTTGATGATATCTAGATCAAAGTTCAATCTTTGAAAAGTATTGATCTCCATGAAGTTGATAAAATAAATCATAAATTTGGGGCAGATGATACTTATTATTTATTGTAATAGCATTCATTTCCCTGTAATCAATGCATAGCCTCATGGATCCATCTTTCTTCTTGAAAAACAAGACTGGGGCTCTCCATGGAGAAACACTAGGCTGAATAAATATTTTATCACTCAAATCCTCTAGTTGTTTCTTTAGCTCCAATAAATCCAAAGTGTCCATTCTATAGGGGGTATTTGATATAGGTCTTGCACCAAGAATTAATTCAATGGAAAACTCAATTTCACACTCAGGAGGATGTCCAGGTAAATCCTCTGGAAACACATCAATGTATTCTTGCACTATATGCACATATTCAATTTGAATAATTCTTTCCTCACCCATAGATATTGGGTTCTCTTCCTATCCAAGAATTTCATTCAATAGAGCTACTGGGGGTGGGTCTAGATAAGAATCAGATGGTGAGGTCTCCGCTCTAAATATAAGAGATTCTAAACCATTTTCAAAAATTATAACTTCTTTTTTCTTGCAATAAATCTTTGCATCATAGTTTGATATCCAATTCATACCAAGAATTATATCAAAGTCATTCATTGGTATGATTATAAGGTTAGAAACTAATTCACATTTATGAGTCACGAGGGGAACTAGTTGACATGACTTTGTTGCAATGATGCATCCCCTAGGAGTTTTGACTGATAACTCCTTTATTAAATCAAATTGGACATGTCTGATTTTCTTGGAAAACTGGGAAGATATAAATGAATGCGATGATCCAGAACCAAATAAAGTGTTGGATAATTTTGAGTAAATAATTAAAGTACCTTCTACCACACCATTAATAACTTCAACTTCTGCGGTTGTAATTGCATAAGCTCTCCCTTGTTCCCTTGGATTTTTCTGAGGCATGTTTCCTTGGTGATTAGGACAATAATTTTCATAGTGTCCCATATCTCTAAAATTGTAGCATTTAACTTCATCAAATTGTTTCTTCCCATTTCATTCATGAAATATATGACCCTTTTCTCCACACTTATAGCAGACTCCTTTGCCTTTTAAGCATTTACCGAGGTGATTCTTTCCACAGTTTTCACATAATGAGAATTTCTTCATTTTATTGTTCTTCTTTGGCCCTTCACCTTTCCCTTGGTTATCAGGTTACCTCTTTCTATCTTGGTTCCCCTTGAACAAATTTGATCTAGCAAATTCCTTCTCTGTTTTGATGGAACTTGATACAATTTCATCATATGATGAAAATATTTGAAAAGCCAGTTCCCTTCGAAGACTTGGATTAATACCTTCAAAGAAATGATCAATCTTTCCTATCGAGTCACGTACGTAATATATGACATACCTAGATAGCCTTGTAAAGGTATCCTCATACTATTCAACACTGTCTTCTTCCCTTTGTTTAAATCCAAGTAATTTTCTCTTCATTTTGGTTCTTTTCTCATGAGGGAAATATTTTTCGAAGAATATTTCCTTAAAAGTACTCCATTCCATATCTTCTATTTATTCTTTCTCTGTGGTATTTTAAATCAAGTACCACCATTGATCAGCATCGCCCTTGAGACAATATAATGCCAGTACTAAATTTTCATTTTCATTGCATCTTAATGCCATGAATATCTTTTCAAGGTACTTGATGCATTTCTTAGTAACCACTGGGTTAGTAGTCCTGCTGAAATATGGGGGCTTTTGCTGCATGAAATGATCCAACACAGGTGTGGAATGGTTATTCATTACAACCTGAGTAAGTTGTCCCAATATGGTCATGATCTGATCTGCTCCAACATTGACTGTGTTGACTTTCTCAGTAGGGAGATCCCTACCTTTCCCACGAGTATTTATTCCACTTCTTTCGTTAGATGCAATTTCTAAATAATGGGATACACTAGATTAGTTTATGAATCTAAAATAGAAAATCACTCAACATAGATTGAAATTCTATACATAGCTAATCTTATAAACATGGTTTCTCTGAGGAAAAATTTACATTAAACTACTTTATAATGGCTTGTAAAGAAAATGTGAATTACCATAATCATATCTCATGGGAGTGTTGTAACCAAAAGTGCAGCAAGGCTTGTTGTCATGCACTAGTTCCCATTCGAGTCTAGATCAAAGCGGTGTTTTCAGGTTTTACCCCTAGATACATCTGTGCCAGAGCCGCCTCATGCTGCTCATATCCAAACAGGGATGTATTGATTGAAATATCAACATAATATTTTCCTTACCAGAATACAAGGACATTCTTGTATGTTTATCCTTAAATAATACCTTAGGGATTTGTTCCTTACTATACATTTTCTACTCTAGTTTCCAAGTTTTCTACTAAACTTCCTCTAATACCAAGTGTAACACCCCAAACCCTCTAGACCGGATCCGGTGCATTAATTTTTATATTGGAATGGTTATAAGGAATAAAAATCCAGAAGGAAAAATTAGTTTAGTAGTCTTGAAGAAACTAGATACATAAATGTAACTCAAATTACATTGGAGAAGGTTACAAAATATAATACATAACAAAAACTAAAAACTGCATCCACATGAACTCAATAAATGACATCCTCTTCATCACCTGTTGAAGGTAGACAATGAAAGGGGTGAGCTCAAATGCTCATTAAGGGTTACAAATAGTAGAAACATGAATCAATAATAACTGAATCATAAACAAATATGGCATGGTGAATAAATGAAAAACACACGCCATTAATAAACTGAGAAAGGGCCTGCATCCATAGATTTTGTCATAGTGAAAACATCATGGATAGTTTTGACTGAAAATGAATAAAGATAATGCTTATTAATTGGACATCATGTATCTGGCACATGATACCATAATACCGTTAAAACGGTTTAGTTAAGTGGGTATAAACCCGTCTTATTTTTTTGGAAACAAACTCGAAGGGTTTGTCACAAACTGATTTGTCCCATGAGACCTACCGATGCATCGAGGGGATATATCGGCCCACACACACCACTGAATTTCCAAATAATTCTTTATACATTGATTCAATACAATAGAAATATGCCTTTTTAATATCTTTATAGAGTAGAGTATACAGATTCATCAATATTTCCATAATTAAAATAACTTTCCAAATAAACACCGTATGTAAAATGGTATAAGGTTTAGACAACAAACATATACATGATATGAGATTATGGATATTTAATATCAATATAATTTCAAATGAAAAGTGATCTCAAATGAGAAGTAGGTACACCACATGAGGATTATTAGGTGCACTATACAAAGTTAGTCACAACAAAATAGTAGTTGAGACAAAGTCTCTTACCATAATGTAATTGGTCGAATCATATAACCAAAACTCAATAAAACTCCAAATAATCATTGAATAACATGAAGATAAATATAATAATTTTATTATATATCAAATTGTAGTACAAATATACCACATACAAGAAATAAGTGGCGAACAATGAAAAACTCACAGAAATGAAAGTGAGATGAGAAACCCCTTACCTTATGCTCGAGTGTGTTCTTCATTTTTTTTAATGACCCGGAAAATAAAATTTAGATTAATTAATTAATAACTCTAGAACATAATATACATGTAATTAATTTATTATAACCTTATTAGGTTCATTCATGTCCCTTTTTATGGGTTTAATAGGTTCAATTTTCTTGTTTTGGAAGCATTTTCTTCCTTGGTTTTCATGATTCATTTACTTGTTTTCATGAAAGGAAGTTCATTTTAAATGTGGTTAAAAATATAGAATTATTAATATATCTTATTAATTAAATTAAGGAGATATAATTTATCTTATAATGATTTTGGGTTATATACCATTATGATGATTCATTAGTTAAAAGTTTATTACAAATATTCGGATTAACTTGGCCGTTTTGTTCATAATGAACTTGTTTTTTATTATTATTTTATATTATGAGTGTATAAGGATTACAGAACATTAATGAGATTAAATACATATATTCTTATCTGGTTCAACCATTACAATGGTTTCAAGACCTGTAATGAAGGATAAAGTGAAGAACGAAACTCTGTCGTCCACAAAGGTTAAAAATTCGAACCTCATGGATGTTGATTTCGTTTATAAAAATAAAAGGGAGAGAGTAAGAATATTGATGATGGTTCTTACCTTAACATAATATAATTCCTGTATATAGATGATAATAGAGTTTATCATGGCCATTTGGATAGATGAGGTGAGGAGAGAAAAATAAAAGAGATGAACTTGAAAATAAAAGAAAAGGTGAGAGATCCCATATGAAAATTCGGCAGCCTGACGACGTCACTTAAAATTTCATAAAATGAAATGATGAGAGAAAAAGGGTATATAATCCTATTGAAATAAAAAATACAATAATAAGAACACATAAAATCAAACCCCAACATATGATAATGGAAAATCAAATAGATAACAAAAAATAAGTGTCGACTAAAAGAAGAGAATGAAGGATTCCCTTACCTTATTAAGTAACTCCTAAATCTTGAAGGATGGGACCATGAGAGATTAATAACACCTTGGGAGGAATCCTAGAGAGGTAAAACCACCAGATATTTGAAGATGAGAGTTTTGTAATGAAATAAAACGAATGGATGAGTGGGTATTTATTGAAAAAGAGAGGTAGTTTTTAATAATTTTAAAGGGACACCTCATTAGTGTTTTTTTGCCAAACCATGGGATTTCCCATGGTATTTGCCCATGGTTTTAGCCAGTTGGGACACCTAATGTAATATTTTATTGTAAAAAATTCTACCAGACTTTTACTTTAATTATTATGTCATTATGATGTCATTAAACTACTGAAAACTCAAAATTGTATTTTTACTATTCTTGAAAATTTCAAGTATTTTAGAAAAATCCCAAAAATTCACCATAACCATTTTTTGAAGTGTAGAATTCAAAAATGAAATACATTTTTTGAAAATAATTTTCTAAGTATTTTTAATTTAATTTTTAAATAAAATCATAGTTAATTCAAAAAATAACAATTTAAAGTTATAATTAGTTTTGTATTACATTGAAAAATTAATTAACTTCTCATTATCTTATTACCTTAAGAAAATAAAATATTATAATTATTTAATATTTATAAGGGTCATATTACAATTCATATTACTATTCATAAGGGTATGTTACTATTCATAAAAAAATCAAGTTGGTTCTATCAGACTCCAAAACACTTACTGGTCACAACTCTAGATGACTTTTTTTTGAAATTCTAAACATAGAAGTAGAGAATTTATGTTTAATGGCTTGGTTTTGACTATATCATAAATAAACAAGTGTTTTTTCAATGGAACACAGTGCTTTATGACATATAGGCTATGAATAGAATGTATTTAAGAGAATCATAGCATAAAATGTTTGGGGTGTTATATTTTAAAACCCCAAATTTTTAATTAAAATAAAGAAACCCACTTAATTAACCATAAACTATTCTCACTCAAACCTAATTTGATAAATTGGATTTTGGGAACCCTATAGAAGCGTTTTGACACTCCCAACCTCATCTCTTGGTAGATAAAACTGAGAATTGAAGAAGTGATCCGCTTCTGGAGAGTTCTTTTCTTCTCATCCTTCGATCTCTATTCTTATTTTGATTCATTCTTACCAGAGTTTATGATGGACTTTTGCTTCATTGGATCATGTATGGATGATGTGTTATTTTAGATATATGATGTCTTCTCACTTCTATCAGGTTCTCTCTTCTAAGATACAGTGATATCTAATGGAGGTGACACATCTCAGATTCATTTCAGTTGAATTTTAGATTTCCATGTAGGCATTTCTATACTTTTTCTTCATCTTTTAATTCATTGTTTCTTGATAATTCATAAATACATGTTTCTTAATTTCTAACACATGTTCTATGAAATATTTCCTTGAAATTAATTATAAAATCTTATTTGACCCTCTTATCATTGAATTGAACATGGAATTAATTAAATGAATATGATCTTAATATTTCTAACCTTTTTCAAATTATTGAATTCCATGATTATTCTGATTTATTTTCAAAGAAATTTTAAAGGATGATTTAGTGAAATTGAGAGATTTGACCAAATATTTTTATTCCTAAAATTAAATTCCTTGATTTAAATGATTTTTTGAACCATTTTTTGTTTTCTAAATAGTTTCAAATACTTGAATTTGTTAAATAACTAATAAAATGATGTTAACCTTTTTTTAAAACAGATGTTCATGGGTAATTTAAAATTAGTGATTTATTAATATAGAGAGAGGTTATAAACCATGGTTTTAAATTTTCTTAAGCCTTTATATATTTTTAAACTTACTTTAATTACTCTGGGATGTCTTGAAAGAAATGATTATTTTAAAGGCCTTTTTGGAATTACTATGTCTTTTTGTGAAAGGAAGTGGGCACATATATCCATTTTAATTTCTGAATTTAAGAAAAGTGTTTGAATTGAATTGATAATGTTTGACAGATCAGTTGAAAATTTATGATGATCCTGTATTATAGTAACCTCTTAATGTAACTTACTTGATTCTTATACTTCCCATTTATGGATATCAAAAATGGGATTATTTAATTCGAGGGAGTTCAGGGGTGAGAGTGAGATGTGATTTGAGGGAATGTTCCCATGATTGAATTGTTGAGGGAATGAGCCCATGATGGATATTGCTTAGGATCCCCATCATGATCCTCATAACTTGATTTTCCCACTCACCACATTTGACTTGTAACGACCTGAAAAATGTACTTCTTTTATTTATTGATCTCTTTCCTCCTAATAAATTTTTATTATGGTTTATAATAAATGCAAATAGAATGAGTTTTTATTGCATAAGAACATCATACATCATGCATAAATTTGGATTAGTACAACTATGAAGAATAATGGGATATACAAATTTAACAATAGTTTTTATTAATAAAATGTATGTTTAATTGAGACAAATTTGATAAATTGACTTTTCAGACCCAAATTGTACTTTTCAAAAATGATATAATAATTATAATGAATTAAGGTATTATGAATAATTATTATTTTAAATAAATAGTAGGATTAAAACATCAATTTTTTTAAAATATAATTTTTCTGCTTATGTGAATTGAATTTTGAAAAACGGACATACGTGGTTCTGATCAGTAAGATATTTAGAGTCTGATAGGATCAAATTAATTTTTTGGTGAATAATAACTTGAAAATTTTGAATAGTAATGTTACCCTTATGAATAGTAATTTTACCAATGGAATATTAACCTTACCTAATAAAGTATTAATAAAATTATTGTTCCATATTTTCTGTTTTAAGAATGGTTTTGCTTAAAAATTGATATGGAATTTGATAAATTAATTTTTTGGAAAAAAAATGTACTTTACAAAGAGATAAATTATTATATTAAACTAAGGTTTTATTAATAATGTTTATTATAATGAAATATTTTTATAAAAAAACTCCTTTTTAATTATAAATGATAAAATATTTTTTTTCAAGAGTAATTTTTTTTATTACGCATGTTATTATGCATTTTTTGTCCACTATTATTTTTAATAATTAAGTATTTTTATAGTTAAAAGTAAAATTTATCATAATTATAGATTTATTGTAACACCCCAAGATTCCACGGTACGTTTCCCTTTGAATAATGGAATGACATGCATTGTACGCAACTTCGAGATTCTAACACACCACAACAAATCAAACTAGCCGTTATGAATAGTAATACCTACATTTTTAAATTTTATAAATTTTTTCTTTCGAAATGGACTTTAGTTTTGGATTCTTAATATCGAAATTAGCTTAGGGTGAAATTTTGGTACTTTTCGGATAACTTTCATATTTTGATGAATAGTGAAAATTACTAAATTTTAATTAAAAAAACTTTTTTAATCGAAATAATTAATAGTGATAAATTATTAATTTGAGTGGTTTTAAAGTATATTTAGAATATATTTTTACAATTTAATAAAATTTTGGTCATTGGATGAGATTTCACATATAAACCAGACTTAAACAAGTGTCAATCTTTTAATAGTTATTATCCCTTAAAAACACGCTATTTGTTTTGACGACGGGAATTAATTTTTAAATTATTAATGCAATTGAAATGTTTTGAATTTGGTATAATAGGAATAATTTTTGAATTCATAATATCAAATATAGCTTAGGCCTAATTTTTGGTATTTTTCTGGAAACTTTAATTTTTTAATGAATAGTGAAACCACTAAGTGGTAGTTAAAAAACTGATTTTTTCATAAAACTTAATTTTACCACTTCTGTGAGTGGAATTTTAAAAATCCAAGAGACGCAGTTAATATTAAGGAGTAAAATGTGGTTCATTGAGATGAAAATAAGTTTTGGTGAATAGTAACTTTTTACTTTTATTTACCACGGTTAAAAGTAAATAGGGTAATTAAGGGTAAAAATGATATTAATATTATCCTAACACATGTCCCAATTCTATTGGACAAGTCTATCTCGACCAAAAACAACCTTAGGAATAAAATATTATCATTTAGGTCCACTTGGATTAGATTAGGACATTTATTATTATTTAATTCAAAGAAGAGTTAAAAGAGTTAAAATCAAAGTTTATTTACTAAAACATTTTTAATATAGGGTTACACATAAGATAAATTCGATTATAAATATTCATTAGAAAGATAAATATATTTCCCACATAATGATATTTTATTTATAATTTTTAGACATTAAATAATTTAATTTATTTATGTCACAATGATGATGCCGTAATTACCATAATAGTGAAAAATTAAAATAATTAATATTATAAATACCCAAATAAATATAATTAGAGATTTTTATTGAATTAAACTAATTTTATAGGTTAATATGACATATTAGGATTGATTTAGTTGACTTTTTTTGAAGTAATCATTCTGTTATGAGTTTCAAAAAAATCAATTATTGAATAGTGTCAAAATTGACATAAAATAGTTTTTAAAAAACTATTATATTATTAATTGATATTAAATTCCTAAAAATCTAAGTTTCGTCCAAGAGACTTATATCATGATAGGTGTATCATTAATTTACCACTTGGGTGTCTCTTGGATGTATATAGTAAGTTTATTAACCATATAATATAAAAATACAAAGAGACATTGTAAAAGTGAAACTAATTAACTAAGAGTTAATACTTAAAGATAAGGTTAATATAATGACCCAAACCTGTCTAAATTCTATTGGTTGAGTTGTTTTCGACCTATCCCCACCTTAAACTTTAAATAATCCACTTTGTAGCCTTTATAAACCGAATATTAATTTATTATAAAATAATATTTCTAGCTTTTCCAAAGGTTCCCCCCACCCCTCTTATAAAAGGGCACCCCCCCTTATCATTAATTCACACCATCAAAGCCTTTTGGTTCGGCCAAACCCTGACCAAATACTCTCTAAACTTCCCTAACTACAACATAGAGGCCTTATCTTTATCATAAAGCCAACCTAAGGATCCCTTTTGATTAAATCAAAAGGAAGAACCCGAAGAAGAGGTAATGTTTTTACCACCCTTTTTCAAATTCTTTTCTTCTCCAACTTCTTCTTTATTTGTTATTCCCTTTCTAAAATAATGAATCCAGTATCTCCTATATACTATAATATTATTATAAATATGGTACAACCATATTCAGTATTCTATCCATCCTTGTAATGACATGTCACCATACGTGCATATGTACGGCTTACCGTCTCCACGTCGTGGTGTAATTGTCCTTCAATAAATTATTATTTAGATGGGTATAATAATGATGTGTAATTCAGGTAAATAATAAATATAAAATGATAATTATTCTTTCTATATGATATACCATCCAATTATATATTATTTTAACATCAAAAGAATGATATTGTCGCTCGTGCGTACGTACGGACTACCGTCTCCACGAAAGCGATGAGATTCATTCTCCATCGTATCCATTCAAGTATAATTATCATTTGATGATTTACAAATAATCTTTAAGGAATTGATATATTTCTGGATATGAATAATATACAACCTATCCATAACAAACACGACTTACGTAACAAAGAATATAAAGGAAAACGAGTAAGTTAACACCCGAAATGACGATAATACTAAGATATTATTAACAAATCAATGTTAAAAGATCATATATGATATCATATTAATGTAAATGATTCTTGTATAATTCAATAACAATTATTTCACCATTATACAGGAGTTTAACCTACCTTTGACCAAGAAAAAAGTACAAAGTAAGGGGTTTCTTATCTCACTCTTAATTTCGTGAGAATTCCATTATTCACCACTTATTTATTGCATGTGGTGTTTGTACTGCCCATGATTGTATTAATTGTGTAATATACTTTAATTTATGGATATTTACATCATCATTGTATCATCATTCTTTCATGGGTGTATGTTTCATAAGTTACCAAATCGATAAGGGAATTTGAATTTTCAATTTTCATTTATTCGGCTTTACGCAAACTTCATTGATTATTTTACTCCGAGATTATGTGTGGAATCACTATTAATTTTCTTATGTCATAATTTCCACTCCCCTTTTCTGTGGATATACTTTGGATACACATAATCACTCCATTGATAATTTCTCAAGTCATCGATATGAATCTGATAAGACTAATTTTAACTCATTCTCCATTTGTTGAGTTAAACATCCAATTCATTGGTATTGTTTTTATAAGATTATGTGTGAATGTAATTTGCTTGTTTTACACTGAATATCCAATCATATTTAGTGTATTTATATTTGTCACACATAACTATGTCGTTGATTTATCCTTAACCTAAGGATACAGCCTTTATGAGAGATTTCATCTCAATTTACATTCCATTGAGACTTCTTTGTTGTTATACACCAAATCACTTTTATGTGGTGTATATAATGTACTTTGACATAGTATATCATGAATCCATTTATTCTCATGATATTACAACGTTTTGATTACCTCAATTATTTTTATTCAAGTGTCTCTCTTTTGGTTATAAACTCTAACTAAAATACCATTTTTAAATGTTTTAAAGACTTATTCTTCTAAATCTTTCTCATTAATGTCCATGTTTTAAAAATGGTTTTAAGGATTTATTTATATAGACATTAAAGTTTTAAAATTAAAACTCCTTTTAAAAGATTCAAAGTGGTATGGGACACTTTGATTCAAAAATCTATTTTTAAATGGCTTCTTGAAAAATAGTGTGACTTTTAAATGATTTCAAGAAAAAAGGGGGATATTTCTCTAAAATAGTTTTGATGATTATTTTCATCTATGTCAATATCCTTCATTATTGTCGATTGAGGTTAATATGATACAATACAATCTTCCATATTGTATCGAATGAGTTATGTTTGACTGTGGATGTGCTATTTTTATACCATTCATGGTTTGTGGATAAAGTATTGACATTTTGTATGCTAGTTTTAATACGAATGTTTATGTTTAAAACTTTTCATATGAGGAATGCATTGGACTTAGTAAGTGACGGGTGGATCCCACTATAGCTCCTTGATGCATCGGTTGATCTCATGAGACAAACTAGTGTCTTGGCACAAGTCCTTGGCAAAATCTTATTTGTAGTCTTGGCACGAGGCCTTGGATATGTGGTTATGATAGTCTGACATTATGCATTCCATCATTATGAAAGTGGTTATTGATATTGCATGTGATTGTTCGACTAGTAGAATATCCATGTGAATAAGTAAATGACATTATTTCATTTTATCTTTTCCATATTATGCTGAAGTTCAAGTTTAAAAGGCTTTTGTTTTAGTTATAAATTGCTTTAAGTGTTTATGCTTATCTATGAAAGCTTCTGCTATATTGTTATCCTTACTGAGCATCTGAGATGACCCCTTTCAATGTTTTATTTTTCCCAGGATGTGAAGAAGTAATTTATGAATGACCTGTAGGGATAGTATGAGGGGATATGAAGACAAGATGTTGTAGTAGTTTTTTTACCTTATGATGTAATGTAAGACTTATGAATATATCTAGTGTTTCCAAGAATACTAAACTAATCGGTCTTTCGAGACTTGATCCTTTCTGATCATGCCAATGTTATGTAATAATGCACCGACTCTGTGTATCTAGGGTTGGGGCGTTATAGTTGGTATCAGAGGAAGTTTAGTACAAACTTTGGAAGCTAGATTTAGATAAACTCTGATTAGAGCACGTAGACCTAAGATGAAATTTGATGATTAGTATAGAAGAACTTCCTAGAATTTTGGTATTGTAGAGATTTTGGGAGTTTTCTGAGCAATACATCCCTGTCTGGATACGAGCAGGTAGAGGCAGCTCTAGCACAGATGTTCCTAGGGGTAAAACCCGAAAACACCACTTTGAGCTAGACTCGAACGAGAACTGGTGCACGACAATGGGCCTTGCTGCACTCTTGGTTACGACACTCCTGGGGGATATGCTTAGGATAATTTACATTTTCTTTACTAACTGATTTGAAGTATTAAATATATAAGATGAGAGTAAATGACCTTGGTTAATCCTAATGTGTTTCAATTTGAGAATATGGTGACATGTTAATCTCTAAATGATTTTATGACTACTATTACTCACACAATGCTTTCTGGTTTTAGTCAATGGATGGATTCGAAGGAAGTCATAGTGACTTTGAGAATGATGTACAAGGTGGGAATGGTGGTGGAAATGAGCAACAAAATAGAATGTTGATAGGAATAAAAGATATCGTCTTTATGCCAAATAAATTTTCCAAAAATATGATCAAAAATATATATATTAACCAATTCCCGGACTCAACAAAGAAGAGAAATGTGATGAATGATAAGATCTCCAGCAGTGGATACCATGGAGAGAGGAATCCTCAATTTCCATCATGCAGGAAATGTGGAAGGGGACACCCATGAAAGTGTCTCAATGGGATAAAGAAATGATTTACGTGCGGGAAGGAAGGACATAAAGTGAAGAATTGCCGAAGAAAAATTAAGAGTACTATGGAAGAATATAAAAATGGTCCCAAGAGTCCATTTACAGTCATTTGCCGTAAATGTAGGGGACCTGGCCATTACCCAAGTGAATGCCCTATTCTATAGGATATTTTCTTCGACAAAGAAGAAGCTATGTGGAAATAAATGGTAGGAGAAATGTTTAAAAAGTATTAGTGCACCTTGTTGATGGGTTTACTTTGTAATAATTTTCTCTTGTATTTGTAACCCTACAGTTTGCCATGTGAAAATGATATTTTATGAAGAATTACCTTTTCTCTTGTGGATAAAGTTATAAATAACCATTTGGTTTTATATGATCATTGGGTTTGAGGAAATTACAAGTTATTATAATTTGGGATGAAAATGCAAGGTATGAGATAACATTTGTGGTTAAATTATGTTATGGTTATTTTGAGGAATTTATCTCATTTTGGTAATGTTGTAAAATATAGTTTTTGAAAAAGGACAACACGCATACAGTGTGACAACCCGTCGCGTCGGACAAAGTTGTGGGAATCGAACCCACAACCAAAGTGCGTTTGGGATTTATCGACTACCACTGGACTACGTGAATTCCCTGGTTAGTGTGACTATTATTTTTAGTTAAATGATTTTATTGATCATTAATAATTTGATTTGGGATCTTATGTCTTATCAAATGAATACCCTTGGTATAGGAAAATGATTTTGTAATTAAGTGATAAATGTTATTTTGGAAGTTGTTCGCTTTGTTGTATAGAAAATAGAATAGTATGGGATTTCATTTGAGGAGTAATGGTGGATTTTTATCTATGTTTTTATTGTGGATTTATAGTGATTTGGGTTGTTTATGGAAATGATTAGGTTAATTACTTCTAAGTATGTGACTTTAAGAGAAATAAATGGCATTTGGAGATACAATTTAACGTGGAAGACTACATTCTTATAAGTTTTGAGTTTCAATATTAGTTTAGATTATATTGAAGTATTTTAAGAATAATTTATTATTGAATGGTATTTATTTAACTTTGGGGTATTGATGGTTTAATTTTTGAAATAAAGATTAGTGTTTTTTTTCTCTAATGGAATATCCATTTGGGGGGTCATCAGATATTATACTAACCATTTTGGTTTTGATTAATCTCTAAAGTCAAGGTAAATATATAGTTTATCCTACATGGATCATGCATTTCTATAGAAGTTTATTCTAGCTCTTCCATTGTGACCAAGTCTTCTTGAATACTCATTTTTCAAAAAAAATGAGTTAGTGGTAAAAAGTTATTAAATAATGAAACTCTACTTAAAAAGTAAGTATATCTATTTATGTTCTTAGTCAATATCATAAATTAATTCCTCGTTCTTATGTAATGTAACTTAAAACAAAAAAAATGTTGTCCGCTTACTTTTCCTACTGGGAGACTAAGGACCATTTGTCCCAACACAAGTTTGTGATTTTATTATTGTTAACTTTTTCCTGATCATGTTTTCTATCCCTATCAATCAGGACTGAACACATAGTTTATTGTCCATATCCATGTTTTCCTACATGGAATCCTAGTATGGGTCATCTTGGGTGACCTTTATACCTCTCTTCCTTTCTTTTAAAGTGATAGTTTTATTGACTTTTTTTCCAGTGTGGGACATTCCATTATATTATCAAGCCCAATTTTAAAAAAATTGCGAGGACGCAATTTATTGAAGGAGGGGAGAATGTAACACCCCAAGCTTCCACCGTATGTTTCCCTTTGAATAATTCAATGACGTGCATTGTACGCAACTTCGAGATTCTAACACACCACAACAAATCAAACTAGCTGTTATGAATAGTAATACCTACATTTTGAAATTTTATAAATTTTTTCTTTCGAAATGGACTTTAGTTTTGGATTTGTAATATTGAAATTAGCTTATGGTGAAATTTTGGTACTTTTCGGAAAACTTTCATATTTTGATGAATAGTGAAAATTACTAAATTTTAATTAAAACAACTTTTTAAATCAAAATAATTAATAGTGATAAATTATTAATTTGAGTGGTTTTAAATTATATTTAGAATATATTTTTACAATTTAATACAACGTTGGTCATTGGATGAGATTTCACATATAAACCAGACTTAAACAAGTGTCAATCTTTTGATAGTTATTATCCCTTAAAAACACGCTATTTGTTTTGAGAACGAGAATTAATTTTTAAATTATCTAATGAAAATGATATGTTTTGAATTTGGTAAAATAGATATCATTTTTTAATTCATAATATCAAATATATATTAGGCCTAATTATTGGTATTTTTCTGGAAACTTTCATTTTTTGATGAATAGTGAAACCACTAAGTGGTAGTTAAAAAACCGGATTTTTCATAATACTTAATTTTACCGCTTCTGTGAGTGGAATTTTAAAAATCCGAGAGACATAGGTAATATCAAGGAGTAAAATGTGGTTCATTGAGACGAAAATAATTTTTGGTGAATAGTAATTTTTTACTTTTATTTACGACGGTTAAAAGTAAATAGAGTAATTAAGGGTAAAAATGATATTAATATTATCCTAACACATGTCCTAATTCTATTGGACAAGTGTATCTTGACCACAAACAAACTTAAGAATAAAATATTATCATTTAGGTCCACTTGGATTAGATTAGGACATTTATTATTATTTAATTCATAGAAGAGTTAAAAGAGTTAAAATCAAAGTTTATTTACTAAAACATTTTTAATATAGGGTTACACATAATATAAATTCAATTATAAATATTCATTAGAAATCTAAACATATTTCCTACATAATGATATTTTATTTATAATTTTTAGACATTAAATAATTTAATTTATTTATGACACAATGATGATGCAGTAATTACCATAATAGTAAAAAATTAAAATAATTGATATTATAAATACCCAAATAAATATAATTGGAGATTTTTATTGAATTAAATTAATTTTTTAGGTTAATATGACATATTAGGATTGATTTAATTGACTTTTTTCTAAGTAATCATTCTTTTATGAGTTTCACAAAAATCAATTATTTAATAGTGTCAAAATTGACATAAAATAGTTTTTAAAACAAATATTATATTATTAATTGATATTAAATTATTAAAAATCTAAGGTTCGGCCAAGAGACTTATATCATGATAGGTGTATCATTAATGGACCACTTGGGGGTCGCTTGGATGTATATAGTAAGTTTATTAACCATATAATATAAAAATACAAAGAGACATTGTAAAAGTGAAACTAATTAACTAAGAGTTAATACTTAAAGATAAGGTTAATATAATGACCCAAACCTGTCTAAATTATATTGGTTGAGTGGTTTTCTACCTATCCCCACCTTAAAATTTAAATAATCCACTTTGGATCCATTAGAAACTGAATATGAATTTATTATAAAATAATATTTCTAGCTTTTCCAAAGGTGCCCCTCACCCCTCTTATAAAAGGGCACCCCCCCTTCTCATTAGTTCACACCATCAAAGACTTTTGGTTCGGCCAACCCCTGGAAAAATACTCTCTAAACTTCCCTCAATACAACCTAGAGGCCTTATTTTTATCAGAAAGCCAACCTAAGGAGCCCTTTTGATCAAATCAAAAGGAAGAACCTGAAGAAGAGGTAATGTTTTTACCACCCCTTTTCAAATTCTTTTCTTCTTCAAATTATTATTTATTTGATATTCCCATTATAAAATAATTAGTCTAGTATCTCCTATATACTATAATATTATTATAAATATGGTACAACCATATTCAGTATTCTATCCATCCTTTGAATGACATGTCACCATACGTGCATACGTACGGCTTACCGTCTCCACGTCGTGGTGTAATTGTCATTAAATAAATTATTATTTGGATGGGTATAATAATGATGAGTAATTCAGGTGAATAATAAATATAACATGATAATTATTCTGTCTATATGATATAACATCCAATTATATATTATTTTAACATCAAAAGAATGATATTGTCGCTCGTGCGTACGTACAGACTACCGTCTCCACGAAAGCGATGAGATTCATTCTCCATCGTATCCATTCAAGTATAATTATCATTTGATGATTTGAAAATAATCTTTAAGGACTTGATATAATTCTGGATATGAATAAGATACAACCTATCCATAACAAACACGACTTACATAACAAAGAATATAAAGGAAAACGAGTAAGTTAACACCCGAAATGACGATAATACTAAGATATTATTAACAAATCAATGTTAAAAGGTCAAATATGATATCATATTAATGTAAAGGATTCTTGTATAATTCAATAACAATTATTTAACCATTATACATGAGGTTAACCAACCTTCGACCAAGGAAAAAGTACAAAGTAAGTGGTTTCTTATCTCACTCTTAATTTCGTGAGAATTCCATTATTCACCACTTATTTATTGCATGTGGTGTGTGTACTGCCCATGATTGTATTAATTGTGTAATATACTTTAATTTATGGATATTTACATCATCATTGTATCATCCTTCTTTCATGGGTGTATGTTTCGTAAGTTACCAAATCAGTAAGGGAATTTGAAATTTCAATTTCCATTTATTCGACTTTATGAAAACTTCATTGATTATTTTACTCCGAGATTATGTGTGGAATCACTATTCATTTGCTTATGTCATAATTTCCACTCGCCTTTTCTATGGATATAATTTGGATACACATAATCACTCCATTGATAATTTCTCAAGTCATCGATATGAATTTGATAAGAGTAATTTTAACTCATTCTCCATTTGTTGAGTTAAACATCCAATTCATTGGTGTTGTTTTTATAATATTATGTGTGAATTTCATTTGATTGTTTTACACTGAATATCCAATCATATTTAGTGTATTTATATTTGTCACACATAACTATGTCCTTGATTTATCCTTAACCTAAGGATACAACCTTTATGAGAGATTTCATCTCAATTTACATTCCATTGAGACTTCTTTGTTGTTATACACCAAATCACTTTTATGTGGTTTATATAATGTACTTTGACATATTATATCATGAATCCCTTTATTCTCATGATATTACAAAGTTTTTATTACCTCAATTATTTGTATTCAAGTGTCTCTCTTTTGGTTAGAAACTCTAACTAAAATACCATTTTTAAATGTTTTACAGACTTATTCTTCTAAATCTTGCTCATTAATGTCCATGTTTTAAAAATGGTTTTAAGGATTTATTTATATGGACATTAAAGTTTTCAAATTAAAACTCCTTTTAAAAGTTTCAAAGTGGTATGAGACACTTTTATTCAAAAATCTATTTTTAAGTGGCTTCTTGATTTCAAGAAAAAGGGGGATATTTCTCTCAAATAGTATTGATGATTATTTTCATCTAGGTCAATATCCTTCATTATTCTCGATTGAAGTTAATATGATACAATAAAATTTTCCATATTGTATCGAATGAGTTATGTTTGACTGTGGATGTGCTATTTTTATACCATTCATGGTTTGTGGATAAAGTATTGACATTTTGTATGCTAGTTTTAATACAAATGTTTATGTTTAAAACTTTTCATATGAGGAATTCATTGGACTTAGTAAGTGACGGGTGGAGCCCACTATAGCTCCTCGATGTATTGGTAGGTCTCATGAGACAAAATAGTGTCTTGGCACAAGGCCTTGGAAAAATCTTATTTGTAGTCTTGGCACGAGGCCTTGGCTATGTGGTTATGATAGTCTGACATTATGCATTCCATCATTATGAAAGTGGTTATTGATATTTCATGTGATTGTTCGACTAGTAGAATATCCATGTGAAT
The DNA here is from genome assembly GCA_963277665.1 of Viscum album. NCBI lineage: Eukaryota > Viridiplantae > Streptophyta > Magnoliopsida > Santalales > Viscaceae > Viscum > Viscum album. The sequence goes on along the minus strand of OY728137.1, from coordinate 1,271,113,915 downwards.
AAGTAAATGGAATTATTTCATTTTATCTTTGCCATATTATTCTGAAGTTCAAGTTTAAAAGGCATTTGTTTTAGCTATAAATTGATTTAAGTGTTTATGCTTATCTATGAAAGCTTCTGCTATATTGTTATCCTTACTGAGCATCTGAGCTCACCCCTTTCAATGTTTTATTTTTCCCAGGATGTGAAGAATTAATTTATGAATGACCTACAGGGATAGTATGAGGGGATATGAAGACAAGATGTTGTTGTAGTTTTTTTTACCTTATGATGTAATATAAGACTTATGAATATATCTGGTGTTTCCAAGACTACTAAACTAATCGGTCTTTCGAGACTTGATCCTTTGTGATCATGCCAATGTTATGTAATAATGCACCAACTCTGGGTATCTAGGGTCGGGGCATTACATTTATTATGATAAAATAAATTCCATTTTTTAATTCATAAGGTCGATATTAGGTTACGGTGAATTTATGAGTTTTTTATAAAATACTTTGTTTTTTATTGAATAGTAAAAATATAGTTTTGAGTTTTCGGTATGTTTAATGACATAATTAGTGATTTAAAAATGATTTAATAATTCTGATAGAATACTGTGGATTAAAATATTATGTGATTTTCCCAAGTGGGAAATACCCTGGGTAAGCCAATGGTTTTTCAAATACCACAAATGAGGTGTCCTTTGAAATTAATAAAAAACTCCCTCTATTTTACTATAAATACCCACCCATTCCTTCATTTACTTTCATTAAAAAATAATTTCACTTGAATATTTTATATTATTACATCCCAAGGAGTCGTCAAAAGGTATACTAAATCAATTAAGGTTCTGATTTTTGAGTTTTAGACGTTACTCTTCAAGGTGAGGGAATTCTCAACTTCTCTTTTCCTTTCAAGTTCTCTTTTATGTGGTATGTATTTCAAATTTCCATACCATAGTCTTATTTATATTTTATTATATCCCTATAATGTATTATTAGTCTTTTATTAATGATTTAACCATGTCCCCTATATTTTTAAAGTTTTATAAAACCACGTTTCATACCTGTAATGCTGCAGAATTTTCATCTCAAAATTTCTCTCTTTTTATCAATAAATTCTTTTATTTTATTTATGTGAATAAATAAAACTATTTAATTTATAGGGGGGTTAATAAAGGCATAAAAACTATTTTTTTACACTATAATTGACGTATATAAAATCCCAATTCTCTTTTCGTGGGTTATAAATGACATATTGATCACGTTTTTAAGCACTTTTTAAAACGCCATGATTTTGATATGAAACCCATTTCTTTAATTATATATGAGCTATTTATGAAATTTTTGATTATGATATATGTTAATCACGTGAATATAAATAAATATTAAGTGTTTTCCATAATATCACTCTAATGCATTGGGTAAAGAAATTAATCCTAGAGATGACAAGTTTTACGATACCTTGGTGAATAACCTTGATAATTCTTATGACACCATGGAGATAGACCTTGGTGATATGCTTATGAATATCTAAATTAAATGTTTTATACAAATTTTCAAGTTATTATTAAAGATATTATCATTATTATATGCCTCTTTATCATGCCTTTATGATATTCCTCATGTTCTTATAGATATTTCTCAAGATCACATGTAAAATGTTCCTATTTTTCTTTACTGGGACTTACGCTCACCATTTACTTTAATGTATGTCCCCAAGTTATGAGATACAATAATTTTACTTGGTATGAACATTTCAATAATCCTTTAAAGTGGATTAAAATAATGTTTTATATTTTCAAGTATTATGTACCTTATGTCCAAGACACTAAACATTGAAGATCATCTGTTTGTAAAATGTAATGAAAAGTTATGTAATAAAAAGGTGTGATTCCATAGTTGGTATCCAAGAATGGTTTAGTTATTTGTTGAAATTATGATATTAAAACTTTAGGAAGAACCCTATAGAAAAGTTTAAATATAGGAAAAATTCCTGGTATTTTGGGGAAATGTCAAGTAAGTGGTTTATGAACAAATAAATCCCTTTCTAGATACGAACAAGTGGACGTGGCTATGATACAAATGTATTTTAGGGTAAAACCAGAAAATAACACTTTGATCTAGATTTGAATGGGAACTGGTGCATGATAGTGAGTCTTGTTTCACTCATGGTTTGACACTCTTGGGGGGATATGTTTGGTTAATCAGAATTTCTTATGAACCATTATGAAGGATTTATAGAAAATGTAATTGTTGTTAAAGAATAATATGATTAAGCATTAAATTTCAAGACATAAAAATCCTTTATAGATAAATATTTGTAAATTAAATAAGTTTCTCATTAAGGTTTTATTTTTTTATAAAATGGAAGAAAATAGGATGAACCATACAAATGGTAACCGCAATGGACCATGCACTGATGGACCTCTAATGGAAGTCTGAATAGAAACTTTCATGAGAATAATGAACCAACTAACTCAAGTTATGGGAAATAACTTTAATCAAGTTGATAGACCAATGTAACCATGAAGGGAACAAATTTATTTTGAGTCCTTTTTGTTTTAATGACCACTAACGTTCAGTGGATCTACTGACCCATTGATTTTTGAACAGTAGAGCAGCTCTATCAAAAAGATATTTTCTGTGCTCTATTGTTCAAAAAAAGAGAAGGTCACCCTAGCTGTTTACCACTTAGAGGGAGAATCTGATCAATGGTGTGGAATGATTAAAAACTTGAGGCCAAGAGTGGAGGTTTAAGCTATTGAGTTGGAAGAGTTCAAAGTGATCTTATTCAATAAGTACTTCCCTCATTCGATGAGAACAAAAATGGAGGAGTTTCTTGAGATGAAACAGAAGGAAAATGAATCTATTAGAAGCTACAAGATGAACTTCACAAGACTTTGTCGTTACACCTCAAGCTTTGTCATGTACCCTAATGGGAAGTTTGATAGATTATTTGGTGGACTAAGACCTCATCTACAAAATAATATACCCAACCGAGACTATGATAGCTATGAGGAGATCATGCGGAGTGACATGAAAGTTGAACTACAGTTCGGTGAGATGAAATAGTCTCATAAATTCAATGACAAGAAGAGATCAATGGATAAAAGATTAGGGAGGATCTTTGATTAGGTAAGAGGAGACAAGCAAGTGAAACGTCCAATGTGTAATAAATGTGGGAGGAAGCATTCAGGGAACTACCTACTCGAGAGCGAGAAGTGCTATAAGTGTGGAAGAGAAGTCCATATCATGCAAAATTGTCGTTGTGAGGTGAAGCCTCAACTTCTCAACACAAAAAACAAAGGGAAGATAGTGTAGGGCCTACCTGAAGTTCAATGATATAAGTGTGGAAATATTGGGTACTTTTCCAATCACTGTCCAAATCTGAGGGCAGTGGAAGGGAATCACAATCAGCCTTAGTAAAGGCCAAGGGAGGAGGTTCGTGATTTTTCTATCATGACAGCTAATGTTGAAGCTCCAAATGATGTGGTGGAAGATACTCTTGTTGTTCTATCAAATATAGCAAGTATTTTTTTTATTCTGGTTCTACACATTCCTTTATTTTTTCCAAGTTTGCAAGGAATTTAGAATTAACCCCTAAATTTATAAATGTAGAGTTATCAGTCAAGACTCCTGGTGGGATTATCCAAACATTAACAATATTTTGAAACTCTAGTATTTAATTTAGTGAGAAAAATCTTATCAAAAATATAGTAATCATTCCCATGTTGGAATTTAATATTATACTTAGGATGGACTGGCTCTTAAAGTATAATTCTAAGATCAAATGCAGAAGCAATGAAATATCAGTAGTCTTGAATGGGAAATCTATAGTTATCTTCTAAGGATAGATATATAAACACGATCTTTGTCTATAAGAACCTCCTATATCCTTATTTATGAAGTTTATCAGTGAAGAAAAAGAATTAAATGATAGTATAATGATAGAAAATGTCCCCATCATCTAGGAATACATTGACGTATTTCTTGAGGAGTTACCTGGACCTACCTTGGAAAGATTGGTAGAGTTATCCATTAAACTCATACCTAGATCTCATCCAATATAAAATACCCCATATAGGATGGAAAATGTAGAGCATGCAGAATTAAATAATAAACACCAAGATCATTTGGAGAATGGGTTTATCGGACCAAGTGTGTCTCCTTGGAGATCACCTGTTCTCTTTGTGAATAAGAAGGATGAATCAATGAGGCTATACATTGATTATAGAGAACTTAATGAGATCACAGTGAAGAAAAAATACCCTCTTCCAATAATTGATGACTTATTTGGCTAACTTTGTGGGGATAAATTCTTCTCTATGATTGATCTTCGATCTAGTTATCATCAATTGAGGGTGAAGAAAGAAGATATTCCAAAAACTACCTTCCAATATAGATATGGGAATTATATATTTTTTGTTATTCACTTTGGATTGAATTCTCCTAATATTTTTATAGATTTAATGAATAGAGTCTTTAAGGACTACCTTGATAAATTTTTGGTAGTTTTTATTAATGATATTCTGATATATTCCACAAGTCGTGAGCAACATGAGGATCATCTAAGGGTTATTTTGAAAACTCTATGTAAGGAGAGGCTTTTTTTTGGAAAGTTTAGAAAACGATAACTTTGGTTAAAACAAGTTGATTTCTTGGGGAATATTATAACCAATGAAGGAATCATAGTTAACCCTGCAAAGACAAAGGTTGTGGAGGAGTGGAATCAGTCTATAACAATAACTAAGATTCATAGTTTCCTTGGATTAGAGGGATATTATAAGAGGTTTGTGAAATTTTTTTCATGAATTTCTAATACACTAACCAAGTTAACTCGAAAAGGGGTGAAATTAATCTATACAAAAGAGTGTGAATAAAATTTCTAAGAGTTGAAGAAGAGATTGGTTACTGCACCCGTGCTAACTATGCCCTCAATAAGAGAAGGATTCGTTAAATTTAGCGATGCATCTCTGAAATGGATTCGGTGTGTCCTTATGAAAAATAACAATGTGATTTCTTATGCATATCTATAGTTGAAGACTCATGAGAAGAACTATCTTATGCATGATTTTGAGATGGATGCGATTTGTTTTGCTCTAAAGATATGGAGGCCCTATATTTATGGGTAGAAATGTTATATATACATAAAACATCAAATTTTGAAGTATATTTTCACACAAAAGGAATTGAACATGAGACAAAGGAGACAGTTGGAACATCTTAAAGACTATGGTTGTTCAAGTCATTATCATCCTGGAAGAGAAAACAAAGTCACTGATATAATAATTACAATGAGTTAAGGTATTATGAATAATTTTTATTTTAATTAAATAGTATGATTAAAATAGAATTTTTTTAAAGGTAATTTTTCTACTTATGTGAATTGAATTTCGAAAAATGGACAAACAAGATTGCAATCAATAATATATTCAGAGTCTGATATGATCAACTTATTTTTTAGTGAATAGTAAAATGAAACTTTGGAATAGTAATGTTACCCATATGAATAGTAATTTGACCAATGGAATCGTAACCTCACCTAATAAATTATCAATAAAATTGTTGTTCTATCTTTTTCATTTTAAGAATAGTTTTGCTTAAAAATTGAGAAGGAATTTGATAAATTGATTTTTTGGGAAAAACTTGTAATTTTCAGAGAGATAAATTATTATATTCAACTAAGGTTTTATTAATAAAGTTTATTATAATAAAATATTTTTATGAAAACACTCCATTTTAATTATAAATGATCAAATATTTTTTTTTCAAGAGCCGAAAAGTTTACTATACATGTTACTATGCATTTTGTGTGTGTTATTATTTTTAATAATTAAGTATTTTTATAGTTAAAAGTTAAATTTATAATATTTAGAGATTTTTTATGATAAAATAAATTTAATTTTTTAATTAATAAGGTCTATATTAGGTTACAGTGAATTTATGATATTTTTATAAAATACTTTTTTTGTTGAATAGTAAAAATACAGTTTTGAATTTTCAGTATGTTTAATGACATAATTAGTGATGTAATAATTATGTAATAATTATGGTAGAATACTGTGAATTAAAATATGATATGAGTTATCCCAAGTGTCCAATACCTTGAGCAAGCCCATGGTTTTGAAAATACCACTAATGAGGTGTCCTTTGAAATTAATAAAAAACTATCTCTTTTATTATAAATACCCACACATTACTTCATTTAATTTTATTAAAAAATCATTACCCTAAAATCTATGATATTATTACCTATAAATTATTCCTCAAAAGGTGTCCTAAATCCCTCAAGGTCCTGATCTTTGAGTTTTAGAAGTTACTCTTCAAGGTAAGAGAATTATCAACTTCTCCTTTTCTTTCAAGTTCTATTTTATGTGGTATGTCTTTCAGATTTCCATACCATGTTCTTATTTCCATTTTATTATGTCCCTATAATGTATTATGAGTATTTTATAAATGTTCATCCCTTTTCCTCTCTCTTTTCAATGTTTTATAAAACCATATTTCATACCCGTTATGCTAAAGAATTTTCTTCTCAAAATCTCTCTTTTTTTTTCAAGAAATTATTTTATTTTCTTTATGTGAATACCCAAACCTCTTTAATTTCTAGGGTTATTAATAAATACATAAAAATGATTTATTTAAATCTTTAATTGACATATATAAAACCATAATTCCTTTTCTGTGGGTTATAAATGACATATTGACGAGGTTTTTAAGCACTTTTTAAAACACTGTGATTTTGATATGAAACCCATTTCTTTAATTATCTATAGGTTATTTATGAAATGTTTGATTATTATATATTTTTATCACATAAATATAAAAAGATATTAATGGTTATCCATGGTATCTCTTCAATTCATTGGGTAAATAAATTAATCTCTAGATATGACACGTTTTATGATACCTTGGTGAATAACCTTGGCAATGTTTATGACACCTTGGGGATGGACCTTGGTGATATACTTATGAATGTATAAATTAAATGTTTTAGCCACATTTTCAATTTATGATTCAATATATTATTATTATGATATTCCTTAATATCATGACTTTATGATATTCCTCATGTTCTTATTGATATTTCTCAAGATTACATGTAAATTGTTTTCCCTGTTTTCCCTTACTGGGCCTTATGCTCACCATTTCCTTTGATGTATGTCCCCAGGTTATGAGATGAAGTACTTTTTATTAGTATGAATATTTCAAGAATCATTTCAAGTGTATTAAAATAAATTTTTATGTTTTCATGTATAATTTACCTTATTTCCAAGACACTAAACATTGAAGATCCTCTATTTGTAAAATGAAATGAAAAGTTATGTAATAAAAATGAGGGATGCCATAGAATAGTCATGGGAGAATTGGTAGTTATATGGGATGAACTAGATATATTATTTTCTATAGGAATCATACTCCATATAGTAGATCTATATAGAACATTAAAGGTTTAGTCTATGGACGTGTGATCGGAAAAGCAGGTGTGTGTGGAACTAGTTTTCTTGAGAAACATGATATTAGATGAAAGACCAAAAATTAGTCATGATGTATTTTTATTAGATTGAATATAGTGGATTAACTATCATATCTATTTTTTACCAATGACATCCACATACATGATACTTGATACATGAAAATGTTCATTTTCACTACTTGCCACCAGAGTTTTCTTACATAATTGATTCCTTCTCTTGATTGATATATTTTTTAATGTGATACACCTTGACTATATTGTATTGAGTATTTTATATATATTTATATTAGTTTTATATTATTACTTTCATTTTTTTGATATGACTCTATATTTTGAAATGGTTTTCAAAGCTTTTCAAAAAAATGTTTAGTTTTTAAATGGTGAAATGACATGTTTTATAGTTTGGGTTTGATAAATAATTTTGGAATGTTTAAAAATCTATTTTTAAAATATTATTCATACTATTTTTATTATACTCCTATTTTAGAATACTTTAATTACCTTATTAAATAACTACATATAATATTTGGTGCAATCCTACTAGGCCATGTAACTCACACCCTACTTATACTGTTTGGTGTTTGCAACCTTTATGATCTTATAGATTGTTATCATGCCATTTCTATACCTCGTGGGTTTGTGATAAGGTGAGAAAGGGAGGTTGACTTGGGACATAATGGGTGGTAATGGACTACAAGTAGATAATTTTTTGTTGTTATTCTTCACTTTTATCGTTTGTAGTGTCTCTCTGTGCTATAATATGTATGTATTTATTTGGTTCTGACATTGTTTCTATAATGTAATTTGATTTTTGTTTTCTTTTATGGGACAAATCATTCCCAAAGATTAATTTTGGATTCCTAGTTTCTTTTCCCAGGACTGTGGAGATCTATAGCGCTTTTTGGGTTAGTGGTGATTTGATTTTTATTTCAATTTAGATGGAATTCCAGGTTGGTTTGTTACAAAAGTTCTTTTCTAGGGTAAAAGAGTTAATATTAATTAAATCCTAGGATTGAGGATATACAACCTCTAAAGTATCCTTAAGAATAGATTATGAATATTTATCTCCCAACATATACTTAAAGGATTAAGATTATATTGTCACTCTGTATTTTGATATGAATGAGATGGATATCTTCAGAATATATTATCTCAAAGTACGATGGACTTAGGGTATGCATGAGATGATACTTCTATCTATGATCATTTGGGCTGAGTGATAAATTATATCATTGAAGGGGTTATTCTATGATTAGTTTTCATTAATGATTAATTACATAAAATGTAACATAATATAGTTTTATTAATTCATACATGAGATTCATGAGTTGGTTAAAGCATTTACTCTTGCGTAATAATAAAAAATGTAAATGTGACAAAAACCGAGGAGAATCCTTGAGGGACTTATAAATCCTAATACCATGTGATGGTAGGTGTGTGAGCCTACAAAATGCTTATCCAAAACTACCTATAGCCCAAATATCTCTTTATCTTCCTTCTTTTCACTTTGTGATAATAGAACAACATATGGAAAATGTGGATCTCATCCAAAAATTGGATAACCTAGTTTCATCTTGTGGATATCTCTAGAGGTGGGAATCATTTAATTTCCATTATTATGATCTTCATCAACCAAATATGATGAATATAGATTCTTATGTGGATATTTGGTGTACAATACACATGTAAAGAGTTATTTATTTCTAGTTTTATGCTCAATTTCTATAATGTTTCATGGAGGTCTTGGTTTGGGTTTCTTAATCGCCTCTGTTTTATTTAATAAGTGTTATTGTACCCCAAAAAAACCCAATACTGGGATAAAACCATAACATGTTAATCATATTCAGGAAACCATGTTTTAAATTAAAGAACAATCAACTTGACATTAGGTTATGATAATGTAATATCGATCAAGAAATTAACATTACATTGACTATTAACATAATCTCAACCATGGTCCTCGACATTATATTATGTTGATAACATAATCTCAGCTAAAAAATGATATTATGTTATGATATAACACAATATAAAGTAGTAGTTTTGATACTGCATTATGTTATTTCATAGCCTAAGCCACAGACCCTTTATATCACATTATGTTATAACATAATCTCAACTAGTAGTCTTGATAATATGATATCTCAATAATGTAATCTCCAGTGATATCCGTACAATACACTATGAGATAACATATTATTAATAGTGATTGTGACACTCTGTTATGAGATAACATAGTCTTATCTATGGACCTTTATAAGAATGTTATATGATAACATATCCTAATCCCCGTTAAAAAACAAAGCCTTATACCACCTTTATGATATCAGTGATAGTTGAAAAATATATATATTAAAAGAAAAAAATAAAATATTTTTTCTTTATTTTTTATTAATAATTAAATATTATAATTTATAAAATTTTTAAAATTATAATAAAATGTACATTGGGGTATTTATTAATTATAAAAAAATTATTTTTATATTTTTATTAAACATTTAAATGTACCATAATATTAAGAGTTAATATTAAAATAAAATTTCAAAATTTTATGGCATAAATTATAAATTTTTATATAAAATTTTTATATAGAAAATGATATGTGTGATTTATAAAGGGTTTATATATTGAAAAATAACAATAAAAAATAATCTTTTTATATTTAAATTATTAATTATTCATAATAATTTATTCGAACTATTAAAATTAAGGGTCTTATTTGGGATATTATTTAAACCACATAAAAAGAGTTTTTATGATTAATATAGGTTTAAATAATGTTAAGTATATGATATTAATATTATGTAAAATGTTTACATAATATAAATTGGATTATAAGATGTTTATAATTTATAAAATATCATATATTTAAGGAAAATATTATATAATGAATAATATGAATATTTCATATTATAATATGAATATAAAATGTTTATATTTATGACTATGTAATATCCATAATGATTAACTAATTTATAAAGTTTTTATAATTAGATTTTGATTTATGAATTATTCATAAATACTTATCTCATGTTTAAATATTTTAAATCTTAATTTATTTAAAGTTTATTCCTTGATCTATTTAGAGTTATAATTTTTCTATATTTTGAATACGTGTTTGATTAAGTTTAATTATTATACCTCTTATAGGGATTATCAAACATACATCTAATTATTTACATGCTAGGTATAATAAAATGATTTTTTACCAGCTAACTTGAATTCAGTTTTTAATTAATGTTATTAGCTTAAATTTAGTTTTTGAATATATATTGTAAATATTATATTTTAGAGTTATTATGAGTTTGATTATATCTTGATTAAAGTATCCCCATTTTGAGGGACTTTGGGTTGGACATCCAAATATCATGCAGGCTTATGCATTATTCAAGAATGGTTAGGGTTAGATATTTATGGCTTCAAGATTAATCATGTAAAGTTTTTCAATTTTATATAATTATATACCTTAAAATAGAGAGTTCATTTAACTCATTATTGAGATGAATTTAGATATGTGTAAATATATTTGGTTTTTATTTTTGGTTGACTAACACAAAATGTGAGTTGTGTAAAAAATTATAGATCAATATGGTTTGAACATATTAACTTAGTGGAAGGAATAATATTCCATGATAAATCACTAGAATCATGTATACATAAAGGTGATAACAATGTATAAGGTAGTGAGATAAAATCACCTTAAAAATACCAAGTGTTAGATTCTTTCCAAAGCTACACTTGTCAAGACCTTGACCATTCAGTATGGGTGACCCTATCTATTAACTTCCCATGGATTATATTGTGTATGTAAATTAAGTAATGTGGTGAACCTAATCATTAGGAACCTTATTCATGGTTTTTTATTTGAGTTATACTTAAATGGGAAATCTTAATTGTTAAGATACTTGAGGAATGGAGTTGAGTGGATCCACTTGATGGATTTTTATAAAGAAATATTCACTCAACTATCCAAGAGTAATAAATTATATGATCGATAATAGTTGTCTACTAGATATATATTTAGCTTGTTTACATGACACCTAATGTAATTCATAATGAAATATGGATCTTGGAAAACGAATAGATTGTTGGAACCAGGTTCTTCAAAGCATGATTTGGTGTATGGTTTGTGTTTGTTGTCAATCCTCAGTGGAAGTTCCGAATGTGTTCCAGCAAAGTGATCATACAGTTCAAGCAGACAACAGTTTTGAAGGTGGCGCTGTTTCCCAGTGTTTGCCAAATTTTTGGACCTCAAAATCGGAAAATGAAGACATGGATTGTCTGCAAAAGGAGGTTCGCAGAAAAAGGAAGTGGTGCGCGAAATTTTAGAGGCTTGCGTGAAATACTTATGTTAGGCGCGAAAAACAGCGGGATGCGCGAAATAGGGGATCAAGGTTTTTTGCGCAAATAGTGTTTCGAAATCAGTTCGGTGAAAAATGGCAAAGGCATGGGCTGCGTGGAAAATAAGGGTTGTGCGCGAAATACTTAAGCTGGGCGAAAGATTACGCGCCAGATGAGAGGTTTTCCGCGCCGAAGGGGATTTTGCGCGCAGTGGTCTCAGTCGCCTATAAATATGAGGTGACCCCCTTCATTCGTGTTGTTGGAAGACTTAGAGAAGATCCGAGGTCTGATGCGCGAAAAAGGATCGCGTAAAGGAGCTTGCGCGAAATATTTGGAGTTGCGCGAAAAAGGGGATTTTTGCGCGAAATATTTTTCCGTGCCAAAAGAAAATGTTGCGCGCAATAGGATGATTTTGCGCGCAAATGGTTGATGTTTCGCATATTTCTCAGTAAGGTTTGTCTGCACGTTTTGGTTATCCAGTTCAGTGGTTCTGTGCATTCTAGTGCATCTCTTCCGGACTTCGATGCAAGCAGATTCTCGTGCTGAGCAGAGGCAAAGACTTCAATGCAAATTTATTGAAGAGACCTTCACGTCTATAAACTGAGTGAGCCTTCACCAATGGCAGTGAGCCAGGGGGAGTCAACGGGAGTGACCCGAGGGAAGCAGTGAGCTATCCCTAAACCTTATGTAAAGGCAGTGAGCCTGGGACAGAGTGTCCGTACCCGAACTTTTGTATCCACAGCTAGTGAAGCATAGTGGATTTAGGTACGACCGACAATCTGTCGGCGTATGCTCCTTGGACGTAGCCCTTAGTGGTGAACCAAGTAAAAATTGTTGTGTCATCTCTCTGCATGTGAATGTTTAATTGCTGATCATATCCTTCATACAGGTTTAAGAAGTTCCTGCCAACGTGGGAACAAGATCCACAACTTTAAGAAGAAAAAGTTGCCACCCTGATTCACCCCTCCCCTCTCAGGGTGTCCCGGGGTCCTTCATAGATATGATGAGTGTTAAAAAGGGTCATCATTTTAGTGGGATACCATTTAATAAAAGTCATTATTAATTCATAGTAAAACATGATACTCCCCTAATAAAATATTTTATTATAGATAATATCATCATCATTTTCAAACATTGTTTTGAGATTAATAATATTAGCAAAGATATTATTAATGTATAAAACTTATATGACTAGTGACTTCAGAATAATTCTTAAGCTAGGAGAATTTCTATGTGTTAGATCATATCCCTTCTTGAGTAACCAACTGGTGAATTTGTTCAATATGTGAATTTAAATACTTATAAGTATAATAAAATGTTTCACTTAAGGTTTAAAATATATTTTATGAAAGATGGACTAATGAATTTTAGTCTCATATATTCAATGTGACTGGGTATATAAAATAATACTCAATATGATTTAGTATTATAATGAATTGGTTAGACTAAATGTTTCCTTAAGTATTATTATGGTTATGAAATTCATTCTGTTGCTATCTATAGAAATGTTTTGATAGGAATAATTAATTAATGAAAAGCTTATCTGATATTATCAAGAGTTGATAAAATATGAATTGAGTAAATTATGTCTAGGTTAGGGTTCTATATAGATAATATAAGTGGGTAAATGTTCAAACAAGAAGAATAATTACTTATTGGAAAGTCCAAAAAAATTCTTTGAGTAGATGGCCAATGATGGGTTTTATATGATAATTTATTGACGATGAACTAAAGAATAAAACCGAAACACATGAGATCTATATTCAAGAATAATAAAAAATAAAAAAAATAAAAAATAGAGTACATGAAAAAATTAAAGAAGCAGCAGATTTATTCTCTTTGGAAGAGAATTCTTGATGAATATCACAAGTAGTGAACATAAGTGCCCTACCTCCAAGGTGATGCACCAACTAAAGGATACTTGAACACTTCATGAAGATACCCAATATTATAAGTGGTTCTAGCATATTATATAAGATATAAATAGAGTTTTAGGATAATAGAGTTTAATAGAGGCTCACATACCACCTACACCCAACCAAAGGATCTAATCTTTTGATATAGATAAAGCTTGAAGCTCTTATAATGCATCATATGCGTTTTTTGTTGGTATAAACCATTGAATGTTTCCAATGAATTTAATTCAAATACATTAATGTATTGATAAAACTTACAAGATATAATATGAATAATATATATATATATATATCACACACACACACACACACACACATATATATATATATATATATTATTTCATACATCGTATGAATGAAAACTATATATATGGTAGGCACAATTAAATGGAAACTATATATATGGAATTATATTATATATATATACACATATATATATATTCTCCATGTATCTCATATTTACATGAATCACATGCATGAGTATTTTAGTGAACATCCAACAATAACCCACTTGCACTAAAATACCATAAGGACTTTATAAAAAACATTACAACTCTTTGAATCCATCCAAATAATTTTGTATATAGTTTTTTCATCAAAATATCTTAATTTTGAACAAAAACTTTTTACAAAACTTTTTCTATATATAAAGGCCAAACTACGTGACCCTATAGGCCTTAGTAGTGTTGAAGAAAACTATGAAATCCCAATTTCATAGATGCAAGAAAAGAAGTTCCTCTAGAAAAGCATAAATACTACTCAAGCTACTAAGGTTTTTTGTGTGATCTCCGTAAAACATAACCATATCTCTATATAAACATGTTCACAAAAAGATATATCATATACTTCTTATGTATCCTATATAATCCATTTTCCATGACTTTAAGAGACCACTATACATGGAACATATCAATATAGCATTGGCCTATAGTTATATCTTGATTCTCTGAAAAAGGATGAACAAGTTAATAAACACATCACATGTGATTCATTTATCTAATAAGTAAATCACATGCCACTTATCCAAATAGTTTAACAAATAAAATGTGAAACAAATAATAATGTCTATGCATTTCCTTAGTTGAATTCAATCAAGGTCCATATGTATTTTATAGTCATACAAGTGAAAAAATCCCACCTTGTTTGTGCTCTAACCGATAACATGATAAAAAAACCCAAACACCCCCCATATTAGCTAATTTTATATGTTTACATGGATATGTATGGTATCAAAGTATAACGGTTCTCATTCTAGGTTTCTCACTAACGTCAGGTATGAAGGATTGATAATAAGCATACACCCCTAAGTATATATATATATGACTTCATGACATTTCATGAGACATAATTTCAAGGATCATTTCATGTAATAAGTATATACTTATTACACCGGTAGTATATTATTCATATCTCATATACAACCCTTTGTAAAAGATGAAATAATATATTCAAGATGACCTATACATATCATCAAAACTCATTATACCCTATTATGATCATAATCTAGGGATGTAACAAACCAAAAATTCATAAATAAAACTCAATTTTTGAATTAATAAATGCATTATTAATAAATTTAATTATATGAATCATATTGTGACATCCTGATATTTTAAAATAATAACATTATGTTTTAAAGCGTATATGACTTCAAACACCGAGCTTAAACAACCTATGGAATATATGAAAATTATAACATAGCCATTAAATTTGTGGGATTACATAAGATTAACTAATTTATGATATATATATATATATATATTTTCTATTCAATATAAATTTATTGATAAATTATTAGTAAATTATCCCTCAATTTTTAATAGACATTTTATTCATAAAAAATATGTTTCCTTCAAAAAGTTTTATTTATTTATCTTTTTAATAGAATATTATAATAAGTTTATAGAAATTTTAGAAAATTTATTTGATAAAATAAGATTAATTTTTTATATCATCATATCAAAATTAAACTAGGTTGAATTTTTTTTATTTTTTGGAAAATATTGATTTTTTAGTGAATACTCGAAGATACTGATTTTTTAATACCATCATTTATTTTCAATAAATTAAGTAATTTAAAAGTCATATTATGATTTTAATTTTATTTAAATTAAAATAAGTACTATTTAATTATATTTAATATGATTAATTAAGTTTTAATTATCTTTATACTGGATATTAGTGTAAGTTTATTTTTAGGCATAAAAATGTATTTTTATGAAAACTATTTTAAAGAGAATAATGTTTATGATTTTTAATTAATTAAAATAACCCCTAAATAGGGATTATTTAAATTAAATTTATAGATTATGTATCTATAAATATCAATTTAAATTCATATAACAATGATTCCTATTCATAGAGTTAATATAAGGTTATCTTAATATTGAAAAATATATTTCTTGAAAAAACATTTTTTCATCACATCTATGGGTTTTATTTTAAATTAAATTATAACAATTATATGAATTTAATTTGTTAAAATATATTAAATATGTTTAATCATCATAATATATATTATATAATAAGTTTAACTCAATTTTTGACCTTAATCTATAGTAAAAACTATAAAAACCTTTTACTGCGGTTATGGTGAAAATAGGTTTAACATGGGGTTAAAATAAAAATATAAAAGTTAAAATGAACTAAAAAATTGTTTAAATTATATTTTATGGCCCCATGTCGACCTTATATCATATAATTTTTTATAAAGATCCATTTTTTCCTTTTGGAATGTGTAAAACATGGATATTTATTTTTCTTTTCAAAAATTCCAAGTGTGTCCTCTCCCCCATTAATAAAAGGCCGTACAAACTTCTTTTATATTAAAATTTAAAAATAATTCTAGTTTAGAAAATACCTACCAAAATAAATTACTTACTTCCCTAAAAATTTCATATAGTCCTTGTTTTGATCATCAAGCCAATCTGGAAGGCTTTAATTTTAATCCTAAAGTGGTGGTCTGAAGAAGAGGTATTGTTCTTAACTAAGCATTTTTATATTGTTTCTTCTTACATGTACTTAAAATATAATTAAATAATTATTATATAATAACATAATTATATCACATATAGTGATATTTTATTATGATAAAGTAATAACTGACATCCATCTCCTCTTCTGTCAAATGGGAAAGGAAACCATCGTTCATGTGTATAGTGAACTACTGCCCTATGAACCGATGTAATTAATTATTTATCATTGACTCTCATTACTATTTATAATGATGTAATTAATTTTTATATATTATATTAATTAAATATTTATAATTATTAAAATATAATATATCATTTAATTTTTACTTTTCCATTCAATGAAAAATGATAACATCGTTCATGTGTACCTGTGGACTACTGCCTCCATGAAGGGATGTGATTCTTTTTTAATCACCACATCACATGGATGATATATGTATGTGTATTTAAATAAATAATAATATAATTATGATTTAATTATAAATTATTAAAGATAAAATAATACTTACCTTCTTTCCATAATTATTGTTGAAAAATAAAAATGTTACTCATGCGTACGTACAACCTACTATCTCCATGATTGTAACGTAGTTCATTTTTCATAACCATATTTCATGGTTGGTTTTAAAAGCATAATTTATTAATAAAAATTATTTTTATATAATTATTATTATTCTATATATGATATAATAATGACATATTTGACCATGATCAACACACTGAAGCTGTTTTGAAATAATGAACCGAACGTCCTCAAAACACCTGATGTGGAATTAAATGATTAAGTATTTAAATATGTTATTAAAAATAAATAAATAAAATTATTTAATTATAATGTATTAAAACCTATAAAAGGTTATTAATAAATTAAATAATTGATATAATATTACTATACATTAGTTATAGGACATACATATAAAGTCTGGACTTGAGGTAAGAGTTTCTCATCTCACTTTTATTTATGTAAGGCATATGCCATATTGTGTGGTGTATATAATTTAAATGAATTAATTTTATGATTATTTTACTTAAAATTATTAGGATTTATGAATACATATGATGTTTTCTATTTCATGAGGTTTTCATCTAGATATTACTAAGGAAGTAAAGGATTTCATCTCGATTTACTTTCATTGAGGCATATTTTATTGTTACGAACCTAATTTAATTTATAAGGTGTTTATACTAACAATTTAAAATTTTATATAATTAATATAATTATTTTAATGATAGTTAAAGTTTTAATTGAAGTTATTCTTTTATAGTCCTTATGATTTAAAATTTACCAAAGTGGAAAAGGCTTTATGTTATAATCTATTTTCTTTTTAGGATTGTTTATGTTCAAGGTTTATTGGGGGAAAATCATATGTTCTTATTTTAATGAACCACATATTTTTTATTTTACTCTAGTTATAAAATTTTGTTTACATATTTAAATCCCATTTCCTCCCTTATATATTAAATAAACATCAAGAAATTAATTTTTAAGTGACACTGATGTTGTATCTTTCTTTAGATTAGGAATATTTCTCTTCCATAACCATGTTTTTTTGAAATGTTTTAAAAATATTTATTATCTAAACATAAATTATTTAATAAATATATTTTACATGATCCATGAATTTATCTTAAAATGTTTTAAAAATTAAATTTCTTAACTTTTTCCAAATGGGCCACTTTCGACTCCCTTTACAAAATATTTGAAAAGAATGTTTACTTTTAATGTTTACATTATGAATGGATTTAACTACAATTATAACCATAATTTTTTTTAAATATTCCTTTATAAGTTTATAAGGTTACGTTCAATGAAAATTATTTTCACAATATTTTTGTGATTTTTTAGTTTTTAAATTTTAATTTTAAAATGAAAAGGTTATTTTATTCTAGAATTTTTGTAATGATCTTTTAATGGAATTTACATTAATCAATGTCAACAATACTTGATATTAATTACAATACACTAGGTATGTATAGAAATGATACCATCCTTATTCTTTCTATGGATGTATTGTGAGATTATCATGGAACCTGTTTCTATTAAATGGGTTAATCAACTTATAAAATAAATAATGGATGTTTCTATGAGTTTTATGATGAAATGAATTATCTATGTACTTTATTTATGTTATGGTTTATAGAAATTTTTTATGAAGGGTTGGACCTAATTATAGCTCATGGGTGAGCCTAATATAGCTTATATAAAGGTTTTAACCCCATTATAAATTAAAATTTTTTGGTTTGAGCCCTATGATAGCTCAAGATATTATGTGTTGAACCCCATTATAGCTTATAATATGATAGGTGATACCCATTATTTCTCTCCAATGCATTTGATAATTTTATTTCTCTTTAGAGGAAATATGGTGGGTGTTACCAGAGGGTTCCTCCAATAGATTTAGTTGGGCTCTAGTATTTATAACACATATTTAAAATGGGTTATAAAGACAATTTTTTAAGATATCAACATGTTTTGTTTATGGTTTCTATGGGGTTTTAATGATTCTTTTGATCAATATTGATATCACATGGCTCATTATTATTGATTATAATTACGTTTGGATTTATAAAGATTTATGCCATGTTTCATGATTGATTATCTAGGTATTGATGGGTTTTAATTTATTTTTGTTTTTATCATGCACTTTGATTCTGTCATCATACCCTTATCCTACTGACATTCAATTGTTTATGCTTATGTTTCCCATTAATGAGCATTTAAGCTCACCCTTATTATATTTCCAATTACCCAGCTTATGAATAATGATGTTAAATTATTTTTTTGTACAAAAGTTTCATTTGTGAAAATTTTTATGGGAGATACTGAAGACATAATATGCAATATGAAAGGCTTAGTATAGTAGTATATGATTTTGATCTGTATGAACTAGTTATTTATGAATACAAACTATTAAGAGTTTATAATAATTATATAAAACTATGAAACTAAAATATCCATGGACATGTAAGTGAACTAATGTTTTAATTTTTATGTTGTAAGGTTTTGATGGAAAAATTTGGGTCACAATTATTGGTATTAAATCTAGAAATGTAAATTTTATGTTTTTAGCACCAGATCCAAGAGTGTGGGTTTAGTGATATTATAGTTAGTGTCAGAGGAAAGGTTTTAATAATTTTAGAGATTGATATGTTTTCATGTAAGGTTAACTTAAAATTTATGGATACCTTTATGAGTTTATTATTTTAAGGTTTATCATAAGTTTAAATTCTTAGATACCCCTTTGAGGTTTTAATTAATGAAATTTTGAGGTGATTAATGAAATTTTGGGAGATTATTTGTTGGGTTGAGGTGTATGTAACCCTTAGGTTTAGTGTGAAGTATTATTTGAGAAATAAAACCATTAATTTTGTAAACATAAGTATAATGGTATTAGTGGCCTTTCAAGTTTATAATATCTTGGATTTTGAGCTGATTATGGGTTATTACAATTTTGGAACATATGATATAGCTTACCATGGGATTGAGAATATATTTGGTGACTATGTTACTAATGAATAAGTTCATTATTTTGGGTAACATTATATTATTAAGGTAAATAGAATATTATGAGATTATATTTTAGGAATAAAGGTTGAATTATATTTTGGTAGCTTATATGATTTTAATGTGGATTTATGGTGATTTTGGTTATTTATGGAAATGATTGGAATACCTTGGAGATTATATTATTAGGTTATATACATTTTTGGTATGATACATTAAGAGTGATTGATGTTATTTGGAGATAAATATTATATTTTATCTTTAAAGACCATGTGATCAAATCTTCATAATATTTTGGTTTCAATCTTAGTCTGGAATATTTTGATGAAATTTAAGGATAGTTATTTTTATAATTATTTAGTTTTAAATTTTTGGTATTTTTTGTTTAATTTTTTATATTAATGTATTATTTATTCATATGGAGGTCTATTATTTTAGTGAATTATCTTATCTTGTGCTAACTCTTATGGTTTTTGTTAATATATAAAGATAAAAGGAATAGATTGTTATCATTTTGTGGAATTATGTAATCTATTAGAAGTTGATTTTAGTGATTCAAGAATAAAAACATTATCTTTAATACTTATAGTTTAGATCAAGATATGTGATTGTGATATAATTTGATTAAAGAATGAAATTATAATTTTTAAGTAAGAATATTTCATTAAGTTATCAGTATAGATGGAAAAATATTTCATCAAATCTTGGAAAAGGTTCTTGAAATGAAATTTTTTTCCTATTACCTTTATTTCATATTATGAGATGGTATTTTTTACACCTCTTTGGTTTATTATTTTTTGGTTTTTAACTTTCTCATGATCATTAAATTTTTTGAGATCAATGATCTTTATCACTTTTCATTATTATTTGGGAAATAAAATTCTCTTTCATATCCATATCTTTACTTATCACTATTTTTTCCTACTTGGAAACATAGATATGAATTATTGTAGATGACCTTCATACTTCCCTCTCTATTTTCAAGTGGAAGTTTTATTATCCCATTTTACGATGTGGGATTTCAACAAGGGTATTTTGAAATGTCAAACCCTTTTTACCAAGATAAAGTTAAAATTTTGAGGATTAAATTTATTAAGTGGGGTTGGGTGGGGGAGGGAGGGGGTATTTAACACCCTAATATTTTAAAACAATAACATTATGTTTGATAGTGCATATGACATGAAACACCGAGCTTAAACGAACCATTAAATATCTAACCGTTATAACTTAGAAATTAAATTGGTGGGTTTAAATAAGATTAACTAATTTATGAAATATATATTTATATATATATAAATACCATATTAAATATAAATTTATTGATAAATTATTAGTTATCAATTACTAAATTTTGAGTAAAAATATTTTATTCATAAAAAATATGCTTTCTTCCAAAATGATTTTTATTGATTTTTTAAGAAAATATTATAATTAATTTATAGAAATTTTAGAAAATTTACTTGATAAAACTTAAATTTTGTTTTGGAATCATCATATAAAAATTAAATTAGGGTGAAATTTTGGAATTTTTATGAAAATATTGATTTTTTTAGTGAATAGTGTAAAATATCGATTTTTGTAAAACTAACATTTATTATCAATAAATTAATTAATTTGAAAGTACCATTATGATTTAAATTTGATTTCAAGTAACATAATTATTATTTAGTTATATTTAATATGACTAATTACATTTGAATCATATTTATAGAGGATTTTAGTATAACTTTATTTTTGGGCTTAAAAATACATTTTTTCTAAAAACTGTTTTAAAGTGCATAATGTTTCTCATTTTTAATTAATTAAAATAACCCCTGATAAGGAATGATTTAAATTAAATTTATATATATATATATATATATGAATTTAAATTCATATAATTATTATAAATATTCCTAGAGTTAATATTAGATCATCTTAAGATTGAAAAATACATTTCTTGAAAAACCGCTTTTCGTCACCTCTATAGGTTTTATTTTAAATTAAATTATATCACTTATATGAATTTAATATGGTAACATGGATTAAATATTTTTAATCTTAACAATTTATATTATACAATAAGTTTAAATTAATTCTTGGTCTTAATGAATAGTTAAAATAGTAAAAATCTTTTACCACGGTTAGGGTGAAAACGGGTTTTCCAGGGAATTAAACTAAAAATATAAGGGTTAAAATAACCTAATTTTTTTTAAATTATATTTTATGTCTATATTTAGAAATTATCCCATATAATTATTAATAATAGTCCATTTTATATCCTCGTGGCATGTGTAATATGTGGTTATAACTTTTTATTTTAAAAAATTCCAAGTGTGTCCTCTCCCCCACTTATAAAAGGCCACCCTATCCTCTCTTCACACTTAAAAATTATTTTTTATCCAATAAATACCAAAATAAATTATTTAATTAAATACCCAATTACTATAGTATTTTTTTTATCATAAATCGAATCTAGGAAGGATTTATGTATAATCCTAAAGAGGTGGTCTGAAGAAGATGTATTTTTCATAACCGTGAGTTTTTGTTTTGTTTATTCATAATAGTCATTAAAATATAATTAAATAATGATGATATAAAAACATAAGTATCTAACATATAATTATATGTTATTATGTTAAATTAACAACTTACATCCATCTCCTCTTCCAATAAATGGGAAACAAAACCATCATTCATGTGTACGATGGACAACCACCTCACGAACCAATGTAATTTGTTTTCCATCATTGCCTCTCAAGAATTTTTATAGTAATGGAAATAAATTTTATATATGATATTAAAGAAATATCTATAATTATAAAAATATAATATATAATTTAATTTTTATCATTCTATTCATAGAAAAATGATAATTCTATTAATGCGTACATGTGGACTACTACCTCCATGAAGCGATGCGATTATTTTTTCATCACCACATCACATGGGTGGTATATTTAAGTATTTTATTGAAATAATATTATATTTATTAAACAATTAATATTATTTAATGATAAAATAATACATACCTTATTTCTATAATGATCATTGAAAAATGGAAATGTTAAACATGTGTATGTATGATCTACCATCTCCATGATTATAATATAATTCATTTTTCATAACCATATTTTGTGGTTGGTTTTAAAAGTATAATTAATTCATAAATTTTTAATTATATCATTATTATTATTTTGCAGATGATGTAATAATAACCTACTTCACCACGGCCAATACACTGAAACTGTTTTGAAATAATGAACTGAACGTCCTCAAAACACCAGACTTGGATTTAACTGATTAAATATTTAAATATAACATTAAAAAAATATAAATTATTTATGTATAAGGTATTAAAACATTTAAAATGTTATTATGAAATCAAATAATTTATATACTATTATTATACATGAGTTAAAGGACATACACGAAAAGTCTGGACTCAAGGTAAGGGTTTCTCATCTCACTTTTATTTCTATGAGACATATTCCATATTCACCACTTATTTATATTGTGTGATGTATATACTACCCATGAATGTATTTTATAATTATTTAATGAAAATTATTGGGATTTATGAATACATATGAGGTTCTATATTTCATGAGGTTTTTATCTAGAGATTACCAAGGTAGTAAGGGGTTTCATCTCAATTTACTTTCATTGAGGAATATTTTATTATTATACACCTAATTTATTTTATAAGGTTTATATACATTCCCTTTTACATGTTATATAATTAATATCCTTATGTTAATGGTATTAAAAGTTTCATTTGAAGTTATTATTTCATGGGAATTATGATTGAGAATTTACTAAAGTGAGAAAGGATTTATGTTACAATATCCTTTATTTTCAGGATTGTTTATGTTCAGGGTTACTTAGGGGGAAATCATATTCTATTATATTATTGAACCAAATATATTTTATTTTCATAGATTTATGAAATGTTGTTGAAATATTTAATTTCCATCCCCCTTTATTGATTAAATAAATACAAATAAAGTCATTTGTAAGTGATACCAATCTTGTATCTTTCTTTAGATTGGGAATATTTACCTTCCATGAACATGTTTTCTAGAATATTTTAAAAAATTATATTTTATAAGAATAAATGATTTGATAAATCTATTTTAAATGATCCTTGACTTTCTTTTAAAAGGTTTTAAAATGGAAATTTGTTAACATTTTCCAAATGGGTAACTTTTGACTCCCTTTATAAAATGTTTAAAAAAATGATTATTTTTTAACGTTTACAACATGAATAGATTTTACCAATGACATGAACATAATTTGTTTTAAATATTCATTTATAAGTTTCAAATTATATTTTAAATGAAAATTATTTTCATAGTATTTTGTGAATTTTTCGTTTTTAAAAGTGATTTTCAAAATTAAAAGGTTATTTTCCTCAAGAATGTTTTTAACGATATTTTAAAGGAATTTATTTTCATCAAATTCAACAAAACATAATATTTATTACACTTCACTGGGGGTATGTGATAATAATAACATATATATTATTTATTTGGATAGATTATGATATTTTCATGGAATCTATTTCTATTAAATTGGTTAATCAAGTTATAAAAGGAATAATGGATGTTTCTATGAGTTTTATGATGAGATGTAAGATCCGTGTACTTTATTTTTGTTATGGTTCTTTGAAAATTTTTATGAGGGGTTGATCCCCATTATAGCTTATTGGTGTGTCAGATATAGCTTATAAAAATGTTTGAGCCCCATTATAACTCAAGATATGATGGTTTGAGACCCATTATAGATCAAGAAATGGCTGGTTGAGCTTTATTATATCTCAATATATGATGGTTTGAGCCCCATTGTAGCTCCTAATATGAATAGTGATCTTCATTATATATCTCCAATTCATTGGGTAATTTTCCTTACCTTTATAGGAAATAAATAGGGAGTTACTAGAGGGTTTTTCCTATGTAATTAACCAGGCTGTAGTTATTTCTAACATGGGTTTGAAATGAGTTATGAAAGTAATGTTCCAATATACCGAAACTTTTTATTTATGTGTGCTATTGATTTTTAATGATTCCTTTGATCAATATTGACATCACATGGCTCATGATTATTGATTCCAATGAATCTTTCCTTTGTAAATATTTGTGCCATGTTTCATGATTTATGATCCAGTTATTAATGGGTATGAATTCCTTTTTTATGCTCATACACTTTGATTATGTAATCATACACTTATCTCACTAAAATTAAAATTTTAATGCTTATATTTACCCTTACTGAGCATTTTAGCTCACCCTTTTCATTTTTCATATTCCTCAGGTTATGAAGAATGATTTTAAATCATTTATGTGTAGAAGGTTTTCATATGTGAAAAATTTTATGGGAGATACTGAAGAATTAATATGGAATATGAAAATATTGGTATAGTGGGAGATGATATTGATCTTTATGAACTAGTTATTTATGAATCAAATTTTTTAAGAGTTTGTTGTAATTCTCTAAAACTATAAACCTAAATAATCCTTGGATATGTAAGTCAATCAATATTATTCTTTTTATGTTGTAATGTTTTAATGATAAAAATTGGGTCAAATTTATTGGTATAAAAGAAATAAATGTAAAGTTTATGTTTTTATCACCATATTTGAGAGTGATAGTTCAGGGTTGTTATACACATACACTACTTTGGTTGTTTTGGACTGTTATAAGTTAATCATATCTAATTTAAACTACCATTAATCATCATAACTATAACAACTTGTTACTTTATTTAAGGAGTTTCTTGAACCATGTCTTGATCTTATTTAAGTTGGGTCTTTTTTTGTGGTTATTCTGATAGAAAATAGAAAATTTTTGGAAGCCCAAGGGTCTATGCATGGTTGGCTCATATTTAGGGAAAACTATACAGTTTGGCCCAGAATATCATGTGCCATGTTGTGAGCCATTATAAGGGGGAACATAGTTTTTCTTAACCTTGCATCCATACCCTCCAAACTATGAAACCTCAGATAGTGAGTGTTTTCTTGGTTAGGTAATGGTTTAAAAAAACCATGCAGCCTCCCAAGAGAAACCATGCTTCATACTAGTAGGGGCATATAGTTAAGGCTCATAGTTTTTCTAACCATATAACCCTAACCAAAAAACCATTCATGTGGGTTTTAATTACTCTAAAATTATATGAAAAATCTTGAACCCCCAGTTTAAGATGCCTATTCACCCCATTCAACCCTAACTCGAATTCCATATCTATGAAGGATCCCAAGAGGTCATTTTGGATCCTTAAACCACTTTTCTTGGAAGATCGAATTGTTATTGATCTCATTTGATCTTCTCCTGGTAATTGGATCTCCTCCCATGAGGTTTCTTCCAATATATCTTTCTCTCCTCCTTATAGTTTGATATATCATCATGTAATTTATAGATATAAACCCCCTTTTAATGGATATTGATTCCAGGTTGTGTTTCTTGATCTCTTATTCTACATTCTTCATTGGTGATATCATTGAAGGTGCCATCTTTAACTGTGTGATAAAATATAGGTGGTTCTATATTGCTTTTCCCTATGATTGAAACCTAAATTTTCTTGATTTAATTGTAATGAGATTTTAACTGATTTAAAAACCTTGATTTGAAAGGATTTGATGTGTGATTTGAAATGGAATTAAATTTTTGAAAAACCCCAATTTTAATGGAATTCAAATATGTGATGTATTTTAGAAAAAATGATGGATTTATTATGAAATAAATTTGAGGTTGAACCTTGAGAAAAATGGATTAAAGTGAAAAATGATTTTAAATGGCATGAATTGACGAAAACTGATATTTTAGGTTTTAAAATGAGAAAGGCATGATGAAAACTTAAAAATAGTAAATTGTAATTTGAATTGATTTGAAATATTTTATTTTCCCATGTTTGATTGATTGATTTTTTGAATCACATGTTATCCAAGGTAGTTAGTGGTAACTAGGACAAGCATGCTGGGATATTTCAACCCTAGAAATGAATTGATAATTACAACTATTACTAAAATAACTACAACATGGCTACCCGTGATGGGTTCCCCTATTGGGGTGTATTTTTTGTGCACACTATACTAGAGCCAAGATCGTTATTGATATGTGTGCGGATCTTATTACCTAAAAAACTGATTTAATACAGGGGTTTTGTACATGGTGCTTTGTAATTTTGTGAGTTGATTATACATTTTGTTGATTATTGAACTGTTTTATTTATTCCAAATGTTTTATACAATATTTCTATATAAAATTTTTAATTAATCAAACTTTGATATATATTCCGCATCTTTTAAATTTGACAACATGTTTTGGTCTAAAATATGTGAATTAAATACCATGACTTGTTTAATTAAATTGAAATCATAATTTTTTTAATTATTATGGTATTGATCATGGAAAAATTGACAAGTCACTATTGGGATTTATAGATCACACCCTAACTTTGCCTTTAGGCATTTATAGATTTTATTAGGTTAGATTTGAACAAAGGGAAAACAACACTTGGAGTTAGTGGATGTTCTTGATCCTTGGGACCATGGAGTGAAGATGGTGACCAATAGAGATTTTTTAAACTTTTGCACATGAGTTTTTGAGGATTTTTTCTAGTTTATGTTGTTGTTTTATTTAATATTTTTATCTATCTTTTTGGGAACTATTTTACCTAGTTGTTTTTGGTACTTCTTATTTTAGAGTGTTAAGCATTATGACTTGTATCTTTTATCTTCCACTGTTTTTATGGAAGCTAATTCCCTCTTTGTTCTTATATGAATCCAGGTGATATTCTCCAACCCATGGGGATCAGTAACAACCTTCGGGATTTGGCAGAGCTGACTTGGATATCAGGGTACCAAGTTATCTGGGATACTTTGTGAAAATGTGGTATCTAAGGAGAGAGGTTAAGCATCTTTCCTTGATGTCGGTATATAGTTTGGGATGTCTTGATGGGACTTAAGAGGTAGTTGGGAGTAAGTTTCTGGATGGATCTCACCATAATGAGCCTTAAGTCACCTTGTATGTTTAGGAAATGTGTCTTTGAGGAATATTTATATGTAATTCTAGTCATTTATTTTCCTTTGATCTAAGTTTGTGGAAATAACTATCTTAAATTTATGTTCAATAGAATTGAAATTCCTATATCATTGTCTAGTGTATCCAATCTAATGTATTAAGTGTTTCCTGTTGAAATTTTGAAGCATCATGCATCTGATCAGACGTGTGAATAGGTCCTTAGAGGAAGATTCTGGTGAAGAAAAAAAAAGAAAATAAACCAGTGGACTAGGATCTTGTCGAGATGGTGGTGTGGGCTGTCTAATATCTAGGTCAAGTACCTTTACTTGTTCCCATTCATGCTCCGATAGTGGAACCTTGAAGGGATAAATATCATGATTCTGATCAAGAGTTTCTTCTCTAGAAGCCACATATATTCCAAGGCTCTAATGATCTTCAAGAGGTTGAGGACTGGTTGAGAAAGATAGTGTTTATTTTTGATTTCCTAGAAATTCTGGAATCTATTAAGTTGAAATGTGCTACCTTTAAATTGGAAGGGCCTAGTAGGAGATGGTGGGATTTTATGGTGATGAAAAAAATCATGAGGGTTTTTAATGGAAATGATTCCAAGTTATTTTCACTGATCAACTCTATCCAAAATATTTGTCTTGGAGAAATCCATATATTTTCTCAAACTCTAGAAGGATGACATGACCATGAACCAGTATGCAAATAATTTTACTGATATTGTTCTATTTTCTCCTAGGGTAGAAACCAATGATAATCTGAATACATGAAGATTTGTGATCAGTCATTGACCTTACACCTGATATCAGATTTCCTTGATGAAGATAGATTCTTATGATGATTTACTATATAGAAGGTTAATGGTTGATCTTGACCTGGATGGTAAGTCAGGGTTTACAGGAGTTCTTTTTCTCCTAGTGGCAATTATGTGACTTCCTTTAAAGAAAATAGGATTCATGATGATTCTCATAGTGGTTCAAGATAGTATTTGTCTTCTAGACCTCCTTTAATTCCTGTAAGAGGCCCATCGACTTACTTTTAATCTAGCAAGGTTTTTAATTAGAGACATGTTTCTACTAAGGCACCAAATATCTATTTTTACTATGGTTAATCAAGACATTTATAGAAGTTATTACATTTTTTATTCTCCTCACAGTGGCATGAGAACATCAGATCCAGAAATTACAGTAGAGATATAAAATACTTCATGATCTAAGGGGTTCTAGCCATAGGAATCTAGAATGAATATTCTTCACACAATGAAAGAGTCTCCAGAGGAAGCAGATAAAAGTCCAGTGACTGTGATTGGTACCATCACTATAGGTTCATCTTTAGTGACTACATTATTTAATACTAGTGAATCTCACCCATTTATATTAGATCATATTGTGAACCTACTAAATATTCCTATGGATATTTTGTATTATGTGATGGATATTACTACACACCTTGGAATGAAGATAGAGAAGAGTCTTTATTATCCTTCTTATGTTTTCTCTTTATCAAAGATTGAGATTACCTGGAATTTTCTGGTTCTTAACATGAAAACTATTTATATAAATTTTGAGATGGATTGAATGATTTCTAATAAGGCCTAAATTGACTATTATCTTTGATGAGTCTCCTTTACTACACCTGATGGGGTGTATCATATCTTTTAGGAATAATGCAACCAAAGGTTGAGAAGATATTAACCTTATTTTACATAGTTAGATAGGCTAATATTGGTTTTTAATTTTTACTTGGAGTGAGAATATTTGAATGATGATCTCCATCAAGTCATCATCAAGTTTCCCATTGCGTTTCCCTCTAATTTCTCTGGTCTTCCACCAGCAAGTGAGGTAGATTTATATATTGATTTAGTACCTGGTGCTCATCCTATATCCATTCTTTCTTTCCATATAGCACAAGTAGAGTTAAAATATTTAAAAACTCAGTTTCATGATCTATTAGAGAAAGGATTTATATTCCTGAGTGTTTCACCCTGTGCAACACCCATTCTTTTTGTGAATATATCTGACAGAACACTTCACCTTTGCGTTGATTACCAAAAATTCAATTGAGTTATGGTATATAATAAGTATTCATTACCATAGATTGATGATCTATTTAACAATTTTAAATATAAAAAGTTGTTCTCAAAGATTAATATTAAATATGGTTATCACTAGTTGATAATAAAATAATATGACATTCATAAGACCACCTTCAGAAGCAGGTATGACCATTGTGAGTATATTTTCATGGAATTTGGTCTAACCAATGATCCTATAATCTTTATGGATTTGATGAATAGTATTTTCTACTACTCAAAATTTAGTAATTAGCAGTGGTGCAGTGGTTTCATAAATCATCGATATTTTTTTCTAAAATACAGTGTCAGTTTTTAAAAAACCGCTGCTAAAAAGTTTTTTTAAACGAATAATAATTCTCCCCCTGATCCCGGAACCCACACTACCTCTTCCCCTGACCTCATAGAACCCCTCACTACTAGCCCCAACCTCTATGAGACCCTCTCTGTTGGCCCTAGAGACCATAGAACCCCTCACCCTATCAAACCATAGCCCCTCGCCACTAGCCCGTGACCCCTTCGAACCCTATTCCCTTACTATCGGCCCCCGAACCCGTCAAACCCAAGCCCCTAACCAACCCTATCCCCTTTCCTCCATCCCCCTTCCCCCCCTTCCTATTGGACCCCTTCTCTGTTGCTACCTTGACACACTATCACTCCCTAGATTGAGGTAATTCATCCTTTTATTATATATTTTTTTATTTTATATAATGTTTGGGTTCGAGCATGGGTCTATTCTAGAAAAGGGAACCTTGGATTCATGTGTATGTGATTACTTGACTAGTAGGATGATATTCTTATCATGAGTTAGGAATTCTCCTAATTGGATGCATGCATTTTTTTTGTGTTTGTGAATGTGGAATTGATATTCCAATTTGATGAAATGAATAAATTATTTCTGATGTTTATATTTAATTGAAATAAATTAATATGTTTATTTGGATATTATCCCTATAGTTTTATTTATATTTTTAACTATGAGATAAGAAGTTATATTCCTAGTGGTGTGTGTGGTAATATCTTGGTTAGATTTCCTACTAGGTATGATTAATATCCCCATCCATATAAACATTGGTGCGTATTCTAGGATTTTATAGACTCACACCCCAACTATAATATACCTATAAATTTGAATTTATTCTAGGTACATGCAATGAGGAAGCATGTGTGCAATGAGTTGGTAATATTGTGTTCATAGTAGATACAAAATTTGAATGTAGAAATTAATTGTTATATTTTTCTTATCTTCAATGGTATCACTAATATTCCTTGGACTATCCAATGATATATGACATAGACACTTGGTTTTGGTAGTTTTTATGTATATCTAATCACTTGATAGTTACTCGACACTAGAATTTCCACATTTGAACTTCTTTATTATATTTGTTTGATTTTTATGAGGTAAATTTTTTACTAATGTATCTTCCTTGATATGATGTATTCCTCATAGGTACATGATACATACTCATAGCTTCAATGTCAATTATTGACATTGTATTGTGATACGTTTTTCAATGATTTATTTAAATATTTTTTTATTAAAAATGGATTTCAACATGTATTTTTCTTTTTGGGGTTATTAATGGTTTTTAAATGAAAAATCTAACACTTTTACATACCATTTTCCTTATAACTAGAATTTATTGATTTTAATTTTCATTATTTACCATATGTATTTATAGTATCACATAATATTATGTATAGTCTTGGAATAGGATCACATAGTACTATTTATATTTTTGGAATAGGAATACTCAATCATCTTGAAAATATTGTATCATTAAATATACATTAGTCATTATATCCCATTTTTTGTGTATGTTTAGGTGAATCCATTTGATCACCTTGATAAATTATTGAGAATTTTTATTTAACATGATTTGATCTCAAATAGTATTGATATTTCTTTTCCTCTTGGACATGTTAATTAAGGATATTTAGAAAAATTATTGGTTTAGGCATGAATTTATAGAATAAATTTATATACATATTTCAATTTAATAATTAAAACTTCATTAATTATTTTGGACTAGTTATATTGATAGAGATAATTTTTAGAGCATGGAATATAATCAAATCATAATTTACTAAGTATTAAGTTATCATATTATGATAACTTCAAAATTTAATAATAAAAATTTAGTAGAAGAACATCCAGTTACATCCTATAGAAAATTTAATGATGACTAACACAAAGTAAGTTGTTAAACTAGAAAATTTAAGCGATTTATTCATGAAGTCCTCCACCACTAGAAATGCTAGTGAAGCATTATGTGACAACCCATTTAGTACTTATATGAATCTTCTTATATGAATATTCTTATAACTACTTGGTTTTTGGTTTTTTCACTTCCATTTATCTATTTTACTTTTTAGTAATAGTTATGTGTTTTAATTTTTTTGATAATGTGTAGACACATTGTGATATATATGGATAAAAGTTGGATCACATTATTGACGAACACACCTCAGTATGATAAGGGTTTGGAGGAGTTTTTAGATTTTTAAATTTCAATCAATCCATTTATGGGAGAATAAGATGTACATGTCCTAAATGTAAATTTAGAATTTTTTTGAAGAGAGATGAAGTTTATGAACACATGATATTGAAGCAATTCATTGCTCAATATTTATGTTAGATTGGACATGTAGAATCAAATGTTACAGAAAATTTTAGCATTGAAGTCAATTGAAAAAATGAGCTCCCAACTTCATCGAAAATGGAAAATGAAATGAAAAACATTATTAACAATGAATTCGGTGTTTCAAGACAAAAACATCAGCATCAAAACAAACCAGAAATACCAGTTGAGGGTGCTACAAATAGAAATGTGATGGATGATGTTTTTGAGACTATAGGACAACCAGATCAAGATTGTAACATATCATTGGATCATCTACTTGATTATGGGGAGGCTAATGTAAGATAAAACTTCATTAAGTATAAAAATTCATTTCATGGTTTAGTTGATGATAGAAATCAAGAGTTGTATAGTTGATATTTGAAATATTCAAAAATTTATTTTTTATTGAAGTTGTACCATATCAAATGCCTATGTGGAATTAAAAATTAGGTTATGTCCATGATATTGGAATTATTGCATGATTTATTTCCTAATGAAAATATTTTTGAGTATTTTTATAATATGAAAAATGTTTTTAACAATCTTGGTCTAAATTATACAAAAAATATGCACGTACCAATGATTGTATGCTTTATTGGGGAGAGGATTCAAGTAGATGGGATTGAAAAAATGTTATTATTCTATATAGAAGTCAATGATTGACTTTGGAAGTCTGAATAAACATGGTACTATAAAAAATAAGATAAGGAACACATGAAAAATGGTTTTTCATTACTTTCATTTAATGTCTCGACTGAAATGATTATTCATGTCATAAAAAACCACCGAACACATGAAGTGACATTATGTAGATAATAAAATTTAGGGGTTAATGTGACATCCAAGATATTTACAATCTTGGAAGACATTTTATTCATTACATATATATTTCTCATTTGATCCTAATAATGTTTTATTATTATTGGTTTCCAATGGATTCAACCCACTTAGGACTTTGATCACGAGTTATAGCAATGTGCCGGTTGTTTTAATCCCTTACAATCTGCCTCTGTGGATGTATATGAAACAAAAATATTTTATCTTTTTGATGATTATTCCAAGAAAAAATTCTTGTAAATGATATTGATGTATAATTTCAACTTTTAATTGAATAATTACAGGATTTATGGACCAACGGTGTTGAGACATATGATGCATCTTCTAGAATAATGTTCAAAATTAAAGCTAATCTAATGTAGACCATTAGTGAATTCCTTAGACAAAGAAATTTAGCTAGTTAGAACACTTAAATAGGCTTGGAATATTCTATTTGTAACTTTGATTTTGATCTCAAACTACTACCTCACAGTAGAAAATAATGCTTCTTTTTTTATCGAATATTTATCGATGCATCTCATAGATTTTGTTTGAACAACTCAAAATTAAATGTTTCTATTAATCGTAAACAACCTCTAAATTTTTTGATAGGTTCTAAAATATTGACACTACTTGGAAATGTTGAAATGAAATTTGGGAAGGTGTATCATTTGAATGATAGTGGGAAATGAGTTTGAAGTGCATCATCAAGTGAAATCAAAATGCAATGATGGAAGAAAAAAAGTATATTCTTCAAAATTATGTATTAGGAATTTAATTTGTTGTGGAATAATATAGATGTGATTCATATTTAGAATAATATTCATGAAAATTTGATATTAACATTTCTTAATGATCATAGAAAATATAAGGATCATCTCAATGCTCATAAATACTTACAAGAAATGAACATAAAGTGTGATCTCTGTCCAGATGAGAATGAAAAGTATGCTCTAGAAATTTTTTCAATGAAAAATAGGTATAAAGATAAATTACTTCAAATTTTAAAAGATGTCAAGGTATCTTATGAGTATTCAAGTAAAATATCAAGGTGTTTTTACTTAAATCATCATAGGTTATATTTATTAAAAAGTAATGATTCACATATTTTGTTGTAGCAGTTTCTACCATTGGAATTGCGTACATTATTACCTGAAAAGCTTACTATTGTTGTACTACAATTTTGAATATTCATTAGAAAACTATGTGGTAAATATCTATAAACATTTGATCTTTACAACCTTCATAAGATATTTGTATTGACACTTTGTGAAATTAATATGATCTTTACTCCATCATTTTTACTGTCACAATTCATTTAATTATGAATTTAGTTGAGGAAGCCAAATTAGGAGGCCCCGTACATTATTGATGGATGTATCCAAATGAGAGGTACTTTATTTATATGTTTTTCATTTAAGAAAACAATTATTATCACTTCATTAAATAAAAAATTATTTTTTTTCTTTTATTTCATAGATATCTTGGGTATTTGAAATCATATGTGAAAAATAAATCTCAACCTGAAGGCTCTATTTCTGAAATCTATTTGGAAGAGGAGTGTCTTACATTTTTTTCTAGATACTTTTATGATATTGAGACAATATTCAATCAAGTTTTACAAGTTTACAACACATATAATCAATCTAAACTACATGGGAAATAAAAAATCTTTCCTTCTATTAGTTAATCAGTTGGGAGGATCTCAAATGTTACACTGACAGAAATAGAATTATCGCAGGCACATAGATATGTTCTACTAAATAGGGAAATTACAGATCCATTTCTTTAAGATTTTAGGATACAAACAAGGATATGAATGAGATGTTGAACATTAAATGAGAATGATATAATGAAATATATTAATAAAGATATTGAATAATGGTTTACACGATGTGTAAGTTCATAAATATTACAATCAATGAAGATATTAGGTCTAGACATATATTTTTGTAAATCTAGTAATTTATATTAATTTTTGAAGATCATGAATACTGATAATCGAGATGAGTTGTCATAATATTTGAAGTTTCTTGCTCAAGGTCCTTTAAAATAGGCTAGAAAGTTCGACACTTACAATGTTAATGAATTTAAATTTCATAGAGTTGATTGGGAAGAGGGTTTGAAAGCACAGAATAGTGGTATATTTATGTTTTCTGAAGTAAGATACTATGGAAATTTGACTGATATTATCGAATTAAACTACCATATGAATTTTTAGTTGTTTTATTCAAATTTAATTGGATTGATTTTATTAGGGGTGTTAAAATAGATTAATTTAAATTTGCTTCTATAAAATTCTCTCTCTTGATGGATGTTAGTGACCATGAGTTAGATCATTCGTATATCATATCATCGCAAGATAAAGCGGTATATTATGTGTAAGATGTCGTGGATGAAGGTTGGAGTGTATTTTATCATGTAAAATAAAGAGACTTGTATGATATGGGTGATAAAGTGAAATATTTGACCGCTGAAATTGAATCCCATCAACATCAAGAAGCAAACTTATTTTTCCATCATGATATTGAAAATATTAGTCTTTCAAGGTTGGATGAAGTAGATGAAGTAATGATGGAACTGGAAAATGAAATGATTGAAGGAGAAAATGATTGCATGTGAACTCATCCATTCATTTATCAACTACTTATATTATTTGTGAAGTCATTCATTATCATAATTATGTACATATTTTTTGGCAGTACTGTGCATCTGTTATCATTTATTGTTTTTTTATACATGAATTTTTTGAAATATATGTTTTGAAGTTACTTTTATTTGACTAAATGATAGGAATTATAAGGAGGAAGAATTATATTGATACTAGTAAACCCTCAGTATTGAGTCATTAAGCCACTCCTGGTTCTTCATGAGTATATTAGAGGATGACTGTTATAGGTACAAATTTTAATTTGAATAATTTTATTGTAGTTTTTTATAATACTAACTGTTTTTTCATAAAAGATGAAAATAATGATACTATAGAGAAAAATATGAAAAGTTCAGATGTTTAGAATCTGAACAGACTAAAGATAGTTGTCCCATTTGACTGTTATGGGGTCCCTATAGATGACTTCGTGGGATTATTTAGCCAGATTCTAGGTCAGTTGGTGGTAGAGCTATTTACCCTTATGATTATTTATGATGATTGGAGAAATATTCCTTCATCTTGTAAAAATGATGTTTTTGATTCACATATGGTAATTTTAATACATTATGGTGTAATTTAATATCATCATGTTATTAAATTCTAATATTTTCAAAGAAAATCTCTTTGTACAAATGTTTTTTCACATTCCCATTACTGATGTTATAACATGAAAGTGGACAATGAATGTGTTGGTATATTTATATCAGAATATGATTGGATCTGTCCCTAGTGATATTATATCAATGACTGATGGTGAGTAGGTAAATCAAAAAAAATAAAAATCATTTAGTTCACAAAACTTTATTGGTTTTAAGTTTAACTATAAATATACAACACTATTTAATTTTTAATATAATTATCTTACAGGTACTGGTAGAAGAAAATAGTGATGGAGATGGAGATGAATATAGAGATAAATATGGAGATGGATATGGAGATGTAGAGGGTGATGATCAGATTTAATCTTGTAGTGATTAGTGGTCTTTTTGATGTTTTGAACTAATATGGAATAAGAGGGTTTGTTGATGTATTATTTGTAACACAAACCTGAAACAATTTATGGTTTCATGTGAAATAATATATTTGTTTTTCTATTCCATATTTTTTATATATGTGTGATTATATATGATTCTAATAGGGGTTTTGTGTGTTACTGATAG